>OX104064.1:204475521-204673404 GCA_944474145.2 Dicrocoelium dendriticum | reverse complement strand
AGTAATCTTATTGTTATATTGAATATATTCTTTAGATAAGACAGCAAGACTCTATTCTTGTCAATTACGCAGGTTAAGGGATAGTAGCTTTGTTGTTTAGATACCGCTGGACAAGGCTATGTGGATATTCTCTCAGGCAAATTGATCTGAATATATAAATATATATATATATATATATTCTTCCCGATTTATGTCAGGAGTGCTGCAATTTGTTTCAGTTCTACGGAACGCATTATTTTATGACATTTTACCTGATCGCTGTAGAAGTTTAGTTTCTGGTCGGCCTGTGTTCCTTTTGTGTAAACCGATGTTTGTAACTGTCCGTCAACCCTCCTGATGATCAGTAATCCAAAATTGGGAGCTAGCTTCACATCTCGGATTCTAGCTGCCATCACAAATTGAGTACCAAGTCAACTGATTGGAGTTGATCCAGTAGCACAATGAAGAATTCATCCCATTTGGTAATGAAACGTTTGCTAAACTTGTACGATGTTTGGCGAACTGGTTCAGTTCAGTTCAGATGGGACTGTAACGATAGGCGAATCCCATGTGTGTTCCATCTTTTGTGGATCGCTGAGCCAGGAATTGATGAAGTGCTCAGTTATTGATGGATCTAAAACGGAACACACGTATCGCACCGTGGCCAACCAGTTAATGCCCACGTTTCCTGCCCTAGAAGTCCCTGCTGTGGTAGTCACGTAAAGTAAGCAAAGGATAGTAAGAGAAATCGATGGTACAAACTAAGAAAGTGCACTTAACTAAGAAAATAATACCAAGGCGTGAAGAAAAGTGGAGAAAATAAAATCGAAGTACGAAGATGCGAGTTAGTCAGGAAAATGGAAAGGTTTCGTGTTGCCACCTAAGAGCGTCAATTTGCCGCTCAAAACCCTTAACCGTAAATTCCCTGATAACACTTTCCGGAAGCTTGGCCGGCGGTCGATAATTCGGCGCGACAGCCGGATTTCCTCAATAATCTGATCGGACCGCGGTTAGCCCAGCTTCAAGGAACGACTGCGTAATACATACAATCTAGCGGGACTAAATAGCCAAGATACATCTGGACCAACCTTCCCATTTAAGATACGGTAGGTTATGATTAGGTCTCCTCTAAGCCTTCGGTAGTGCATTGAATGCATTCCCAAATTAAGTAGACGCTCGGGGTACGTCCTTCCCCGTAGTCCCTCGACTAACCAAGTACCCACTCGTAAAAACCTCTCTAGCTCCATTTTGTCCCGGACGAGGCAGGGCGGATAAGCTTGGACGCAGTATTCCAGATGAGGTCTTCATTTTTCCACACTGTACATTTTTTTGCTTATTTAAATCGACATTCATTCCGCAGGTTTCAATCTGTCACATATTGTCGCATAATAAACAGTTTTAAGCTGCAAAGTAGCTCCTTCGTATTATATTTCAATTTAGCTGCACCGCCTTCCCAAGCAAGTCGCCACATGTTTGCCAAAATCTGAGTGTTGTTCATCAGACCCATGGTTCTATGATTTTCACCAATTTTGTGCTATTCCACTGCAAGGTACCCGCTCGGATACGTCATAATATAAACCTAAGCCCTTTCCAAATTATATACTTATTAACCTAAGTCATGTGTAATGTGGAAGCATGGTCGTCCGTGTCATATTTAACGGCAATATTTCCAGTGACGCTTAAATTGCTGTTGATGAAGAACGACAGAAACACAATTGAAAATATCTAAAAGCAAACTGCTTCTCTGCATGGATCACATATATTTCAAGAATTTTCCTCTGTAAGATGAAACACATGCACAGTCTGTGATGTGAAAAGTTGGCGCGTCGTATATAAATGGGTAAGAATGCACATTATTTATGCTTGTCAAACCAAAAGTCGAATGGAACCTAAATGTTGCCGTGTGTTAACGAAATGATTTCGTCATGTCACAGAACAATATATTTATTTTGAGAATCATACATGGGCGGGCAATGGAAATAGCATATATGTCTCTCACTATGGCTCATGGTTTTCTTAGCATTAGTCGCAAAGAGTTCAAAAGAAGATTCTTATGTTACACCAATGTGGGGTACTCGAGATAAACTTACTACAACTAATTTTTCTCATTATTTTAACAGCGAAGTTCAATGTTTCTACTTTGTCAGTGCCGTTTTGGCATTAGCGGTACACAAACTCTAAAATAATTGAGGCGATTTACAACTAGTATTAGGCTGATGGAACAACCGTATGAGAAGACGTTCATTGTGCCGCAGCTCTCCTGGTTTCCCGTATCTGACTGCCGCTTAGTTTTTTATGGATCTATAGAAAATAAGATATTACACATAACCAACCACTTGAATATGCAAGTACCATGTTGCAATTTGTCGTGCCTCATTTACAATTACGATGAGCATTTAGATAGCATTAATGCGGTCGTTTGATCATCCGCATGTTCAACTACGGATTTTCTATATATATGTGGCGGCGCACAAGCAGTGAAGAATGAACAAAGATGCGTTCCTTTACAAGTCCCGTTGGATAGTTGGTAAATATATCGACATTTCAATAATGATAAGAATGATAGTAAATCTGTTCTTACTTAAGTATGAAAATAAAGGCCTATCGTTCGCTCCGCTCTATTCCTGCGATCGGCTTAGATTCATAGCACCCGCCGTTAACATCAAATAATTCCATGCTTAACTCTAGATGTAGGATGTAGGCGTAGTGTTAAGTGACAATGTGTGAGTGGATGAGCGCATTATTCAACCTTCTTTTAAATACCGTTAATATCTAGCAGTGACGATCGATTTTGGGACAGCAGAGCACAGGTGACAGAAACAATTGGAAAATACATTTCTGCGGCACTACAGACAGCTATAATGTACAGCGACCATTATTGGGTGGCCCCTCAGGTTTGTATTGTGACTGAGTTGAAGTAAAGGGCGGCACACATGTTGGGGGTCTCGCAGAATGAAGTACGCCATAATCAGGTCGCCACGCAGTCTGCGATAGCTTCCACGGAATACCGTCAATCATTGCAGCATCATCTGGTATGAAAGATTGCGCATTACAAATACATTCTTAGATGCCAGAAGTTGTGACTGCTCCAGTGCACTCAGCTGGTGTTTTAGCCATGGTTGCCAGGCTTGAATTGCATATTCGACATGTAGGCGAACATACGCACTGAGCGTTTGTCGTAATATGGAGCTGTATATTTGTCCAAGCCCCCGTCGCAACATCCCGACATGTTGGTTCCTAGTTTTCGAGGCCTTTTCAGATTGCTTAGAACAACTCAATTCAACTTGAACCGGACAAGCACGTCCCCTTCGAGATTTGATCGTGGTAGTATATTTGTTCCCAGCCGGTATGAGTAGTTGCTCTGATGTCGGATGGAAAGTACCTTGCATTTACTGACATTGAAATCCAGTAATTTTTGGCTTGGCCATTGATACACCGTATCTAGGTCAATCTGAAGCACATATTGGTCGGCGCTCACCTGGATCCTGCGCCAGATCCCGATGTCGTCGGCAAACATTAGGAAGTTTGAACCGATTCCATGTGCTAGGTCATTAATAAAACTCAACAACATATGTGGGCCTAGAACTGACCCTTGCCGTACACCACACACTGACCACTAACTGCTATTGAATTAGAAAGTTGGCAATCCAGCTTAAAAGTTGGTCGCCGATCCCGTAATGCTTGAGCTTGGAGAGTAGCAACCGATGGTCTAGACGAGCGAAAGCCTTGGAAAAATTTAGAAAGATCACAGCAACGCCTTCTCTAGCGTCGGCTGCCTTGGTCCAACTACTGCGTGCAATTAGTAAATACGTTGTACATGACCGCTGTAGACGGAAATCGTGCTGCTCAGGCGTGATGAAGTTCCAGTTTTCCAGATAGCACACCAGTGCATCCGTAACTATGGATTCCATGACCATGGAGAGTATAGGAAGAAGGGATACTGGGCGGTAGTTGGAGGGACCAGTTCTGCTTCCACCTTTGTGAATCGAAGTTATTATTCCAAGCTTCTGCATAGAGGGAAGTTGATTCTGGTCTAAGTAGCGTTGGAAAAACTGAGCTAAATGTCCTGTCAGTTGGGTTGCTGCTACTTTCATGGCCTCTTGACAAATGGTGTCGACACCAGGCGGGCAGTGTTTACCTAGAAACGTCAGCTTTTGCAATACATCCTCCGCGGTAAAAGCTCAGTCACCATCATTGAGCAAGGTGATAGAGGTTTACAATCAGGGAAATGTTTTGAAGTTACACCCACAGATAACACAATTCGGTTGCATTAGCATAACGATAATTTGATCGGAACATCGTCTAGTCACCTAAACCCTCTTTTTATTAGCGAATTACTGATTTTCAGCTAATAATGCAAGGTGACAAATTGGGTTTGTAAAAGCTTTAATTTGATCGAAATGAATTGGAATATTGGTGGCTCGGGAGGCTTGCTAATTTGTTGTGGAATTCTCCGAGCTGGGCAATTTGGTTGCAGAAGTTTCGCCACCATTCGTGGTCGCATCTTCAGTGCGGGATTGATAGCAGTAAAGTAGCAGTAGCTGGTAGAAAGCAAACCCAATAATGGATCCATTATTGGGTTTGCTTTCTACCAGCTACTGCTACTTCACTGCTATCAATCCCGCACTGAAGATGCGACCACGAATGGTGGCGAAACTTCTGCAACCAATTTGCCCAGCTCGGAGAACTCCACAACAACTGAGCTTTAATTTGTTTTGCGAAACATCTAGATTGCTTCGCAAAACATTCAAATTACTGTGAAAAATTACAAACTTGGTTTACAAAACATGCAGTGCCGTTTGAAAAACTTAAAAGTTAAATTAGTACAGATATATTAATAAACAAATAAATATGTAATTCAGTAGAGTTGCCATTTTGTTCGGTTCAGCATTGTAAACCATACATACTTACCCGCAGGTTTTCCCTAACTTGTGTGCATATTCTCCTCGAGTGTTTTTTTTCCTATTTGGATACTCTAAATATGCACTGAAGAAAATTAAAAGTGCTTATCTTCGCAGAGATCACTCAATTTGGGAAAAGCGGTAGGCAGCAAAGCGGCAGTCTCAATTAGGCCACGTAATCATTTATGTACCAAGTAATGCATCGTAACTTTTCTGTGACTGATAATATTGGTTCTCCGATTTTAATAAACTTTTAATAATGTTCGTCTTTACTCGACACGTAACACGCTATTTAAATCTGCTAAATTTATAACTTTAGTCGGCGTCAATTGCATGCTCAAAAGAAGACGTGGTTATAATCACCTTGCACAAGCACATAAGCAAACTTTCCAAAATAGTGGTGACACAGTAAGTGTTATTCAACAACCAAATTCTGACTATCCTAATTAGGATGTAAATTGTTTGCCTGATAAAAGGCGTAAAGTGTCTCACTGAATGGAATGGGCTAGATCCATTGAGGTAAACCTGCTTGAGGCATATAGAGATACAAGGGAAAAGCAAATATGGCTAATGTTCAAGGCATAAATTGATAAGAGTCTTAACGTGTCACTAACAGCCGTACGTATGACTGGAGACAAAAACAAATCCAACCATCCCGGTATGATATGAACAATAAGAAACCACGCCCACTTCATTAGTTTGACAATGAATTGCTCCATGAAAAATTGATCTCCAGTAGAACACGGGCAGATGCAAACTAAAATAGGGTATCCCTAGGCAAAAATATAGCAAAATGCATACAACTTTGTTTGACCTGATGTTCTAAGCTATATACGGTTGACGATTTAAGATGATATCACATAATTTGGAAAATGGTCTGGTCCGTGCCCCTTATTTATATCATATATATACGTATGTATCTATTATACGGATAATGCAAATTCTCAGAAAAAATAACCGATATCCAATTTAGCATAACTATCACTTTCCCATCTGGAAATTTAACTGCATATATTAGTCTGAGTAACAAAGCGGGCTTCTTGTTAATTCTGATTATAGGGATGGTTGCATTGTCATTAAATCATCCTTAACCCTTTTTAAGTGAGAGAGTTTTATATCTGGTTAACAAACGAACTGAATTACTAAATCTTGTCTGTTGATGCACAGCAAGAAAAACAGATAAAAGAAAATAGTGGGGTTGCAAGGTTGAATGTATATCTCTTCTTTTATATGGTATCCGACAAGCAAGCAAAGTTACTTCATATCTCTGCAAATAAAATCAATGTAGTTCTTCTTCTTTCTCGCTATTTAGGTATTAAGCACCTCCATAGTTCCACAACAGCTTCCCTCTTGCCGGTTGCCGTGGTCAAGCCATTACAATATTTTACCATTCAATGCTCGAAGCACATATGTTGTACTCCTCTCTTCAGGTCCGGTTATACGAGCCTGTGAGTGTATCTGCGAGCGTTGCGTGATGCGCACTCGTGCAGAAGCAGTCTCAGCATAACAAAGCCACCCAGAATTAGAAACAGGATGGTGCTTACGGAATTCTCAGACTTTCTTACGTCGTACCCGTAAACTGGGAGGAGTTTGATAGTGCATACTGAAAACCTTCCAGTTTTACTTACCACGGCGTGTAGTCCCATAGAGTGATTCTATACACGATGCCGTTTATACACTATAGTCAATGGAATTTGTCCTCAAGTTGTGTACGAAAGTCGTCTTATACTCCACAGAGCAGACAAATCTAGAACAATCAGTATTCCTTACAAACCGTTTATTTCTACTGAAGCGTTCGCGCAATGACAAACGTGAGCCACAGTGTCAAAAATCAAACGTTCTATTAATGTGATTAATGATCTTTTACTCATTGAGTGATTAACTTGTATTTTTGTCTTTGTCCATGGTAACTGCAGTTGCTTATCAAACGAATGAAAATCATTCAAGGAGAAAAGTTATATTGCAATCCAATGACTTATTTAATAAACCCCCTGCCTAAGGTTTGTTTCGCATTAGGTAAACTCAATTTTAGGAAAGGTTGTTAGAAAACGCCGTTAAATGATATTAAGCATTATTAAATGAAAAGATCGCTTCTAAGCTAGCGCCTGATATATATATATATATATGCACGCCCACGGCTGTGTTACTCAATTTAACTCATGACCAAATGGTTTTAACTTAATGGATGCAGTTAACCAAGTCCATAGTAAGATGATATATACACCGGACGTTGATACTTAGAGAGAATAGACAAACCACGCACTGTGTTACCAAATAATATAAAACGAGAGGGTGGAAACGACGATTATAGCTGCGTTCCAATTCAGAATAATTCAGCAAATTTGAACTGTCATTGCGCGCAACAGGTTGGCAGCAAAAGCCGAGCAGCGGATGAAAGATATGCTTAATTCATTGTAAGCAACTCTGCGGCACGGGAGCGCAGTGGCCTCTAAGCAAAGTAATTGTGCAAAATTCACTTCCTCTGAACGACGACCGTCAAAGTCCCCGTCGCCGCACTCTACTCCTATCGCATTGGTGCCACAAACAATTTAGTTCTTAACTCTGATATTCAAGCGACGCTCAGTTCAACAACTTCAGGCACCACTAGCAACACATAATCAATCTCACAAAGGATGTCTTAACAAAGTACATAATAAAACAGACGGAGCGGCCGGAAACGTATCCCAGAATTTGCAGCTCAAATGTCGGTTGCCGAGTCTAATCTCATATGCCCAGGTCATTGAAACGGTGACCCAAATAGCCCCTTGCAAAATCTCTTCTGTTAAAACACTGCTAAAACAAATAGCGAGAAAATGGTAAACATTCATTCATTATTAGCAGACTGGGATCAAATGCCTACCGACCTTGCAGCTCAACGAAAATGGGGATCCAGCAATAGTTCCCAAATTGTTGTTTGCTCAAATGTTCCCGAAACTTGTGTGATCACAATACGAAGTAACTTGCTTGACGACCAAGACCAATAAAACCCACTGTGCGTTCTGATGAAGGTTAAATCTAAAGTACTAAACTGAATACCCGTTATTCATCATCATTAATATGTACGGAATGGCGAATTCAAAGTTTTAGAGTGCAGCAAGAATAGTCAACCGATGCAGAAGAAAATATATACCGTACACATGTGCTATAACACAAATCCTGTGTGGTATTTCTGTGTCGTGATGTTCTTTGGGGCGCGTGCAATCGAAAAGAAACATCTCATTGGGATACAGCAAGCAGGTTCATCAATGCATAACATTTATGCATGGCGTACGATTGATTGTATGGCACGAAAATTCAAATGCCGGGAAACACGAGATAGAACATTAGCCGTTTATTCCAGGTACAAATTATTTCGACAAACTCGTGAAGCGATGTTTCAAAATGCTACCAGTCTAAACACATTACGAAACATGCGAGCCAATATTATTAACGTAGGAGTTCAATCAGTGAAAACAGCTACATATATTTTAGATCTTTGGCTGGAATATCTGAAAAAACTTCTAGCAGAAATTCAGGTAAAGACTGCAATGGCTTTGCATAGAGCAGACACGACAACAGCTGTATGGCAAAACCTACAGGCTAGAACACAGAAGCTACACACGAAAGCCTATCCATACTCCTGTGATTTAGGTCTAGACAAGAAATGAGGCGTACTTAGGCCGAATTAAGTTACAGACAGGTGTCAGTTTGCTATCAAAATTGAATAAGTTTCGATCTCACCTCTGTCTGCATTCTCCCACAACTGACTTCTTTGAGCACATGTGGGCCACCATAAAGAATAAGCTTCACGCTAGCCACTACACAAAATGTTTTGAACAAACTAACTTAACTAAATGCACAACTCGAGCTTTTTGGTATCATAGAGACGTGGTTTGCACGCTGGAATAAACAACACTTAGGTTTCGCCACCGGGCATGTCGCTCATCCTAAACTACAGACTCGCAAACGGAGGAATGATAATTCTGTATTACCGTAGAGAGTCATTAGAAGATTTAGACTCGAATTTTGTTGATTCCATTTGCAATCGCCTGTAGTTTTATGGCTGACATCTGCCTCATAGCTATGGTGTATTGCCCACCAAACTATGAATGAGAAATGGACCGCCAACTTTTGACAGCCCTAAGATGTACGCTAAAAGGAATATACGCTCACTTGATCATGAGTGTCTTTAATGTACACTATTTAGAAACCCGTATCCTGATCGGAGAACAGTTCAAAGACTATTCCCAAAACCTTGTAACCGGTGTGCCATTTTCAATCACCTTAGATGCACATGTGGTTAAATACGGTTAACAAGCTAAGCCTGATAGACCTTATGCTTCCTAATGAGGAACATGTAATTTATATGGCGATTGTGGAGTTTCCTTTGGATCGAAGTGACTATAAAGTCGTCAGTTTATGGTAAATCTGATAGGCTGAATATCGATATGAAAGCCATGAAACGGTGTGAACCATCAAATCTACGACAGTTTAACAGCTTGTCAATGCTACACCGTGGTCGTTTCTCTCCGAAGTACACCTGGAAGTCCGAGGGATCGAATTCGTCAGCAATTTCAATCGACTGTTTACAGATACTACAAAAACATCATATGGTAATCGGCACAAAGCAGTTACTTTCATACAGAACAGAAATTGGAACTGAATGGTAGTACGCAACGCTACATGGCGAGCTTATAGATGAGCATCACCCCAAGCATTTTTGTGAAATACATACCTCAACTTAATCAATTCATTTAACTGAACGGAGAAAAAGAAGCCACTAATCTGCAGGACAGGGCGAAACGGTTCAGCGCTAGCTACAAACGTACGTACAAGCTCGTCAAAGACATTCGTAATTTGTTGCATGGATTTCCTTTGCTCCGTACTGCTAATGGCCCAGCATAAACAGCCACATTGACATCAAACGCGTTTCGGGCGCAATAATCCCCCACATTCAGAAGGGTCTTACTATCAGGCGAATTTACTGCTACTGTTGGCCGGACGCGGAGGACACACCTACACCCTATTGCTGATGTAGTTATACTTAAAAACCTGAGGTATCCGCGAAACCAAATTTCCAGAGTAGTTGATAAGATTTGTCTAAATGCACTGTGTGTAGCAGCAGGACCACTAGCAAAATATTTGGCTTTGTTTTTCTAGTGCTGCTTAGAACAGAACAAGGGTTACGCCCGGTTGCAACTTGGAATAATATCTCCGATGCATAAAAGCGGATGCAAGAATAAGCGTAAAATGCCACCAGGTATTTATTCTCTATATATTTTCCAAGGTCGTGGAATTATACCATTGCCGGCACGCTGGTGCGCTATCGGTAGAACTAAATTCTATTTAAGGCCCAGTAGACCGCTTCCGTTAAAGGTTATAACGCCAGCTAATTTACTAATAGCGCGGAGTATTAAACCGAGAATGCGGATGCTAGAGAGGAAGCTGGCGTAGTTTACCTGAAAATTTCGAAAGCATTTGTTCATCTAGATCCACAGATACTTCATTAAAAAGCTTTGGTTTACGGCGTCAGTGACCTTGTCGAAAGCTTGATCGTCAGCTTATGCTTTTAATGGCAGCCAATAGTCAACATTTGAAGCTTCATAACTCGGTTACCAGGTGCTTGAAACATGTGAGCGTTTTATTCTAGACTAAACTTAGATATTCCATTCAGGATGAACAAGTATGAAAAAGGGCATCGCACAAGTGGGCCACTTGAGACGTGCTTTTCAACTAGTAAAATTTATGTTAACAGCTTCTAGAAACATACATAGGCCCACGTGTGCAATACGAAATATAGGTATGCCAGTCATGGTCGAATAAGAATTGCACCGCATCGGAAATACCCCAACGTCATAAAACCACGAATTTAAAATGTTTGTACAATTTTCTGTATGAAAGCAGGCTTCGAATGCTCAGAGTCTTCAGCATACACTATTAGTGTATACATATGGGGCCTTTTTGTCTTAACGATTTTGGGAGGTCCTAACACACCTGCTGCCAATTGCTGGAGCTTAATCACGACAATAATCTGAGGTGTAAATTTTCAAACCTGCAAAACATTGCAGTCGCTGGGAACGCCGTTGATATTTCGTTTCCGTGCGTGTTTGCAAAGCCTGCAGTGGCCTAGCGGAATCTGGCATCTGTGCTCTGACATAAATGGAGTTCGAAGACCGAGTTGACCGTGCACTCATTTTGCTCTATCACATCACATGACACACTGACCATGCGTAACACCAGTATTCGTTACAGATTTCACCTCCGGTATACTTACAAAATACTTCGTTTTTCACCTCCTTTATGTGTTCACCCGGAGACGGCAAAATGTTTACTTAAGTCCCATTTGTCAACAATTGTTATGGACGTAGAGTGGATTTGCAATCGTACTACGAATACCGCAGTGAATACGTCGGTGTGAACTTACCTTACAATGTATACGTCTTTTGAATATTAACCATGACCGTCCTACGGGACCGCTTAAACTTCAGTTTTTGACCCCTTTACAAGCATTGCTCCATTTTCCAGCTAATTCCACTCTAGTCACGCTTTGCGTCTTAAGTTCCAGTTCTACGGACTCTAAGTTTGTGTATATATTTTTGATCTCTTATAGTCTGTAACTACAAATTTTGTCACTTTTTTCGAACGACATAAACATTTCACGCAGGGTACATATGAACACCAAATAGCATATACTTCATTACGATCCAGGCAAGGAAAATCAGTCTCAACTTGAGCATATGTCAGGTACTCTCGATAAGACCAGATCGACTGCCCATGATGATCCTAGATCCTCATGATCCTAGATCAGACGTTATCCGCAGTGCTGGTTCAGCACAAGATGGTTTATGTAAGAAGTGCGCAAAAGCATCGAAAGCTGATAGCCAAATCGTTTAGCAGTTTAGTCGATCGTTTAGACATCTACACATCCCTTTTACCGACAGATGCGCAGTGCGTGTCCGAAAGCAACGAGCGATAATCACAAGAAATAGCCAATAGCCTGTTGTCATTGTCTGGTCGACTGCAATCGAAGGGAAAACTTTATTGAACATGGTGCTGGCTTGCAGGTAATGGCCTACACATGCGTTAAAGTCCCTGGCAAGAATGGTACTGTCAGACTTTTTGAAGGAATGTAGATGTTCATGTAGCTGTTGATAGAAGCAAACCTTGACTGCAGCCGGACTGTGGTCTGTAGGAGTGTAGGCAGTGATGAAACAAGGCTCGCATGATATCTGGACGCTTACTTAACTTACGTGAGCCCTGTCGTCTGACTGCAAACGGCCGACAGTTGACTGGGATCCAATCAGGAATAGCGGACACAGCCCTGTCACTCCGCGTAACCACAACACAGTCTGACCAGAAGGGCGGCCTTTGGGTCTCCGAAAATGTCCAGGTGGTATTTGGTGTCGCAGTTTTCGGAGAGTTCGTTGTGATGAAGTTACTAGCGTCTTGCAACCTGGTTTTGGAAAGGCAACAAATGTCCTCCGAGCTTGTGTCAAGGACGCGGGAAAGGAATGTTTTTTTCCGAGCTGTATCAAAGTGCGCACTTTGGACACTGCAAAGTCATATAGAGAACCAAATCAAAGGAATGCTTGAGATTAGTTGGAGTATGAGAATGCCGTGACCATTGGTTTTTCTCAGAACTCTGTCAGCTGAGACCAGTGAGTTGTTGTTGACCATGACTGGAAAGCTATAGATGCAGTTACCGAAGGGGACGTGGATGATCTGGGATCGGATGTTTAGCAGTAGTCAGGATGGCCAGTAGACCTAGCAATGAAAACAGTAGTATTATCCATCCACGGTTCCTCAGTTTGTTTAATATTACCCGGTTGCTCAAGCCGAACTAGTGGGTTTTCTTAGAGGGCCCACCCCAAGTCTTTGAGCTAGGATCTAATCTACAAGGTTGCAGGGCGATATGAGAGTATCGCCACCGGTTGAGAGGCGGTGACCAAACAGGTGGTGCATGCATCCCTTGGACCGCACTGGACCAGTGTCCCAACAAACTCTTGAATTACAATGTCACTCAGAGGGAGGCAAGAAGCAGTTTTTTGTATGGTGGCGAGTTACATTCGCTACCTCACTGTGCTGTCAAACGGACATATACCTCTCTATAGGTAGTAGCTTGCGAAGCGAAAATTCATCACGTTCTGGAAAGATGCCGCCGAACAAATTCACTGGAACAATATAAACCCAAAACTGTCCAACTGGCATTACCAAACCGTTGTACGGTAGCCTAGAAAATAAATGCACTCAGCAGGGAAACAAAAGGTTAGGCCAAACAACCTCAGTGATGAGGTTTATGTAGCGTGTGTAAAAGAGTTTTAATTTAGCGACTATTATTGCATTTATGTTTCTGCTCAAATCAAAACGCGTTCAATCGTGATCATATGTGCTCAAATTGATTGAAGTGGAAAGTATATAGAGGTCTTTCGGAATAACAGGCCGCTCGCAGGAGCAACGGCTGAGGAACAATTGATCAGGCAACCTAATAGTGTGTTGTACTCGTAGGACATTCCAACTTATTCCAAAGATAAATAAGTTTTCAGGTTCCAGATATAATATTTTAGCATTAGCTTTTTGGTGAAGGGGATATGCTCAGATTTACACGTCGTTCTAAATTCGTTATTTAAGTTAGCGGTAAAATTTTAGAGGGAATCTGCATATTTATATTATTAAATTTGACCCACTTCCATATATAACACACAAGTACAAACACAGAAAATGTATGTTATCTTCACTAGCCATAGCAATTACTCTTAACTATCCATAACCAAACCTCGCCAGGTATCACAGTGTTGATTGTTATTAGCAGTTTCTTCATTCTTCTTCTTCATTTTCTTCAGTGTAAACGCACAATGCGCCATAGTGTCAAAATTTATATACCAAGTGTACATTTATGTTAATAATTATTTTCTTTTGCCAGAGAAACGAAAGATTAATAAGGGTTCTTCCATATTTCGTAATGTACTACCGTCAAGTATTTTAAGACATCTGTGCATTTCAGTCCAGAAATAATTAATTTACTTATTCCTAATTGTTCCTTGTTTGTTGTAATATTAAAATAATCAAACGTGTTGTCACTCCTGTTTACTGATAATACATTTTGGGAGCTATTTTCAGATATAGGTAGATGCGTAGGTTTGTGCGCATTTAAGGCTCGATGACACTTACTGGTGCTAGATTTTGTCATATTCTAACGCATATCTCAATGGGTGTAATCATGCTTAACGCAAGATTTCTCTCAAATCGATCCAGCAGCTTTTGCAGAAATGAAATATTTCTCCTTTACCTTGCTAAAGAGCATCATTATTATAATAAATCTTCACGTAAATTATTGGAACAGAGCACCGGGCTCAAGATGACTGTAAATAAATGTATTTTGATGCGTTATGCAAAAACAAGACACGCACAATATCAAAACCTCTACCTAGGAGTAAATCTTTTTATTGTTGTCAGTGCATGCATACCGGTTATATCTGAGCAAAAAACGATGGAATACGTAGATCCTTATCAGTCACTTCAATCACTTTTGGTTTTTAGCTATTTGTTAGCAGCACGTAATTTACTGCGCACGGTTAAGCTTATGTGCGGTGTTCCGTATTTAACCAAATATGCTAAGCGTCAGATTGTGAAGCACCAAACAGTTAATTACTTACGTGAACCATATAGAAGCTAGCGTTTTTATTAAAAGCAATATACACGTGTATTTATCGTTGATTTTATGAACTCGCATACAGTAATATACAAAATAATTTGCAGAGAATTTATAGTTAAAAATAAGGCCTGATGTTGTTTTTTTGTAAGACGTGACCCCGTCAGCAAAATAACACATACGACTAGTCAAGGAACTAAAATAGGGCTGCATGAACATTATTTGACTAGGATGGAACGGCTGCCTCTATGATAAATTGAAGATATTAACTTATATTTTGTTACTGTAATGACATGAATCTTGCCAAAAAAGTATCGGAATAATCGCGTCGGAGGTTCAACCAATTTCTTAACTTCTGTGGCAAGCGCCGTCGGAGGAATATTCTATTTTCGAGGGAGACATGTAGGCGTATACATGGCGGTTTTCGCCTCATATGTCTGCCGTAAAGTGCATTTGAGCAAGTCTTGAAGTCCTCACAGTACATCGCAATAGATCAGGGTAACGCGAAACAATCTAAAAGGGTGATGCGTACTTCCACTACAAGACATTTATTTCATATTTGTGTAGACTTCTTGGTCTATCCGCGTGAATAATGGGAGAAAATTTATGTTCACCTTTCAAAAGTGCATCACTTGTTTGCACAGCAGATAACGATTTGAAATAAAGCGCGCTGTTTATGCCCGCTGATGCGAAACATTCCTCGCGCACTAGTCGGGTACATTGGTTACGGTGAAACGCGTAATTTCTCCATCCATTTGAACGTGAGTCTATTTTTCGGGCATTCCATGCTGCATTTCGGGTCGCCACGCATTTATATGTTCGAGTTTTTGAAACGGATGCGTTAGTTTCGGATGCATCAGATATCAAGGTTATAAAGGTGATAATGAAATATCCCCAGGCGATATTCGGTGACGATTAGCTAACTGATTCCAGCTTGCTTTCATCTAAACATTCTAATATGTGGTAACGTATTATGCTCCACGTGGATTGAGTATTCTCCTTGGTTATTCTACCTAACAGGTTCACAGGAAGCGTAAGTTTGCATCGTGTGGGACACCAAGAAAAATCGATGCAGTAGATGCTTACTAACCGGCGTGACCAAATAGATTCGTGGTAGTGTGGGAAGGGCGGAATTTTAGCCCTACGTATATGACGTAACAGTAAAAATTATTGCCTTTGAAAACAGTGCCTAGGCTTCAATCGAAGTATTGGAACCGTCACAGCGAATCAAATTCTAAGAAGATTTGCGTGACGAAAGTCAATGTCTGCCAATTTTTTCGCACTGCCCAATGCCATGCGTTATTTGAAATGAATCTAAAGGGTTGCCTGGGCAATAATTCATTTCAAGGTTTTACTTTCTACAAGTAATTAAAAGTGAGGAAGGAAAGTAATAGCCAGGCTTTTGTGTTACACTACAGTTGCACAAGATTTGCACCAAAGCAAAGCGATAAATCTGGTTCCAGTGGGTCCTGATACTGAATCTTATGCAGAAAACGTTTTGCGGATGTTTCTCTTAAGGCAATATTAACAGCTAACATTTAAATTAGCAATATGTCATTAGACATTTTGTGAATAATGTTTAATGAACGTGAGGTTCAATGCCTATGGATATCCAGTCTGTCTCTATCCTTTATAGGACACATTTAACATCGGATACTGAGAGGACACATTCCACCTTCTTGTTACGTCGAAGTCATTGGTCAATTCAACTTCTGAACAGATCTGCAGTAGACCGCAACTACGGCGACAGTAACAAAATGAGAAACCACTACATTGCATAGCCAAATTGCTATGACCGCAGCGCTTGCTGCTTTCTATCCGATCGATGGGTTGTCTGATCTAGTAATATGTGAAACCGAAAGGCCCGATTGGATCGGAATAGCGGCGTTCTGCGTTACCTACAGCCTTATACTGCTTGAAAAAGGTTCCTTCCCAATCACATGTGATTGTTGGCTTGGAATTTCTGAAGTATCACAAAACAAACATGCCGCAAAAGCAAGTGTGGTAAATGTTGTTATTACTTGCGTACCGCTTACCGTGTATCATTCACTCGATGACAAAAACTCCGGAGTTACCCAACGAGCAACTTTTGCTCAAAATTTCAAATTCACTCATGTAATTGCGTCGATTGTGGCTCCTTTGTCAAACAAACAAAACCATATAAACGCTGCTTACAAACCTGCCTATCCTGCCCCACAGGTTTGATCTTCAATATTAACATAAACTACTATCCACATGCAGCTATAACGGTTTTCAAATGATCTTACAACAGCGCATTAACAAAGCAAGATATTTAAATATGTTTCATATTTATTAATCTTCTGATGTTACGTTCGGTTTAAGCAAAACACGATCAATAGTTTGCCGTAATACACGTTCGCGGCCCTGCTCTGCATCTTTTCTAGGCTCCTGTTGATGTGATAAACCACAGTATTTCTCTACTGCGCAGCCGAAAGTATTGTAAAAGTCATATTTTAATTTGTCCACAACTGCACATTGCAGCATACCTATATATTATTGACAAACCAAGGCAATTATCATTTTATTCTTAATATAACGTTACCTGCATTTTTATATTTGCATAATCCGAAAAATTTCTCCTACCGCGGGCAGCAGACGAGATTTTCGAAATGACATTAACGAAACCATGATAAGATTGTAGGCACCACTAGGAAATTGTAATACGTTTGGCAAACCGATAAGTTTCGGTAGTTATTTTGCGTAGGAAATGCACAGCTATATAACTGGTTTCATACAGCTCAACGGAGTGTCGTGTGCATTTTGCGCAGCAAAAGTAGGACAAAGCTGCTTGCTTTGAATAAATAAAACACCGAAGCTAAACTGTAGTTGCATGTGTGTTGTGTGTCTCCTATGGTTAAAATTTAATTAAAAGTTTTTCGTTTACCGTTTTTGTTTTTGTACATTTGCAATTTTTATGCGGAACGTGATAAGTCGTTGCAACAGCAACAAAGGTTTTCCTTATTTTCACTTATATGTAGGTGCCGAAGACGGTCAGTTTAGCAGGTTGGTAAAAATCGATCAAACGAAGTGGGCGGTGTTCCTAATTTTCAGGACGATTATTTCCCTTGGCTGAGAGATCTGCGGTATTACCATCATATGACATCCACCTAAGACGTGTTCAAATAATACCATCTGGAACTGTACTAGGTCGAGCCAAAACTTGGCGAAAATGAGGGATATCAAAGAAAATATGTCTTTGTTGACTAAGTTACCGTAGATAGATTTGTCTGAGGCAAATAAGGATGATTGTACGTAAATTAAAATATCGACTGTATTGGTATTTCGGTGTTGATTCTCCCAAACCTGACACCCCATAACCGGTTTCGTCCTACTTTGGACTCATAAGATGGAGACAGCCTGAGTTGGGGTTGGGCTCGAGGCCTAGTGTTCAAAAGTTGACGCCTTGACCACTATGGCTCTAAGATCCGCGGGCAAGGCTTGGCATAGCGAAAAGTATTCCAAGTGACACTTGGGGTACCTGTTGTGTGGTTGAATTGCCACACTAAATCTCGATGCAGACCTCGGTTCCCTTTGAAGTAGACCCCGGTCAGTACAATCACAAGAACCGTATCAGAATTGGTGGGTCGGTGTTGCTGTATGAGAGTAGTTTGGCCAACCAAGCAAATAATATCTGCTTTTTTATCCTAGAGTATCCTTACAGTTGCGCCTAGCCAGGTCGGAATACTTCTGCATGTATTTTCTTTCTCCTCTCTAAACCATCAAAAAATAGACCAAACACATATATATAGTGATTTACGAGCAGTGCCTACAACAAAGCTACAGTGAACATTTTTTATTAGCATTTTGCACCGGATCTGAAATCAACGAGGTGATATAGCTTTAATTTAGGTAGGCACCAAACTGTGTGGGTTAAAGATTATTGGGACAAGCAACCAAGCTTAAAGAAACATCCTGGCTTTGCTGTCAAAGAGTTGCACGTAATATCCTTTATTCATATAAAATTACTTCTTCAGCGTCATTATAAACTTTATCTAGAGGTGGGAAACACCTCAATTACTGTGCCATAATACATAAAATAAAAAGGGGGGAAAACAGCAACAGGTGCAACGCAGCTAAGCTACATGGTACGGATGGGCATCGTTCCGGTAAGCTACCAGCTGGCTACTATTCAACGAAAAAATTACTATGCAAAGTTATATAAGGCTAAAGAGTGAGATCAAGGTAGGTGAGGGAGGCTAAGTGGAATGGGGTGGGACAAAATCTCAATCAGGAACACCCATGAGGTCGGCTCCTAGCTAAATAAGCAAGTGTATGCAGCCAAATGTTTTTGTCGTCTTTTGAACCCCAACCAGGTAGCCGAGACTTCCCAACCGAGGCCAGCTCCGAAGTGAGGGCCTTCATTCCTCTTAACCAACTCACCGCTTGACCATCTTTCATCTTCTTCCATCCACACCCGCGGCGAGAAAAACGCACATCGTGGGTGTCGGTGGGCTGGCATGCGCAACACGTGGCCGAGACATCGGACTCTAGTGCGTGAAACAACGGTGCTGAGCGGTTAATTTCCTTTTCCTGCGCTTAAACAAGGCGTCACACACCCTCGTTGCTTACTCGGTGTTCTCACCTGATGTGTGCTAAATTGCGAAGGCACCGGTGGTCGAAAGTAACTAGCTTCTTTATGTCTGCTGAGCTAAAGGGCCAGGTTTCACAACCGTACAGTAGGGTCGAATGTACCGCTGCATTGTACACTCTACCCTACAGGGCGAGAATGATGTCGTTCCGGCACCATAAGTGGCAAATGTTTGCAAAAGCGCCTCGGTATTTCGCTATACGGTTCCTGATCTTATCTTCAATCCCATGGGCGCTGATACAACCAACCAGGTAGTTGAATTTTTGAACGACTTCTAGAGGATCACCACCAGCCTACGAGGCCGTCCAGGCCAATGTTGAAAAAACGCTATGCACTTCCAAGGTGCAAAGCTAAGCCCGAAAAGGCGTACAACCAATGCTCACCTGTTCAATGGCGATTGAATTGTTTTTGAGCAGTCACAGATTAGCGCAATATCATTAGCATACTCCAAGTCAAGTAGTCGTTCTCCTGGGAGCAGCTCCATACCTAATTCGTATGCGGTGCACGCGATTTCCATGGCTTCATAACTAGCGAAGTTGAAGAGGAAAGATGACAGCGAACATGCTTGTTACAAAACGCTGGAGATATTAAAGGGCGAAGACAGCTTGCCGTATGTCCTCACACTGCCCGAGCTACGCACGTAAAATGCTCGGATTATATTTACTTATTTCAAAGTAGGCCTTTTCTTATTAGACAGTCCCAAACTGCGCGTCTATCCACCGAATCGAATGTACTTTTGTTTTCGAGGTACACGACGACGGTGGGCCGTCAATATATGTGACGGTGCTCCAACAACTGACGCAAAGTGAAGATGTTGCCAATGCAGCCACGACCTCGACGGAACCTAGCTTGCTCTTAATGAATATTGCTTTCAAGTGTGCCAGACAGTTTGAAGGATTACAGAGCCAAACACTTTGGAGGCAATGGAGATCAGACTGATCTCTCTATGGCTGCGGTATTCCGATCGTCAGCCAGGCATGAAAATTGGCGTTCTAACGGAGCGGCTCCAGTCGGTTGGGACAGTTTCTGGTTCCCACAGTTTCGGTATTAACTCGTATAAATCATCTAGAAGAGCAGATCCCAAGAATTTGAAGAGGGCTAGCGGGAGGTCAACTGGTCCCTCGGTTTTATTTACCTTCCACGGTGCGATCTCACTTTTGACTTCTGAGAGTGAGGGTAGACCCACAGCGGCAGTTCACGGAGCAGACCGATCATTGGCCGGCGAGAAATCCAACCATTCCTACCGAAGTAATTGCCTTTCAAGTGCTCAGCTCAACGTTTCAAGCTTTTAACCAAGTAGTGGATAGGTTGTTCAATCTCTTTGCTTATAGTTTCATTAACATTAGGTTTCCTTCTGCCCGTTTTCCGTATCAGCCCTGAATGACTTACGATGCTTACCAAGGGCAGCGGCCATTTCCCTCTCTGAAGCACTAGAAGACTACCAGGATCCGCAGTCTTTCTTCTGACAAGCAGGGAGTTTTGCCCCGAGTTTTCTTCGTGTCTATTTATATTCGATTCTAGTCGTAATGTGCTGGCGGGCTTCCATAATTTATGGAGAATGCGAAGAGACCAAATATCCATGTTGGCTATTAGACATAGCACATGAGGATTTGCCTGCTGCTAGTAAGGTCTGGTGCATATGAGACCAGTGAACTTCAATCGTATCCAGGGTTCGCTTACACAACTCGCATATTAGCGTACTTTAATAAGAATTCAGAACAGCTGGCTTTGTCAGTTGGCTGGTGTCAGTGCGCTCACAGCGTCGTCGTGGTCGTCCGCTAAAACGCATCCGCATATCAGCAAATGCAAGTGCATGATCGGTGTCTACACCTGTGCTCCAAATCGAGCGACAATTCTGGACACAGCCTCTCCATCGTTGACTTATCGCCCTGCGATCGATTTGCGTCCATCGCTGGTTCGAGGCTGGTGGGCGCCAAGTCACCCTCCGGCTGCTGTAGTGTCTGAAATTAATGCTCGCATAAAGTAAGCGAGCTTCTTCACACAAATGAAGTAACCGCTTGCCGTTATCATTACGGGATCCTACATCTGGTTGGCCGCCCAGATACAGTTCATCGGTGGATACCTTTCCAAGTTGTGCGTTCAGATCCCCAGCCAGCACTACAGTGTCCATGCTTCTTTTGTGGCGAAGGAGCTCGTTCATTTGACGATAGAATTCGTCTTTTACCGAATCATGGCTAGAGTCGGTAGGTGCATAGGTAGCGATAGATAATAGACACAGGTTAGTTACTTGCGACTTCGAAGCTTTGAACGAGCTAGCCCATCGGACCGCACACAACCGGCTGCTGATTGGAATCCAGTCAACTAAAGCAGCTTCAGTTCGGAGACTCAGGGCGAAACTAACACCCGCTTGGTCGGTGCCCGAAGCTGCATCGTCACTGGATAAACGCATTGATAAGTTGCAGATGGTGTCACCTGAAAGGTATTACAAAATGCGCGCAAAACTCGAGTCGTGAAGGCGGGTCTCCGATAAGCAGCAGATATAGATCGAGAGGGTTTCTAAAGTTCGGGTAAGTGCTGCCTGTTGGCTGACCTGTAGTAATGTGGGTCCACTGAGGCATGCCAATCTAAAGAATGACCGAGGGTTCCAAATGTAAGTTGATGAACTGAGCTTAGCCGCTTGCTTGGACATGGACTTGTAGACAAGGCAGTAAGGATACTCTGCATTCACCTGTGACTTGAAACTAGAAGGTAAAAGTCCATCAAAGCAAGGTGGTGGAGGGCCAAAAATTGGAAGATTGATAACAAGAGGATCAAGGTGAAGATGGAACAGGACGGTAGGAGTAAAAGCGTAAGAGAGGGAATAAAAATATGGGATGGCTTGAGCATTAGCATCCAAAGCGCTATCCAGCCTGTTCGATGCAGCAGATAGGGCACCGTTGATATACTTCTACCGTGGACAGATTATCAGGAAATTATTTGTCGTAGACAGGATGCGTTGACAAAAAACTGTCAGGTTGAATAGAACTAGACAGGAGGAATGTTAAGGTTCTCAACTAAAGCATTTGTTTCAAAAACCTGACCGCAAAGTTTGGCCTTGGGCTACAAGGAGACCGTTTTAAGGAATAAGGAGCCACTCTCACTCCAACTCCCAACCCAGAGAACCAGGAGGCTGAGGTTGTCTGGCCTCTAACCATTAACAAATATGGTGTAAGTTGTCTGAAAGTACAACAAAGTACCGCCCCGCATAGCTCAATGGACTTCTGAAGCACGCAGACAATCGACTAATGAGATATTAAAGAACTAAGGCACACTTTTCCTGCAGCACCTAATGATATACAATATACCCTTTATGTCATAATAGGAAACACAAAATATTTCCGGCCAGTGGCTTATAAACAGAACCCACTGCGCTAAAACTGCCTCAGCTTGACCTGTCTAGCACATATCTGCGGACTGTTTATTGCGATACATGCAATGACCGCGCATACGGACCTTATGCAAATACGTCTTCTGCTGCATTACTAGAAAGCAAAGGCAATGAATTTCATAAGCCTGGAATCTCACTAAAATAAATTAGTTATGTTTGCGATTAGAAAACGCTGAATCTGAGAATGGGATCCGGTGTATAAATTTGTTGGAATTGATCGAGCAACTAAAGAAGACCAGTTATGTTTCTGGAACCGCAGCAGTAGGTAGTGCAAGCAAGTAGCCAACAACATTCTGGTGTCATGTGCAACTAGGGACAAAGTACCCATGCTGCTTAACGGTGGTTTATCGTTCCAACTTATTATTTCACAAAAAGATTAGAGCCTAATAATTTCAATAAGCCAAATCATGTTCACATCGCAATTGACTAGATTATTTTAAAAATGAATGCTTTTGTAATCTACGTAGTAAAAGGTCGATAATAGAATTGATATTTTAGGAATAACCATGAATCATCCAGCCAGATCCTGTACTGGTTTTACAGACTGAATATCCATAATACTAGAAGCATAAGAGGAAGCACGTTTGTCGAAATATTGCAAAAACTCAAAACGTTCACTGGCTTCGCGATTTTAAATGAATCGACGTTGGTGCGCAGACAATTCTTTCACTGAGTTCACAGGTGGGGTTTATTCAGTTGGCAACGTCTATATTTGTATATACTGCTCCTATCCAATCAGTTCCCCTGAACTAGTGTAGCACTAATACTTACCCGATTAATCTGTGGTTGCAACGTTCACCAACCGAGCTCCGGAAAAGTAATACATAGTGCACATGCAGCCTGTCTCTTAGGCTACTGGATAGATGTTTGTAAGGCATCATACCACACAAGGTATGCATTTTAAATTACAGTAACCTCCTATTCGTTGTAACTACTGTTTGGTTAAAGATATAATGATAACTGCTTAAGTACAAGCAGACGCATTACCATTGGCAGAGAAAGAACCATTTTCGATTGACCAGCAGTTTCAATGAATCACGGGCAATGCTTGTCTTCAACAAAGCAGATTCCCATTCCATTAACATAAATCAATATCAGAAATCAGTTCAGGGTGAAGAATTTTTCGATAAACTCTCATCGGACCCAAACCATTACAAAACACTGACAGTATGGGATAAGCGTCAACTCGAGCTGGGATTTACTTCTGGACTATTTGAATGATCAAAATCGATAACTTGAGAGAGAGATAGCGATGGTAAACCAAGCAAACTAAATACACATGCATACGCGAAGCTCAGTAGTCCAAAGTAATTAAGTAGGTAAAATAACAGCCAACTAAATAAGTAACAGTGTCGTTGGGAAAAGGTAGCAGTGTCCGCTGTATGAATCGTTTTTGTATACATAATTCCGGCTTCAGATGGTAAATGTAGATAGCCTCGGCGATGGATAAGAGCTGTTTGCGGTATCCTTGGGTGTAGTGCTCAGGTAGTAAATAAGTGACTTTGAAGTCATTCTCTGAAGCTGTGTGGCCACATTCAAGGAGGTGCGACATGATCGAGCTGTCTGAAGACCTCATTTCACCTTTGTAAAACCATGCCGGGATGAGTTCACGAATCCTCTGAGATAGGCGTCTTGTCGTGCGACCCAAGTATCGTGCACCACAGGAGCACGAGTACTGATAAACCAGCATTGAACGGGTCAACGAAGGTAGTCTATCCTTCAAGGGTTTCGTAATCAACGGCTTATTGTAAAAATCGTTTCTCAGGCGGGCCGCAAAATAAGTTTTCTCGACAGTGTCTTTCATGCGTTTGGATAACATATCAGCTGCAGAATCGCCCTTAAAGTGTATATTCATGAATAGCTCTTTCCTAGGAGCAATGCTCCTAGGTGGCTTTCGATTGCGTTCCTTCAAATGTTTCCTCATAAATTTATCAAGATAGCCATTTTCCAGCAATTGTAAGTTGTTTATGACAATGATGAGAAAAGCAATGAGCTTCTGGATA
This sequence comes from Dicrocoelium dendriticum, assembly GCA_944474145.2. Taxonomy (NCBI): domain Eukaryota; kingdom Metazoa; phylum Platyhelminthes; class Trematoda; order Plagiorchiida; family Dicrocoeliidae; genus Dicrocoelium; species Dicrocoelium dendriticum. Next base: position 204,648,896 of record OX104064.1, on the reverse strand, counting down.
TCTGACGAAGGTATTTGGAATTCATGGTAGGATGCTATTACTGTCTATGTGAGACGATTTCACTCGGTCCCTATTCGTAGCAACAAAACGTAATTGTTGTAGGGAATAGTTATCTAAATCAGATTTTAAATTCAGACAACAGATGTGAACTACGGATTAGTCATAATTTATGACAAATACGCTACCGTTTTTATAGAGCAAGCGAGGCGTGAGAACTTGTCAGCGAGACGGTTGTTGGAATCAAAATGTCTCATGTGCATTACAACGCGTGACTCAGGAACGTCAACTATGCTGATGATTGCTTGTCATCGCTTCCGTTTGAGCGTTTTCAACTGACTCATCGTAGATGGCTGATGGCTCTTTGGAGAATCAAGCAATTTGACTTGACAAATTGTGACAGGCTGCCATCCGTTATGCTTCATGAAATTTAACGCTTGAATTATGCTTACTATTGTGACACATTAACATGAGTAATTGAACCTAAGTATTACCTGTTAAAAATGGTTAAATTAAGTATGTTGCTGGAAAGCTGCATTCAGTAATTTTATTCACACTTAGCATCAATTTTTTACTTTGCCATTTGGTTGGATATGTAGCACACGTTATGACTTAATTTCCTTTCGTAGCACTTTTAAATAGCAGAACAAAAGCACTTCAGTCAACCCGTTAAATTATGCCGGACATATAGCTTTTAAATTCCTTAAAACTTAATGGTTAATCTTTACTCGAAGCCTACTGTGATTGTCGCTTAACATTTATTTTAATCAAGGTAACTGGGTAAAATGTATCTCCGTTATGTATGAACCCAGCAAATAATTGCTAAAATTAGTTGCATAATTAACGTTTTTGTTACGGTTGCAGCTTCAGCGGCAGCAGCAATTTCGAATCGAGAAGATTAACCCGGTAATGTTTACTGCTTCCTGTAGGTAACATACTAGAAAACTGTCCGCCAAATTGCTTTTACGAAATTGTTCCCGTTAATAATATGTTCCCTTGATATAACAGATACTTCCGGTTTGATTGACTGTCCGTCGTTCGCTTTGATTGCAAAGTCTTCTTTTAAACACAAATACGAAGGATTAAATTAGAGTGAACACAAAAAGATGAACAAAGGACAGTTTCTTTGCTTATTTCATGCTGATAAGGAGTAAAATGTCAACAATATAAGTATCTTACATTTGAAAAGTCACTATATATTTCATCTACATTATTGAAAACAAATTTTTCCGTCCGGGAACGCAGTTTTGCCTGAAAGCAATACTATGCAATAGAGGTTGGGCTGATTTTTTCAGTATGGTCTCAGTTCCCGACCGCTGAATATAATATGTACTCACGGACGCCGCAGATTTTTGCTTTACCGTGCTGGATTATACTTTTGCTTTGGAATTACTGTGTTATATATGTTTGCTATATGTGAATGTTTCACCAATACTTTGCTTTTTGTGTATTTTTCCATCTTTGCGGATTTGGTGAATATTCCTCGGCCACTTCGAAGATATCACTGATTGGCCCAACTGCCGTCTTGTCTGCCATCTTGGCTTTGTTCTACAGCAATCGAACATTTGTCTGCCTGACCACCAGCTTGACTGACGGAGTTTGGATGCAGCGTAACAGTGCAGGCGTTGCAAACGAACGGCTTCCGCAGATCTCAAAGTCACAATGGCAAGTACTGCTTGCCCATGGAATGCTAAGCTCAAAGCTTCCGAAATAAACTTTAATTGTGGCGTAGACAGCTGTGTAAAACTTGTGCGATTTGGAATAGAATGCAGAAACAGCAGAAAATACTTCCATTCTCGATGTGCGCGCCTTAGACTCAGCCAGATAAAACAACTTAATAGTACTACTGATTCTCACGGGTTCTGCACTGTGCGTACGTCTATTCCACTCGTCAGATGTATAACTGTGTTGGCACAGAAGTGCGATAGGCTGAAACGATTGTAGAGCAAGCCGCAGCCATGAAAGTTGTCCGACATAAACTAGCAAGGTCAGTGCCTCGAATTCGATGCTCAACATCAAGCTCCAATTCAGCACAGTTTAAGAGTAGCGATCCAGAGTTAGCCACTGTGACATTAGCGTCTACTCATAAAGATGCGCTCGTCACAACTTCCTCAACGAAATCCCCTACCACACTAAAAATTGTTAGAAGACCTACCATCTAGGCTTCCGTTGTTGCTACCCATATGATAGACGCACCTCCCAGTATAACCCCGCCCGCTACCAAACGAGCAACTACTGCCAATACCACCAAGGGATTCAAGACCCCATCACTTGTCCAACCGAAGAAAGCAGCCACTGGTCCCTCCAAAAAGGAGAACATAAAACACCACCATAATTCTCTAACTGTTATATGCTCTAACATGACTGAATCCGGGGCAAAACCATAAAAGATAAAAACTGGACGACAAAATTCAGTGGGACTCCCTGTGTTAACAAATAGGGGTTAAAGCAAACGCGTCAGTATAATGCCTGTCGTCCGTCACCCAAACTCCGTACAAAACGGTGAACCTCTGTTACTCCAGGTAACTCTTCAGTCAGGTGCTGATGCAGAGGCAGTTCTTTTGTCAACTACTCGCATCCCTAGTACCACATGCACTGTTCGAATAATCCCAGATGTTCCTTGGAGTGAAGGAAAAAAACGCCGACAAAATCCGGATGACCTTCGTAAATAATAAGACGCAAAATCTATCCTAGTTCACGTAGTCCCCGAGATCCAGTCCCTAAGCGAGGTAGAGGTCAAAGCGCATGACTGGGATGAATGGCGTTTTATTTGTGGAGTACTCTTACTCGAATATGTTGACGTTAATTCGACATCAAGGTTCCCGCTATCACCTAATTACAAAGTTTATGGTCCCAGGGTGATGAAAGTATCATTGCCCCCCGAATTGAACATGTGCTCAAAATGTGGCACAAAAAGCGTAAAATGCTGCCATCCGAAATACGTATAAAGACGATAGGTACCGAGCCACAGATAGACAACGCAACACTATGCAAGCAACTTAAAAATACTATTTTTTTACTGTATAGCTCAGAACAGAAACTGACGAAACACACCGTCAGCTGAAGCAGGACAGGATGGTCACCATCTTGTTGGCGCTGAAAGCACTATACAACAACCTGAACTGGCCCTAGGGCCTGCGTCATCAGTCCTACCACAAAAAGACTGGCAGCCGACCACGCAAGGGTCGGCATAGACTTTCATCGGAAAGCAGCATTAATACAGACGCTTCTGACCAAAAATGCTCTCACCTGCTTTTATACCAATGCACAACATATTCTCAGCAAGCTAACCAAGCTTCGTATGCGTCAGGTCTCCACGCCTTGGGACCTAGTTATGGTCACCGAAACATGGCTGAACATGTTGATCACGCGGATCACGCGGCATGAATTCCATACAAAAGGATCCATATATCAGAGGAGGGGAGTGCTCCGGTATGATCGATTCGACCTGCATGTTGATGTCATTGAGGACCCAGAAACGAAAGTCGTCGAAGATCTTTGGTGTCGTGTGCACCTAAGACGTGGTGATGTGTGCTTACTGGCAATAGTTTACCGCTGTCCAATGTCCACCTTGGAAACAGATCAGTGCCTAGATTCTGCGATGAAACGAGTCCTGGCACGACCATAGAGTCACATTCTGCTGGTGGGAAAATTCGACCTGAACGCAATCGATGTTCCATCACCGCACTGCGACCAATTTAAGGCGGATTTGCAAGAGGTGATCGAGGACATATATATGTGCAACCATGTCACCTCTTTCACGAGATTGAGAACGGGTGACATACACTCTAGTTTGGACCTTGTGCTCTCCAACGAGGAACTAATGGTCAACACCATGACCATAGATTCACCACTTGGCCGTAGCGATTACGCGATGTAGCTCTTTCGTTAGATCTGTTATTCTGAGTACATCAGTGAGAATAACCTGGAAACCTATGTCTTTAACCATTACAATAAACTGTCCAACTTCGTTCAAGAAACCGACTGGTCCTACCTGGCCGAGAAGCCACCCAGTGTCATCTGGATCTTGTTTGTTACCAAATTCATTCCGCTAGTAGCAAATGCATCAGAAAGCAAAGTACTTCGTCCGAAGCAAGTGAATTCGTTCCTGGGAAGCCCTACTAGAAAATGCATGGCCTTAAGGGTTTCAGCTTGGCGCGCTTACAATGTCTGTCCAAGTAACCTGACCTGGGGTGCTTACACAACTCAACGAAACCACTGCGTCAAGTTGATCCTCGATGACAAACTCCAGCACCAACAGATCTTAGCGTCAAAATTCAGTACAAATCCCAAGTTTCTGGATAGACACGTCAACAAACTTCCTCAGAGTGCAGCGCGGGATCCCTGTTTTACTTGCAACGGATGGTCTTGCACAAATCGCACAAAATACAGCCAACGCAGTTTGCCAACACTTCCTCCTTACCTTCCGGGGTAAACCATCATTACATCCGCTTTTTCACAGCTTCAATTGACACCAGGGTTGAACCACGTATCGTTCACGGCAGCCAATGTGATGAAAATGCTAGTGTCAGTGCGCGTGCACCACTCACATGGCGTGGACGACATCAAACCGAATTCCTTGAAAACAGCGGCCATGAACCTTGCCGAAACATTAGCTCTCTTCTTTCAATGTTGTCTCAACGAAATGCAGGTTCCGACAATGTGGAAACATTGATTGGTCACCCCTTTTTTTAAAAAGTGGCAGTTGTTCATAGCACTCGAACTACCGTCTAAGCAATCTCCTCCGAGTTGTATCCAAATTAATAGAACGTATAATTGCAGAGGCGCTCATGAGATATCTTGAGGTTAACAACATCCTAGTGTCACAGTAACACGGATTCCGCCCTAATCGATCCTGCACTACAAACCTGCTGCTAGACCGAGCAAGTTGGACAGAGTCAGCCGAAGCCAGAGTGGGATTCGACGTTGTCTACCTGGACTTCTCGGAAACGTTCGATTGTTGGGACCACAGCATTCCCCTGCACAAGCTTTGAATCTATGGAATCAGTGACCCTATACTCGGTTGGATCGGAAAATTCCTCGCTCAATATCAGCTGAATTTGAGATTCCGCAGCTCCAATTCCGATCCAATTGACGTCCAGTGTGGTGTGCCTCAAGAATCGGTACTAGTGCCACGTTTATTTCTCACATTCATTAACGATCTTGCCAGTGTACTACAGTCGAATTTCTATCTGCAGATGATATCAAAGTTTTGCATGATATGAGGACATCGTATGATCACGCGGCATTGCAGAGCCATCTCGACAGTGTTTATGCGTGGTCATCCGACAACCGGCTCCAGTTCAACGTGACCAAATGCAAAGTCGTAAGCATAGGCTATCAGCTTATCTATGAATATCGACTTGGGGACCAGCAGTTACAACGCGCTTCCAAAGAAAACGACCTCCGGGTGATCGTGTAGGATGATCTTTTTTCTTGAGACAGGCTGAAAGACATTAAAAAGTCATTCAACATCTTGAACTCTTACGGAGGGCTTTCGACAATGTTGAGCCATCAACCTTTCCGCAACAGAAAGCGTGGGCCACCTGAAGTACGTTTACGACCATTCCTAAACAAAGTACGGGCCGCAGTTACAGACGAACCGGACTCGGTTTTTCCTAACTCAGGTCAGACAAATGTGCAAACGCCTCTAACAAAAAACGTACGCAGACTGGCACAATCCGTGCCGGTCAACCACAACGAACCGAGCTCCTAATGTGTCATCAGATACAGTGCTGCTACACAAACGCTCAGGGGCTCAACTCTAAGCTACCTGAATTGCGCCATCGACATCCCACAATCAATTGGGATATCATAGCTGTAACTGAAACTTGGCTCTCCAATGACATGCTCGACACGGAAATCGAAATTAGTGATATGTCAGTTATTCGCAATGATCGTCCATCACGTGGTGGCGGCGTTGCTCTGTGCTATCGGAATTGTCTGAGATTTGAAGCTATTAACCAACGTCACCTTGCTGTCTCCGACGCTTTGTTTTGCCGAATGCAGCTAGATGGCCGAGGTGGTGAACCTTCGAAGAAGACGTGGCATGCTTGTCTGTTAGGATTTGTTTACAGGCCGCCGAACTCCACCGCAGATCAAGATGACATTCTGTTAAAGGCGGTTTTATTATGCAGTTTCTCAAAAGTACTCATATTGTCTAATCATGGGCGATTTTAATGTACCTCAATTGTCTCAGCGACTTCTAGCTGTCAGTAATTCAAATCGAAGATTCTCGAGTTTATGGATACAGCTGCTCTGTACAACCACGTGCACCGACCAACTAGACACCGCGGTTCAAATAAGCCATCGCTTCTGGATTTGATCCTAACCAAAAATGAGTTGATGATTGAGACAATTTCATACGATCCACCTTTAGGCAACAGTGACCACTCAGTGTTAAATTTTGCCTATGTGATTTACGCCAAAGCTATTGAAATCAGACATGAAAACCGACGAACTATAACCAACTATTCCGTGCTTCACAGCCTAGCGACAACCGTCAACTGGGACCTCAATCTGCAGAGCACGGCAGACGACGCGAGGGACGAACTAAGATACAAAATTAGCTGTGTCACGCAAGCAGCCTCTAAAGTCATACCACTACGAGTGCCGCGCCGGACCAACAACTGGATCCGAAGCAGAACGCGTAAATGGATTAGCACTAGAGATGAGATCTGGAGACATTACGCGCTGAACAATTGCGAAGCCACCTGGGAGAATTACAAAATAGTGAGGAACTATTGCACATCACTGATTAGAGCCGATAAGTACGGATGGCATAAAAACATGGTAATTAAATTCACGAACATACAAAACTGCTGTACAGGTACGTGAACAGCAGAAGGAAAGTTAAAACAGGAATGCCACCACCCAAGACGGATGGTGGCCTAACGACTATTGCTGTGGATGCTGCGAACGCAATACTTCTGCAGTTTGGCACAGTGGCTGCAAACGCCATAGAACCTTTGCCAAGCCAGCGTTCACCCAACGTGGTCAGTATATCAACTGTCACTTTTACCTCAGCAGTTGTCGTTAGCATATTACAGTCTCTAAGAGAAAATAGCGCTCCGGCAGTCGACAAGATCAGACCCAATGTTCTTAAAACTCTTGCTCCTACCATAGCAGCACACCTCGCAAGCTTTTTCCAAAGTCTACTCAATTCCCAAACACTTCCGTCTGAGTGGAAAAGCGGGATAGTCATTCCGAGATACAAAGGAGGTAAGCGATCCGATCCTGCCAACGACCGACCCATTACTCTCCTCCCTGTTTTATCACAAGTAATGGAATCGTTAGTTGCAGATGAAATTGCACGATATTTTGACAGTCTGAAGCTAATTCTCACCTCCAACAAAGCTTTAGGCGCAAACGATCTTGCCTCACAAATCTGCTTCTTGCTCGGGATTCACGGACCAAATCGTTTGATAAAGGATCCTCCTTGATGTGATTTACCTAGACGTTTCGAAGGCATTCAAGAGAGTCAATCACTTAGCTCTGCTTCATATGCTTCATGCCTACGGTATCCATGGTTCCCTACTCTCCTGGCTATCAGCATATTTGCATGACAGAACGATCAAGGTCAGAGTCGCCGATGCCCTCTCGGAAACCCTCTGCATCTTCAGTAGTGTTTCTCAAGGATCCGTCCTTGGTCCCCTCCTTTTTCTGGTCTAAATTAAAGATCTCCCGGATAAAATTCCATCCTCGATGCAAATGTTCGTAGATGACGCAAAACTCTGGTGAGTTGTTCGCTCAACATCAGAATGTGCCCTCCTCCAGAATGATTTGGATCGACTCAACAAATGGGCAGACATAAACCACCTCCTCCTGAATCCTGCTAAGTGTCACCTTCTGTCATTGCGCAGCAATCTTACTAAAACGTATCACTTGGGGCGGTACGTTTTACGGCGCGCGACTACAGAAAGAGACTTAGGTATCATTGTGCAAGAAAGTCTGGGGAATTCGCTCCAATATTCGAAAGCAGCAAACGTGGCGAACATGAATCTGAGACTTTTGAGGCGAGTTTTTGGTGTTTTCGAACGACGGTTGGTACCAATGCTTGTCAACTCCTATATCCGTCCCCACGTCGAATATGCCGTCCAGGCTTGTTGCCCATGGTTAAAACGGGACATTTATCTCTTAGAGCAGCCCCAACGAAGAGCTACGAAGGCAACACTCGGATTATCTGGTCTTAATTATGAAGTGCGTCACAGTTTAATCGGAATGTTTTCTTCCGAATACCGACGACTACGCGGAGATCTCATTCTCGCATACCGGATATTAACGGAAAGCGGTCACCCTTGCAAATCGCTGCTCACCCTAGCCTCATATAAGCGATCGAGAGGTCATAATCTCAAGCTGATAATCCAACACGCCCGATTAGACTGTAGAAAATATGTTTACTCTCTTAGAATCTGTTCACAATGGAATGACTTGCCAACGCATGTGATAAACACTTCGAACATTACAGCCTTCAAACATTTGTTAGACATTCATCTGAGTGACAAACAATACATTGTGGTGTGATGTACTAGGTTTAGACTATTGGCATTTCAGTTCCATATCGGAATCTAATGATTTTTATTTATTTTGCATTTACTATCATTTGGGTCTTATAAAACCAATGCTTTTTATCCCACCATACACTATTGAACTATTGAAATGCTGAACACCTACATGACGCCTCATGTGGAATATGCAATTCAGGCGTGGCGTCCCTGGCGCAAATGCGATATCGATGCAAATGTAGCTCCGCGACCTAGAGCGACCAAACCCGTTAGGGATTATTTCATTACACATATCAACACAGACTGCAGTCCTTGAGATTGTACAGTGGTGAATATCGACACCAGGGAGGAGACCTAATCCTGATTTACTTAATATTGACGAACCCAACATCCATGTGGCCATCTGTTGCAGCTGAACCGAAATACCAAATTTAGTGGTCATCAGCTCAAACTGGCTACGCAATACAGTCGACTTGATTGTCGACGAAACGTTTTCTCCCTTCATGTGTCCCGTGCTTGGAGTGTCCTTCTGGCTCGGGTTATCCTTGCACCAACATTAATGCTTTTCAAAAGACGCCTTGATGAAACTCCTTCAAACTTGCATTACTTGATATAATCCGTTCTATTTGGAGGACGAAACGAAGCAAATCTAACCATGTGCTTAATGCCCCCTTCGTCAACGTAGTGGTGAGGGTACATACAGAAGTGTCCATGTGAGTAACCTGAATGTATCTAAACTGGGTTAACCTATCACATCAGTAAATTAAAGAAACAAACTTGTCAGTGTTACGGTTTCTTTTTTTATTTCTCAAACGCTTTTTGAACTTTAAGAGCTCTCTATAATATTTTGCGTGTGCATATCCCATGCCCACTTAAAACTATCGTTATGCAGTAGTGCATTTAACAAGGTGAACGCTTGCAACGACGACTTACTTATTCGATGATCCTTCAACTTTTAATTTTTACTCCATGCTTTTCACCCATGCTAATTTATTCTTCATTTTTTAATAATCTATGTGCTCTTTTTCTGGTTTACCTATGTGTTCACTTGTTTTTCGAAACGCATTGGAATATTTCCACACTATACAGGATAAATTAACATTTGTTTACAGAAATATATGCAGGCTGCAAGAATCTATTGCACCAAATAAGGGCATACAAATGTTCTTTTCCGACCATTGCCAAATGCCTCAGATGACGGTGAACTATCATCTTCGGATGACCGATTCAATTCAGAATCACACAATCATTCTGGTGAGGATTTTATGTTGCTTTTATTGTGTTCGTTAAACGAATTGTTGTCTTATTTTTATTTTTTCACAGAAGCCAACATTCCAAAACGCTGTGATCTGGACTGCAAAAATGTGTCAATTAATTTAACAGGTCTTTTATCGTTTAAAATTATGCATCATATAATTAGTTTTATATGAAACTTAATAATAATCAGTATTTTTTCAGATCCATCAGGTTCAGACGCTGACTTGGTTGGTAATCCGGATCAGGTTGATCGACTGTGAGCTTAGGGCAATCGCGCCGACTTGTGTGAGGAAAAAGAGAGGCCCAGGACATACTCCATATTGAGGGCTTTTCAATGATTTTGCAACATCAACAAATATCACCAAAGAGCCCAGTGGATATTTCAAAATATTCTCACACCATACCTGATTCAGCTTCTGGTTGAAGAAGTAAATAACTATTCTATTCAAAGGAGCCTGAGCATAGTGCCCGTTACAACAAACAGGAGATTAAAGAATTAATAGCTATTCTATACATAATGACTGCTCTTCGGTTATCTAACACACGTACGTACTGGAACGAAGAGTTTTAGTCCCAATTTTGCGGACCGTATGACAATAAATAGATTTGAATACATAAAAGACTGTTTGCCTTGTAATGACAACCTAGCCAAGCGCGTTTCTACTACAGACAAACTGTACAAAATTAGACTAATGTTTGAATCCCTGAAAGTGGTATTCAGCACTACTCCACCCCAAGAAATGGCGATGTAAATTATGTCCTTCCATATGTGTTCCATATTATCCGTAGTATAGACCAAACAAATGTCGTAGTAAACCTATGCAGGGTGAGCTAGACTTGAAGGATTCTGAACATATTTTCCTAAGTTTACGGGCACCAATCCATTAAAACAATGGCATAAGTGTTTTACAGACATACCACTCACTGTACATCTGTGGAACAGGTATCCGTTTGCAATTGTTAGCAAAGTACGGACCAGCTGTTTAATTGGCTGCCAACTTCTTTCTGATGTTGTAATGAGGGAGCAAGGAAGAGAATATTCTGATAATCGTACCTTAAACATAGTAATCCTATGTCAGGGATATTAAATGGTTTGCTTACAAAGGTGTCACACAACAACAACACGTATGACACCATTGTGCCAACAACATAAGTTCAGCAATGGAACAAGAAAGAGATTACATATGTTTAGGTGGATTGTCCATTCGTTATGACGACATGCAACAACTGCATGGGTGAAGCAGATATCATGGACTCATTTTTAGCTCTGTCGAATTTCAGTCAGGTCAAAGAAGAGTTACCACAGCATAACTTGGCATTTTCTGGACACAAATTTAGTGAAGGCATGGCGGGCGTACTGCAGAGATGCAGCGGGAACTACTTGTTGGGGAGAGACCAGTTGTTCCACCGGACCTACAAACTGTCCATACCTGACTAACTTACGTGCCAACAAGCTAATGAAGCGAGGCAGACCTTCATGGGACATGCGGAACCAGCTTCGATTGAAAGCCAATTGTAGGCCAATAGCATTCGTTCCTCAGAAACTTATCAGAAATTGAAAATCAGACCCCATACCGGTTTTCATGAAGAGAGAAATGGCCGCTGCAAATGGGTATAAATGTATCCCAAAATGACATTGAAGGTGTACTGTATGCCACGCTTTAGGATCATCTAATAAAGGATTCTATGAGTTCCATTAATAAATTTTCACTAAACGATTATTCAGTTTTTCAGTCACTTGAGTATTTTCAGAAATATATTTATTTTTATTTTCAAAGTAAACAAAACGCCTTTTTCTGTTTAAAAATTCTTTAACCATATATATGAATTACATTTCTCTCCTTCCTTGGATGTCCCCTTTTGCCTTAACGACCAGTAGAGTTTTATTTGATATGCATGCTGAGTTTGCCACACTTTCATCTAGCACATTGATCCAACCACCCGCTACTGCATACTGTGGCCTTTAGGCAACATACTTTGATCAAGGCTCATATACATATGAACTAATTACGAAATCGGATACAAACCTTTAACTTCAATGCTGCTAACAAGCATAATACGGAAGCATATTCATTTGGAAAAATATTAGCTACTAGATGCAGTAAAGGGTTAAAGTTAATGCAAAATGCAAAGGACCAAGCGATGGCAATTACTATTTTTTTCTATTTTAGCTATTTTGACAAGTTATAACTTACAAATCACCGTACTTTTGGCACACGAAACCCTCCACAGAGTACGGCTATCAGTAAAGCAAACGATGATGCAGATCGGACGACGCGATAAATGTTGAATATCAAGTAAGGGAAGAAAAAATGGAATTTCTTCGGAATGATTACCTACGTGGGGAGCTATCACGTGGACGTGAGAACGAATGCTGGAATAATGGCTATTTTAACATGTCACTCTAAATAAAGCAATAATATCCAACATTATGTAAACATTTTGCAAATAGATAGGCGGTTGCATCTACCATTAAATTGCAGGGACCAGCAAAGATACGTCAGCATTTGCGATTCGATAGCGCATTGTCAACATGGCATTGGTATAGGAATTTTATTCGGATACGCTTGAAATCACAACGAAGCGGAAGCCTCCGGCATTCCTTGTCTAATGAAGCCATTTATTTGTCTATTTCAGACGGACTTTATAAAGCAGGAAAACCAGCGTTTGTGTTGCAACGCTCAACCAATTAACGTCTAGATTTTCCAAAAGTTATTATTAAAAATTGGCTCCATTATCTTGGTTTCAAACTTTAATGTTCGTAGCTATGAATGCTTGGTGGCATGGGTATTGTGAGCGTTAATTTCTGTACAGTTTTCAACTGTGGGTGCTTTCATAGGCGCCCTTTGGGAATTATACAATTCCTACAAATAGTTTCTCCTAGCCTGATGCGCGGTGCTGAAAAGATTACCATTTTTAGTGGTAAACCCATTAGTGCACAGGCAATTATAAATCATTTGGTAATTTAACCATGCGCTTTATCAAAACGTTCGCCTTTCTATGAACACTTACTACCGTGTTGCAACGAAGCTACCCAAGTGCCGGCTGTCGAGATTTCGGAGCATGAACTTTTAAACAAATATTTTGATATACGGAATTGCGTGTCTTATGTGCCTTCATATTCGTAAATAAAGAGCAATCTTATGTAGCTTCGCTTTGATCAGGAAGATAGACACTCGGTAAACAGCAAGGTATATTGGACTTTTGGTTGCCTGCCAAAGGATTTCAATATTTACCGATGCGTGAAATTATAATCGTCCCCATTCTGCTTTCCATACCTAAAGTTTGCATAGCAAACCTCTTGTGCAGTGGGAATACTAGGTTGTAACTGCGTGGTCAGAGTTAGCTTTCCACCTAATTTAGGCGCTTCTCCTGCAGATAAGTTAGGCAGAACCGGCACAGCGCTGGTGGGTTTGTTGCATTCGATTTACTAAAAGCGTGCTTAAGTTCTGGGTTTCTTTCTTTTAGGTGATTAGTTTACTATGTCCTGTAAATGATTATTTCGTTAAGTCACCTAAACGTCTGTGTGAATAAGCATCTTTTTATGTACACTCCAGATTTTGACTACATTCGTTAACATTTTCTCATTTCTAGCAGTTTTAAGAATATATCTTTCTGATATTATTAAACTCATCGCGAAATTTAGGTAAGGTTTACAGAAGAGTTATATCATACTTCCATATGCATTATTCCTTAGCAATTATTTATTATTGTCATTTCAAGTAATTGGCTGTTGTGTGACATCCTCACTGCGGCTGAGCTTGATGCACATGTTGACAAGGTACCTACCTGACTAACACCCTCACCTTGATTACTGGCTCAGGGAGATATTGAATGATTAGTGGGGCGCAAAGTTTGCACGGTATTCTTGGACGCCTAGGCTCAGAAAGTAGTTCCATCCAGTGTGGAGTGGACAAGGGTCCCGGCATCGCCTTGTGCACGCTGATTCCCCAATACAGAGTGCTTATGCTTGACTGTGAATGAGTGTGGCTCGGCTCTTTTAATGAAACTTGAATCATCCACATGCCTCCCGCCCTTATTCCTTCGAGTTTACACCGGATATATGGTGTGTGGATGGAACCGTGGGTAGTGCAGCGCAAGCCACCTACGGTCCCTCTTTAAGCGCAGGCGTACTATGGCTATCCTAGGAATGTCACAGTGACAGGCAAATCCGAAACCATATTCCGCCCACTATCTTTCCAAGGATAGTGTCATTAATCCCTTAGCTCCGAAGCTTGTAACGAAGAGTGCGGTGGTCTAGACGATCAATAGCCTTCGAGAAATCAAACAGAGCAGCGACAGCTTTTTTCCAGCATCGACAGATACCGTCAACTGGTACCATTACGCCAAGTATTCCTTGTACTTGAGCGCTTTTGGCGGAATCCGTGCTGCTCTATCATGTGCAGATCCAGTAAGGTAGCGCATGATTTAAAAAATAATTTTCGAGTTATTTACTATTTCTTTGGTGATTTTCCAAGTGCGATTAAGCCATCTATTTGCTAATATTTTATCTGTGTGAAAAAAGGTCACAACGTTTTGAATTTATCCTTGCAAGAAACCATTTCGTAGAGATTGACATAATATTCAGTTTAATTGCTGCTTCTAAATTTTTCAATTATGAATACTTGTGTTTTCTATGTTTTGTCTTGACAACCTAACAATGGCGCTGTGCTCCAAATACTACATACGTTGCTTGTTATATCTTGTTGCAAATCGAGAAAATACATTCACATGTATTATACAGCATCCCGTAATATGGAGCAATGAGAAATGAATTATGTTCATCACTGTTGAATTTGGGTGAAAAACGATAGCAAAATTATCAGCCGTGAATATCGTTGTCGTTCGCATGTAAAATTTAAAATATCTGACACACGGTATTGCATGGACTCACCAATGTGACATGTCATCTTAAATGTGCAGTGCTTATCTGAATAAAATAGTGGTAAATTATGAACCTAACAGGTTTTGAACTGCTGCACAGATGGTGCCTACGCCACAGGTTCAGGCCAACTGTTAAAAATATTTCTCACTCTCCGTTCGAAGCATAGTGGTTGTGGAATTCGCTTCACATACGGCACGACAAGTTTGTATCCGTTTCCGCGTGTGCTGTATAGTTATCGCAAGTTCAGTATTGGCCACAGCCTGGGGAAGTCACCGAGATGAAGAATACGGTAGATCATAATACGATCGACTAGAACCCGATAGCAGGACAAGGTGCAGAGTCATAGATTTTCGCACAGGTCATGGTACCCCAAGCCATGTAAACTCAAGATGATCTTAGTAGCAACGTATTGTATACGTTACATATTTTGTACCTCGCCTCGGGTAATCAGAAAGTAAGCGGGCGGACGGTACTCTAGCATTGGTTTACTGATAAAAGTGAAGAGGCGACGGGCAACCTCTTTAAACCATGTGCCGAAGCTACGTTTGAGGGCCCAAAGCATGCATATTTCGTTACGATATAGCCTGTTTGTTTTGTCTAAGGACTTCAAGCCGTAGTACTAGAATACACGTAGGTTCTTCACGGAGGATGTGAGATATGGCAGTTCGCCATCAAGTGTTTATACATACAGACTTGGCTGGGTTGACCGGGAGATGAAAATCTACAGATCATGTGAATAATCGTTGAGATCTTGCTGAAGTACACCACAGTCGTCTGGAGCGTCAACCTCTCTCTAAATCTTCACGTCGTCCGTGAAGCGCACACGCAGATCGGAGAAGCTGATCATTGTTGATGATGTGGATCAAGAAGTGAGTGGGCCCCAGCAGAGTGTGTTGAGGCACGCCACCAATAGTGGCATATCAGTAAGTTAGATGGTCGTCAACAATGTCAACGATGCGCTTACCAAAGCTATTTATACGCCCATTGTTTATGTCATGACAAAAATCTTTCGTTCAATTTCCGTTCAATTTTTAGCTCATTTAACCGTTGTGTATGAAAGTGAAGTGCTAAGGTCCCCTTCCATTGTCGCTGTTCTATTACCTCCAGTATAGTGATGAGTTACTGATTTGACCTTTAAAAGTAAACATTCCAATCATTATTCAACAGACTTAGCACGTCAACCCCATTGTAGAATTACTGAAACCGATTCGTAGTACCCTAAAAATTCGTCATGCTGTACTTGCCTAATTTTGATTCATATAGAAGTGAGACTTATGTGCATGCTGGGTGGCGCACGAAAAACATACTACTAGTTTATCCATTATACACGTAATATTATGCACATAAGGTTGAAAACTCATATTTCTAAATTTTGGTTTACGGAAACACCTGTCACTTTTGCGAGAAATTGGTTGAGGATATATTTTGGCGCCAAACACAATTTCCATTTTGCTGCAAATAAGCAGGTTGAGTGTTGAACCGAAGCCTAAGGTTGTAAGTTTTTACAGAAGAGAGGATTTTGCCAGCAATGCAAAAAGTCTTCGTGCACTATTTCGTACAAAAATAGAGGTTGTATCATCAGTTAGAAACCGCTGGCTCTGTGTGGGGCAGAAGAATGGACTGCGTAAAACAAGTATCCGCACCCCGGAATTCATTGATGCTTGCCATCAATTGCGAAACTAATTATGGACATTCAAATTATGTAGCCCAGTCAACGTCCCCCATGTTTCAGTGGATTAAGCTGCTGGAAGTTAGCATTTGTCTCTGGCGGTCTAGGGTTCGATCCACATTTGGTTACCGAGGGAATGCGCACCACTGACGAGCCGCAATAGGGTCAACCACGTCTGGTGCTTTTCCGTACTAGGATGTGCTATCCAGCTTATAAACCATCGGGATGAATACCTTAGCAAAATGTGAAACAATTTTGTGATCACAGTGAACACATACTAAACGGAACTCACTTACTATGCTCATATAATAAATAGAACTAACTTTATAATATTTTGATGATAAATACATGTGAAACTTACAAAACAAACGGTTTGACATTTCATGCGTCACCATGTGGTTGCAAGTAAAACGCTGAACAGCTTAACAATCGCCACAAACAGTACAATAATCTTTGCACAGCCGTTACTGTCAAAAATTATCAAACAAAATTTTGCGTGCACTTTAATTCTGCTGGGTTTAATGTGTCTCCCCAGCGTCTGTAAATGATAGCTGTCGCAAGTCAGCTCACAGTACGTAAACTTTTAGCGTACCGCCCGAATTACGATGGAAGCAGGAGTCAGTTTCTTTGAGACTAGTCATTCTGCCATTCGATGCGTTCCAGATAGCAAACTGATTTCATACATTTTGGAAGAGTTTAATGAATGGACGAAACAACAAATATAAATTATACCCAAGAGGGAAGTCTAGCACGCTGTCTCCTAGGATTAAAATCAAACTTTGCATATAAACTGAGCACCAAGTCACTTCAACCAAATTTATTATTCGGCAGGCGAATATGTAATGGGAAATCACAAACCTCAGTACCAAGCAGGCATACACAAAATACGTAGACACACACGCAATAGAGTCTTTGCCACACAATCTACAAAACACTTGTAGAATAGCAATTGGTCAAATTTGGTTGAAGCAATTGCTCATTTTAAGGTTTTGTCCAGCTTTGTCCGCTAGCGATTGATACAAATATTTTATAAAATCATCATTTTTGCAGTACATCTACGTTGAATAATTATACTTGAGAGTTTGACAACGACTTGCCAAGTTATGGAGGGTTTCTTAGGATAGAGCCTGTAAGGAGTGAAAACAGAACAAAGTGACGCATTAGGTTTTTTGAAACCTTGTTACTACTAATGTGTAATGGTGAATATGCGTGTTTACAAAAACGTTTCTGGGTTAAACTACACTGGTAAACTTCATTAGTCTTGATGGGAATTAACACAAATATATTCAAAAGGGCAGCAATGTATCCCATCAAATGCACTCTTGGAAAACCGTGTGAATATCTTAATTGTACTAGCTTTAATGCATCAAGAGAAAACATAAGAAAACCTTCTAAAGACTTACAGAAAAATGTTACAAGTACAAATAATTCATTAAATGAAAACCATTGACCTTTTTAAGCAGCTTTACATTGCACCCACATAAGGACGTCCGCTTTTATCAACATTATTTGGTGAACCAGAACGCTGCAACGCCCAATTCAGTCCAAACAAAGGATTCAATAAGTTTGGCTTCATTTCTGCACAACATCCGTTTAATTCAATTGCAAGGAATTTGTGCACGTTCTGAGTGCATTGGAACGCATACGCAACTAATTCTAAGCAAAACTTTATTATCCATATATCTGTTATCTTTGAAGAGAGTAATTACTTAACTTTATGTGAGAAACACTTGTATTTTTAGTTGTCGCTCGTTGCCAGTTGCTCAATGATTGCCTAAGCGCAACGCTCAAGGCAGACATATATCTGCCTCTCACCAGATGCATATCATGTTTACAACGTCGCCTAGTTTAGCTTCGCAGCTTTCCGCACTAATTTTATTTAGCACGTTTAAATTCATATTCTTGAGGGCCACCATAATAGTTTAGGCGATTCAACTCTGTTTTGTGCTGTTTAGGCACTAAGTTACTTTACTTTGCCTCTTGTAGCAAATGTCTGGGTTTCCCTGACAGATATAACTAGCAGCCAAAATTCCATACGCTGTAACTGAAATGTCAAATGTTATCCCCAAGCGTTGCATTCTAGCATGAACCTGCCCATTATCCTTCACTAAGGACATGTTTAGGACTACAGGAGCATTCTCAGTTTGAAACCGCCTGCGTGCGCAAGATGAAGATGAATGTCATTCACGTTTTATTCGTCGCTTTTATAAATGCCTTGGTTATAGAGAAACTTTATAAAATATCAATCGAAGTCGCGTAAGTCATAAGTATCCTGGACAGGTAGGTTAGCTCGCAAATATCCACTAAATGATGCAAAAAATTCTTTAGCCACCGTCTCTAATCTAACCACTTATTGCAAATTTCTTGCAAGATATCTGACCATGTTGTTGTTGTTTCGTCTCTGATATCTATTGTGGCTTGGAATTCGACATGGTTAAATAAACGTTCGTATTACATCAAAAAAGTTTTGCTACTAAAAGCAAAATGTTTCTGTAAATAACAAAGCAAATGCTGATATATGTATTGCATGATATAAAACGAAAATAATAACATGTCCTGGTATGATGGATTGAACAGCATTCCAACGATTTGTGAACAGTATTCTTTCATTATTGCTAATAAGTTTAATTATTTTACTACGGAGAAATGCCAACGTAACTAGCAAAATCTACACGCTGTGCCTCAAAATGTTTGAATTACTAACTAGCATTTTAATGTCTGTGAAAACATACAATACTCTTTCGATAAATGAATGGCTGCCTTTATGATACAGAAGTAAAGAACTAACCAGTTTTATTTCCGCCAAATTTGTGAGGTGATTCTTAAGAAACTTATCTGCCTTTTGACTGAATAATAATATATTTCCTTATAGCTTGGTCATCACTTCTTCTGCGAAAGTGGTTTGTATATTTAGGAGACTATAAATGATCATTGTCGTTACCTATATTATCAAATAATTGGTTGGAAATGAAATAATCTACCAAAAAATCTCCATTAGCTAAATCTTCAATTGCCTTATGCATGGCCGAGCAAAGTTCATACCTGTCTGACATTGATGTATGCTCAGAATTCCATTTGAAGCGCATTCAATTGCACAACCGATTTAAGCCACTAACTCCGCGTTTGAAAAATGACTGGCACCAGTCAGGTTTTCGTCTGCAAACGATTTTGCATTCGTTTGCGAAATTAGATGCGCGTGCACGTAACTGCGGCAAAACTGCAGTTAAATTACTCTTGAGCAGCAGAATTCTAGTTGTAATCTTTTAAGGTATTATTCTTAGTAGTTCACGGGCTACATAGCGAAGCCCACTCCGGAAGTGCATCAGACGCGTTTGGCCCTATTAAGGCTCATCAGTAATGCGCATTTCCTCGTTCCTGTAAGGAGGATCAAACCCATGACTACTACAGGGAAAGTTTATTATATTAGTAAAAGCATGCAAACAACAATAGTATTTGGGTGCGAAAAGCAGTCATTTATGCAAGTACCTAATTAATAAGCAAATTGCATGAATTTTTAAAATCAAGCAGATGTCGAGTTGATTATTGTTTGTAAATAATATTTGAAGCGCAATCCAGTCACATAAGAAGTACAATCAATCAGTAATATTCAATCAGTAAAATTTGCGCAGAACATTTTTCAGCATGACCATTTGGATAAAAGTGTGGAATTCCTAACTAACAACTAGTGGTCTCACTTTGGAGGCCTGTCATCTCCGTATAACGAGATCAATCATGTCGAAACGCGTCTTGGCGTGCGGTGCTTTTGGGCGAGAAACACCCAATTTCTGTCTGCTTCGTCTGCGAGCCCAGTGCTCTCACTGACTAAGTTTCGCTCTTAGGTGAATTTCGACCTATATTGAGATTTCGCTTGGCAATCCATTCACAGAACGAGTACTACAAAATGGCCCGGCAACCAGTCATTTCTCATTTTTGTCAAAGGTTTCCCACATTGACCTGGTAGCCAAAGGCGTATAGGTTTCTTTATCCCTCAGCATGTGTCATCGATTTAAATGCGCAGCAAACGTTCTTACTTATGTTGCTGCTTTCTGATTAATACTCAAAACATCGATGCTTTGTAATACAGCAGTATTTACCCATAAATAGCAACATGCACTTAGTTGAATAAAATACTTGTTATTTTTCGACTTCTAACAGCATTCCCCATCAAGATTTTTCTGCTGAAATACCACTCACTGTTAATTACATATGGTAAACGAAAGACTCAGCAATTTTCGTTAAACATACGTAATTAATCGGATAATTACAAATGTATGCAGACAATCGTCTCGCTGAATTTAACCGTTATTCATAAAGGTATTATTCAAACAGTATCATTCAAAATACGTAACTGACCTCGTCAATGTTATCACACGATCCTATGCCATCAAGTATTCTCTGACATATTCTTTTGTTGGAATAACTATATACGACTGTTGTATGGTTTAGGAATTTGAAAAATTGTGCCGACGAAACTGAGGCATCCATATTCTACTTGAGGATGTATTATTGTTGACAGCCTATCCGAATTTGCATGAACTATTCATGGATAAAAAGAATCGTGGATATAGAGATAATCTTGTTTATTCGGTTTTATAAACCGCAGTAGAAATCTTTCTGAGAAAGGAATAGAACATTAGCATAATTTAGTGAGCGAGACTTTGCAAAAATTGGCTTGGCTCAGGACCTTAGTAAAACTTGTGTGAATCCTCACTGCAATCAACAAAACAAGAAGCTCAAGTAACAATACGTTGTTTTCAAAGTTTGGCAGTAACCGTTTGCATCAAATTTCAAAGCGTACTTTAATAAATCGGCTTTTAAATTTTGTATAGATCAATATGTTCAATCTGCTTTCTGAAGAAGCAATTCACAGGTGCTCACCATCCCCAAGCGAATCGGGATTAGCGGATATACAATTGCGTTTAATTTGATCATATGGTAAGTCCACATATGCGCGCTTCACTTCCTCGTCACCAGTGTTTAACTTGTACAATTCACAAAAGCTATTCTACGGGGAAGTTCGAGCCTTAGATTTTTTAATTTATTGCGCTGTTAGGCGTGTGTAGTTTGTTGCGAGTTTATTATACATATTTTACTTACTTTACCCTGTTAAACTGTAAGAAATCAACTGTTCATTTTGTTGACACCAATCTTTAAATGGTAGCAAACAAATCAATTGGTTGATCCCTTCTATTATTTAAAACTATCCATGTATAGTCCACATTTATTGCATGCGAATTTGCTGACGACGTGCCATGGTGTATAACTTTTATATATCAGGCCAACTTATTTATTTGGCGGGTATTAGCATATTTAATGGTGTTATTTTCTTACGAATCCCTAAATTGTAACGCATCAAATATTTGTGATGCAACTTTTCGCTTACCAATATTTAGTGGCATCTTACAGATGGACTTTTTGTGAGTGACAATTAAATACTCACTTCAGCCACTATCAGTATCTCAATATTCGTTTTGATAGAACCCCTCTTGGTTTACGCTCGTTTGTATAAGTATTTATATGGCAAAACCTTCGTTTGTGGTTTTAGACGTACGGTGCCCACCGTTTTCAGTATAAGTAAGATTACATTCGTGAATAATAAATTGTCACCCACTGTTTAAGCCTATCCTCCGCTATGCTCCCTTCAGAGCTTCTGGAAGACTACAGGTTATTCCTAAGATTGACAAAGCACGTATGTAGTTGCAGGCAGTTTGCCTTTTGCTGATTTTGTTAATTTGCTCATTCCCAGCGAAACTTCTTCCAATATTATATATCTTTCAATTTTTTAAATGGCTGATTTCATCCACTGCGCAATGCCGATTTAAAGCGTTTCTTCTTCTATAGGTGTGCTGGCTTTACTTTTTATTATCACCATTTCATCCTGTTTTAATGAATGTTACCTTAACAGTATTTACAAGCATGCTGCGCGAGTCGTTCCTAGCTTGATTTTATCCCCGCTCATATACATTGTTGGAACTTATGTTCCAATAAATCAGTGTTGGTATAAATAGCTAAAATAAACCAAGTTTACTATGTTGAGCTATTTTATCATGGTTTAGCGATAGTTAACTTCTTTTCGCAAAATGTACCTAGTTGATTAACGGTTAAACGGAGCCTGTTTTCTCTGCATATCTACGGCTGTAACGGAACTGATTACATTGAACAAAATGCCATTACTCTCGTTAATATCTAGCGCTGTCATGTTACTTTTACATATATTATTGTGAGAAACAGATGCGAAGTATGTAGAGTTGGGATACGAGTGCTCATTTTGTCATGTCTGTAGCCGTCCAGAATAATCTAACTGTCATATATATGCATATTCACACGTGTTTAAGCAATTATTTCGTAGGAACGTACCAAGAATCCCAACGTTATGAAGGTTAACCAACAATGCACCACAGATTCATCCAATAATAGTAATCCTACACTGCTAAAATTAACTAAACAGAGTTGGTGCATAACAACAAGGTAACGTGTTCGAGTTATTTCGAATTTTGCCTATTTCCCCACTACCTGGATCAAAGCTTTTTACTTCAAGGGATACTAGTTATATATAATCAAAAACCTGGTCAATATATAGTGGAGTAGGTTGTTTATCAAGTGGTTTACAGCATCGGTTGATCCTTGGCTATCTGTCCTATTCGCTTGAGGAAAAGTAACGGTTAACGAAAATTTATAATGTTTTTTAATGACTCGTTGTGCTTAATCACCGCAGCTCACATGGTGTTATCCAAAATGCCAATTATACTTTATTGACAGACAGCTAAGGGTTCACGGTTTACTAACGGTACGTATGTACTTCTGTAAAGGTAGTGGAAAAGCTACACAAGAATACGACGTTTGAAGTAGGACTTATTGCAAAATTTAGCAGCAAAACGAGGTATATGGGCCTGCATCCGACAAACGGGAATGTGACCGATAGGAGTGTGTTTCCGCCTCACCTTTATGAAAAGCACGGTTGTTTGTTAGAATCTACAAACTGTTGAGAAACGTTAATCGACCGGCTGATCGCTTGTGTACAGCATTTGCCTTGCTTTGTTATTTAATTATTGATGATAAACGATATGTTTCACTGCAATACTAAGTACAGTCCAACTGATTAGTATTGAGATCTGCACACTAAGTTCATATACAATTACCATATACATGGTGGCTATAGAACACTTTGGATTTTCACCAAGTTAAGCTGTAAGCGGCTGCAGTAAACAAGGCTGTGGTGATGTTCCTGCAATTCTTCTAAAGCAAACATTAGCCTGCGTAAAGTTCAGATGAATTCCGTCCTCTCTGAATGTATGCCACAAGTGTTTGCATAAAGATATCAACATAGTAAATCATGAGCCTTAGTTTATTGAGTCCACCTTCATCTGAAGATTAGTTGATGCAAACTTTGTGCTAATCAGCGTTTCGAAAGAACCGGATTTCCATGTTTGTCTGATAGAATTTGTTGACCGGTTAAATGTGTAAACAGCTGATTCTCTTGGGGCTCGAATGACTCGTGAAAACTCCCTGGTCCAGTCAAGAAAGGAAGCCGAGACGTAAACTACGGTACTCAATGTGGCCCTTTCGGTCTTGGAAAAACCGGGTCTTTGTACAGTTGCACAGTGAAATAGCATCAGCGCATCTGCTACCGTGTAGCAAGGCGAAACACCACAGATCCCGGGTGAGGAATACGAAGGTTCTTTCTAATGTGTCCGAAACCTTATCGCATTGGTCCGCAGCGGGGCACACAGGAAGATAAAAGGTGTCAGGACCTTTAAGTGGAATGAGAATAACGTGTCTCGGTGCAGATTTGGGATCAAAGACCGACAAGGACCCATGGGGTTAATAGCACGGGGTGGGAAATCACAATCGTCACAGCGGGTTTGGGATGAGAGCAAGTCCATGTCGAGTGGGCATCTACAAGGAGCAGGACAAAGATACCAAAGACTTGTGCACTTTTAGGACTAGTAGTACCGGGTAGGTTTACATAATCGTCACAGCAGGTTTGGGATGAAACCACGTAGACATGGCTAAAAGCACAATGAATAGCAGAATATCCGTAGGAGCAGGCGTCAGATATGGTTATGGGAACAATTCGCGATACCTTTGTGTGATATGCAAGGAACACATAGAGCTTTGCATAGTTAATCGCCTGGGAGAGACAAATAATGGGCTATCCGGGACTTGGGCAGAAGACAGAGGATGTACTCATCTGAATATGATCTTGACATGCAGGCTGCGATTTTGATGGTAATTCTCCCGCCTACGAATGATGCGTGCGTGCTAATTTCGTATTTGGAACTTGCACAGGATCGTCATAATGGAATTTAGGCAATGAACCTTTACATAACAATTATGTAGCTTATTTGGCTCTGTTCATTTTATTTGTGCGTGCAAACTTGTAACAGTAAGCTCGTAATCAAACGTTACATTGGCAAGGTATGAAGAAAAATCGCATAATTAACTATATCAAAATTTTGGTGCACAAATGGTAAGCATTAACTTCATGATTGTGGACATCAGCAGAAATTTTACTTTTAATAAATTGAGCTGTAATGGTAAATCATGAAAGCTATTATTTCTTATTAGTTCAGCGAGACAGTCAGAACAATTCTACGCCGTTGGTTATTTGTGTCTAATCGGTTAAAATATAAATATGGATAACATTTGCAAAGTTGGACTTGGAGAATCCGCTAGTTGTTGGGTTGCTACAAGCAACCTCTATTAAGACCTTGGTTCACTTAAAGTGGATCTCGGTCATTCCGATCAAAAAGACCGTAAGTATAATGGCAACATTCTAATGTTGCTCATCCCAACACCGGCACCCCAAGACCGCGGTTTCGTCCTGTTGGGACTCATCAGTTGGAGATAGCCTGAGTTGGGCTGGATCTCAGTGGCATAGTGCTTATGGCGTCAACCATGAGCCACTAGGCTCTGAGTTCCAGCCCAACTCAGGCTATCTCCAACTGATGAGTCCCAACAGGACGAAACCGCGGTCTTGTGATGCCACAGTTGGGATGAGCAACACTTGAATGTTTTCATGGATAACATTTAATTGCTATGTGGTTGACTGGTACATGTTTCCAGTTATTCATTTTAAAGTAACTGACAACTGCCGATTAGACCAATCCGATAATTGTTACTCAAGTTGCTGTATCAGCCAGGAGATGGTGAGTGCAATTACACTTAATGAAAGCACAACAACTATTCCAAAATTATGGTGTACTAAGATTATGTGTGCTGGCTGACCGTTTCTAGATGCGTAGGTTTGGGCGCATGAAAGCCGATATAGCTGGGACGCCGTCGTCGGCTAGATGTCTGAACCACAGAAGGTGGCATAATGCTGATTTGAGTATTTAATGCCGTAGCCTGATAAATAAGCAAACGATTCACTACAAATATGACGTGGTTGATTTCCACTGCTTTAACATATTTTCTTGAGACATTGATTTATCGCATGGTCTAACATTTTATGTGCACCATTAACAGAATGAAAGTTGTTATGTTGGGAACAATGAATGACTGTTTAATTTTAGTTATCCTTTTGAAGATTTGTTAGCTAGATTTGGGAGCGCGATTCCTTATGAAAAAGAGTTTTTAACAGTGAATAAGTTGATAGTTCAGTTATTAAATTTTATCTTCTGTAAACAAAATCAGGCTCTATAACTTTAAAACATTTTGACTAAAACCGCAATTGTTATGTTTCTTCTAATCGAGTAGTTGTTTCTTGATGTCGCCTTGCAAGAAATAATGATCGAAATGTGAGCAATTATTGTAATTAAATATTACTACCGCTATCCCAACTAAACTAAACATAATTCACATTGCACGCTTTTTCGCAAAGATGTTCCAAATGTGTCGCAAGGATAACACGTATATGAATAGAATTAAACGTCATAAAATAATGGTTATATGTGCCTATATGCTTGCATTATAATTTCAGGAACATCTCTTCACATAATGCAACATTCAATGCTCCTTAAGTTGAAGTGCACTTTCTGTAGTGCAACTCAAGTATACACTTCATTGTTGGCAACTCTCTATATTAAAAAAGTTATTAGTTTGACAGATTACTTGCCACCTCCAGAATCATAGTGCAGCAATATGCGCTCACAAAATCTCACCCGTCTCATACCTTTATGTTTACCTTTAAAGCCAGTTGTACCCTATCAGAAGTTTGGTTTTTAAAATACCAAGTCAAATTGTGACAGCTTTCTATTTTATGTTAAATACATATTTTGAAAACATACATACGTGTTTGTCATACACGCTTGCCATTTTACAAGATTGTGTTTTCTAATAGGCATTTGGCAGAACCAAGTATCTAAAGTCAAGCTGATTTCCCGAACTTTTGAATTTTATTAAGAAGTGTAGTGAAACGTTTTAGTCTTTATTTACCGGGTATGCTTCAGGTAGAAGCATTTGATATACCTCCTCAAAATCAATATAATCACACGCTATATTATCCTCTATGAGTAGTTTATACATGTCCTTAAGATATTGTAATAGTTCACAGCTTTCGATTTCTGTTTCTGCGCACAATGTAGAGTTAACTTAATGTGAAATCCATTTGTCAGCATATCAAACACATCGGTTTATCATTTGGGTTTGTTTCCTAGCGAAAGTTGGTTTGGAAACATAATTTACAGAAGCCGTCTGTGAGAATAGTAATAGTTTTACCTCTAAACTTACCGCTACAACTAGCGTTTCACGCGTTGTCAACATGCATCTGACTTCAAATTTCTTTTGTTAGTATTCTTTTAGCGAATGTGGAATCTGAACCCCCGGCTAAACTATTTGAACTAACGCGGTCAAAAATCCAATAAACAATAGACTTAATTAAGTAATGCTGCAAAAATACCAATAACGGGTTAAAATGATGAAAATATCAAAATGCAGTTGAGCGCATTTCAAATTACTCTACTGCTTCCCATTTGCGTAAGTAACTAAACCGAGCACATGTGACATCATTAATATTCTGGCATGATCTTAAAGTGAGATTTTAACACGCCGTAATCCAACGCCTCTCATTACAAGCGGTTTTAGTAAACATTGTCACAACGAGTAATTGCGTTATATTTGTAAGTTTTTCATAATTTTCTAGGTGCATAATCCTTAGTTTTTGTTGTTGTCTATTTATCTGTGTTTATTACATTTCATGGGACGTGCGTGCTACTGGTCCATTTGGATTAATCCACTCTATCCTCTCTCCATCTTCTCGCAGCGTTTTCACTGTACGCTCATTCGAACCGGATTTACCAGCTGTACACTGTGATCCATCATACGTGGAATTATCTTCTACGATTAGAGGCTGTGCCATCACTAACCGTTTTCACTGGCATCTGTGATTAAACGCAAGCGTTTAATTTAATCATATTGAGCCGATTGCCTTTCTGTGTGACACCATTCGATACAGAATTCTCGAGGCAGGCCGAAAAGCCTAAGCTTATTCCGATCCAGTGTTTCTCAACACAGCTGTGAAATAATCAGTGATCTGTCAATCTGTGTTCAGCGCTCTGTTCAAGTCCCAGTCACTCACCATTCCTTGTGACCTTGTCAGCCAGTACGGCTGCATAACCCATCACCTGGACCGCGCGACCATGTCGACCGCCCATTTGACCTTGCAACCACCACGCTCGCCTGACCAATGTGCGCCGCTCTCAAAGCTGTAAAAGCACAGAACGCCAAACACCCCAATGGGTCAGGTAACGACACCATATTGAACGGCAGAAAGGCGAAACCAAAGAGACTCCAAGCGAAAGGCGTTTGCGGGTTAGGAGAATGTCATCGAGTAGTAAAATTCGGTCTGGCTTGTTCGCACTCTTTGGAATGGTACCATACGAAATGTGCAAATGTGTCCCAACAACAGTTACGAGAGCGAATTAGATCCCAAGATGCATTTTGGTTCTGTACTGCGTGTTCCACCATCCCACTCGTTAAGTGCTTGCTTATCCTAGCTGAGAAATGCGACCGGTTAATCGCAGAAGCAGAGCAGAGGATAAACAATAAGACTACTTCAAGGGAAATGAGTATGCATCACATAAGCTACGGAATGCTGAACAATCCGGTTCCCCCGAGCCGCAGTCAGCCACGTCTCCATCTCCGTTGTCTTCCCCAACTTTGGTAGAACGCCGGGCGAAAACAGATCATACCTCCTTGAGTCAAACAGTACTCATAGCATCGAAAATCAGGCACCATTCAAAACGCCTGGTTAAGCAAATTCCACTAGACCTGACATCTAGTATTAACAAAGATGTAGCTCAAATATCTCTTGTCGAGACTAAGCCTCCCAGAACATCGGTTACATAAGCAGAGATTGCTGCAAGGGTCCACCGAGAGGCCGCCGTTGCGTCCTCTTCCATTGTAAACACCGTTAACGCAAATGGAGAGAAAAACTGCAAACAATCACTTGTCAACAAGTCAAGACAAATGAGCACCATACCTTGTAGATCGATTCGAAAGGGATCCAACAACAGTGCCCGAACCGTTGTATGCTCAAATGTCCCTGAATCTACCGCCATCATATTGCAGGATAAGTTATCAGACGACCAAGACCAATGGAACTCATTGTGTATGCAGATGAGTATCAAAGCCAAGCCCATAAACTTGTTATGAATTACTCGTCATCCGAACTCGCCACACTATGGTGAACCCAGACTTATTCGAGTAACTCTAGAATCCTCCGCCGACCTAGAAAACGTTTTGCTCTTCGCAAGCGCGCTAAAACACGAATTCTGTGGGATACGTATCGATCCTGATGTCCCTTGGAGCGCGCGACAACCAAAACGAAACACCGAAGAGGGGCATAGCAAGCAAGACCGCCAAAACATGATCTTCATACACGGCGTGCCAGAACATCCATCTAACGAAGTCCAAGAGACCGGAAGGCACGATTTAGAACAGTGGCGATTCATTCGTGATACAGATTCTCTGGATAATGTTGTGGCATTATCGCTCACCAGGATACCTCTCACATCGAATTATAGAGAATGCGGCCCTAGAATGCTAAAACATGTGGTTCAGTCAGAGCAGCAAGCGAAGGATGTTCTGGATCGAATGCGGAGAACTCGAAAACATCTTCCTTCCGAAATTTGGTTAAAGGTCACAAAAACTTTGCACAGCTCAAATATTAGAGCAACCGAAGCAGTAACCATACTGAAGAATGTACAAAAGCATAACATGACTGCTGCTTTAATTGACTCTGACATAGGTCTAAACGAAGGTTTGGACGCACCTCGGCCGAATCAAGTTGCAAACGATGTATTATTGACCCATAAAAAACGAGTAACCGCCGACCTCCCATCGGTCGGCATTCTCCCACACTTGACAGTTTCATCTCTCTGCGGGCTCCTAGAGACCAAGAAACTGGCCTGGTTGTATACAAATGCTCAGGGTCTTTCAAACAAACTGGCTGAACTGAAAGATCGCCAAGCTTCCGGCTCGTATGATGTCATTGGTATCACCGAGACATGGTTGCACACGGGAATGACGGACGCTGAAGTTTCGCGACCGGGCATGTCGCTGATCCGGAACGAGATGCTCACATGAGGAGGAGGGATAATCCTGTATTACCAAAACGACTTAAAGTGCGAAGCCGTGGAGGATTCAGACTCGCAGTTTCCCGACTCTCTTTGGTGCCGATTGCAGTTAAAAGGCAGGGACACTTGCCTTATTGTCTTGGTGTACCGCGCCCCTAACTCAAAACCCGGAACCGACTACCATCTAGCAGCTGCTTTAAGATGCAGTTCACAAGAAATGTACACACACATTCTTATCAAGGATGATTTTAAGGTACATTGTTTAGAAGCCCCAGCCACGATCGGAGAACAATTCAAAACCGATTTACAAGATCTAGTAACTACTGTTCCTCTTTACAACCATATCACGTTACCCTCTCGGTTCAGAACTGGTAACAGGCCATCTGTGCTGGATCTAGTGCTTACCAACGAGGAGCAAATGATGGATGCGTTGGTTTTAGACTGCCCGTTAGGTGGCAGTGATCACGCAATCATCAGTTTCGACTTCGTCTGCTATGCAGAATATCTGAATGAGAACGATTAGACTGTGCGAACCATCACATAGTACGACGGACTCGCCCTGCTGGTCAGCGTCTCAACATGGTCTTTCCTCGAAGAAGAACCCCCGGAAGTTGCCTGGCTCGAGTTCGTCAACACATTCAGTCAGCTGATTGCACAGGCTTCAGAGATAAAAGCTTGCAATAAGTGCAAATCAGTTTCTTAGGTTAGGAGCAGAACTCGAAAATGGATGACAGCACGCAACGCAGCATGGCGAGTGTACAGAGAAGCTCCAGCACCAGAAACTTGGGACAACTACGTAGCCCAACGCAATCACTGCATTCAACTGCTAAGAGAAGACAAAGCCGCCTATCAGTAGAACATCGCAAAAACCTTCAGTGCTAACCACAAACTGCTGCACAAGCACGTTAACAGCCTACGAAAGGGGAGGCAAGGATTAACTCCACTCAAGACG
This sequence comes from Dicrocoelium dendriticum, assembly GCA_944474145.2. Lineage (NCBI taxonomy): Eukaryota > Metazoa > Platyhelminthes > Trematoda > Plagiorchiida > Dicrocoeliidae > Dicrocoelium > Dicrocoelium dendriticum. The sequence continues at coordinate 204,618,115 of OX104064.1, read as the reverse complement.
GCTGTTGGCCCAACACTAACGGATATGGAAGCTGCAAACACGCGTCAGATCCAATACGCCACCACGTTTCAAAAAGTCTTGCCACCAAGCGATCTACCAAGCTTTGTATTCTGCTCGCCATTAATTTTACATTAATTTTACCGCGGAGGCTGTATTGCAACAGCTGACTTCTCTACGCAAACACAACTAGCCAGGTGTTGACACCATTCGTCCAGAGGCGCTAGAAGCAGCAGCAGGCCAACTGACAGGAACTTCAGCTCAGTTTTTTCAGCGCTGCTTAGACCAGAAACAAATTCCCGTCATTTGGAAGCTTGAAAAATAAACCCGATTTACAGAGGTGGCGGCAGAACTGATCCCTCCAACTACCGCTTAGTAACCCTTCTTCCTATACTCCCCAAATCATGGAATTCATAGCTGCCGACGCAAAGGTGTGCTATCTGGAATACTGCAACCTCATCACTCCTGAACAGCACGGTATCCGTCGACAACGTTCATTTACATATAATTTACTAATCGCACGCAGTAGTTGTACCGAGGCACCTGAAGATAGAGAAGGTGTTGATGTGATCTACCTGGATTTTTAAAGGCTTTCAATCTTCTAGACCATCGGATACTACTCTCCAACCTGCAGTATTACGGGATCGGCGATCCTATTTTAAGCTGGATCGCCAACTTTCTAATTCAACAGCAATTAGTGCTCAGAGTTCGGAGCTCTTTATCGGACAATATCCAAGTCGGGTGTGGTGTGCCGCAAGGCTCAGTTCTAGGTCCACGTTTGTTTTTGGTGTTTAGTAATGACCTTGCACAAGGAATCGCTTCAAAATCCTAATGTTTGCCGACGATATATTAATATGGCATCCATAGCTGAAACACAACCTTAACGCCCTGGAGCTGCCACAACGCCGGGCATCTAAGAACGTCATTGGAATGCGCAATAAGTCCTACCAGGAGAGGCTGCAACGACTGGGATTGTTCAGGAGAAACTATCGCAGATTACGAGGCGACCTGATTATGGCGTACTTGATTCTGCGAGACCCGCATTATGTGTGCCGCACTTTCCTGCAACTCAGCAGCAAAGCAAACCTGAGGGGCCACTTATTAAAACTCGCAGAAAAATACTGTCGTCTGGAGTGCCGCAGCAATATCTTTTCCATTTGTGTCTGTCAGCCGTGGAATGCTCTGCCAGAATCGGTCGTCTCGGCACCGACAATTACAGTATTTAAAAGACGGTTGGACGATGCACTCCCCCACTTACACTTTGTTACTTAACACTACGTCTCCATCCTACAGCTTGAGTTTACCATGGAATTATTTGTTGTTACCTGTAGGTACTGTGAATCTAAGAGGATCGCAGGACTACAGCGAAGCAAACGATAAGTTCTTATTATCAAATTTAAAGTATTATCTATTTTACTATCCTTATTATCATTAGTGTTATGTTGATATCCTCACCAAATATCTAACGGGTCTGGTAAAGCAAAGCTTCTTAACCTGTATAAATTCATTGTTCATTAGATATCTGTCCTTTTGGGGAAGAACCAATGAGGTTCAACTTACTTGCAAGTTTGCATTGGTGACAATCATTTATCAGTGATCGTAGATATGTATAGAATTTACCTATTATGTCAGCGAGGAGTGTATAAGAAATACGACTCGAACATTGACTAAACTTATAAAACTATTCTAATATTTGATCGCGTCGTTCCAGCTGTCTGACCGTAGTTGAGCGATTTCTGGTAGGAGGAAATTGCCGGCTATCTAAAAATGCACTGCGTTTCAAGACTCATTAGAGACTGCTGAATATATAAGTAGAATGTTTTTTCAGGCATTCGGATGATAGCGGGAAGTTGGTGGTCTTTGTTCGCTGAGCGCGGCAGTTTGGCTGAAAACGTTTCACCACTTGATGTGAAATCGTCAGTGCTCGTTTATTTAGCAGAGCGGCGCGGTACGACGCGTCAGTGAGTGTGAATGATCGATCTTCTAGCAGTCAGTCTGAGTTTGGATTGTTCGACGGGCACATGACCATCGAAATCGATCTCTGATTCTCGCCTTGCAGCGTACGCGCTCGTGCCCCTTCAGTTGTCGTCGTTTGACGGTTGTCCGTAGTTCTCTTCCCTTAGATTTAGTCTACCAACTAAATAACCTTAGGTACCAAGATTAGCTTCTATAGCGGACAGGATATTGTTCAATAAACACTTTAGACCCTGGTGATATATATATATATATATATATATATATATATATATATATATAGACATTTGTATCACCGCAAGCATTTCACCTCGTAGACGTTAAAGCGCCGGTCTTGTACTCTAGTCAGATTTACCGGCGTACCTCTTATCACACACAAGTGCTTATGCTTCTTCGATCCAGTTGATCAGCGCTAACCACTGCAATCCAAATGTTTGATCTAACTTGTGCAGGTCATCGGAAATTTCAACATCACCGTTTTTGCACTGTTCGTGCTGGAACACAATCAAGTCAAGATAAGTCAAAGTTAGCTTTGTCCAATAGTATGGGCTAATTTTCTGCATTTTAAAACCAACACTGTATATTATTATTTAACCATGCATTACGAAGAATTAATACATCAAAACAGGAAATAAAAATCTGCAAATTCAAACAAGCACGCGGTTACCTTAGCGGCATTTCACTCCTTTTAAGTCGATCAGTATGCGTGGTAATATAAGCAAGACAGAGTTTCGATACGACGAGTTAAGATTATATTATACTGCAAATTTTATCCATGCAGACAAGCTACGCCGGCTGGGATATGGTGTAAAAAGCGAGGGGAGTCATTTATATCCTGGATGTAATGTTGAGGTATGCATCGAAATTTTTGATAATAATGAAATTCATGAGCCTTTGTTTGAATATACTGGAGCAGTTAGAAATAACTTTAGGTAACGAATATGAAGTAAATCATATTTTTGAAGCAGTCCTGGGAAAATATCATGTGAAGGTTTTAAGGAGTGTGAGAACATATGCAGTCACAAACCGTAGAAATAAATCACTGGGAAGGGAAAGCGTTTTAATTGTGAGGGTATGCGAACAGAGCCATTTAACGTTTGCTAATTTTTCAAGTATATGTGAAGACCAAGATAAATGGTGAGATAGTAATACTGCCAGCTAGTTTACGGTAGTTGTGCGGGGTACGCTTTATTTATCTACAATAATTGGATAATAGATTTTTATAGGGTACTGCTGTCGGTTGGGGTGTGGAAACATAATTATTTCCCAACTATTGGATGAATTGCGGAAGAGGGCCCGGGAGCTGGACCAATTCATTTGTTCCTCATAACCCCGGTGAAGATTCAAGAATTCCTCACATCACATGACGACGTCATCAGCTATCTACAGTTAATGAAGTTAAATGGAATAAGGAGACTTTCAACGTAGGCGGTGAAGGAGAGAAGATGGCTCCTGATAAAACACCACAATTGGCTGGGAGTACAGCAGATCAATCGTTTATTGTCGCAGCTGCGAGAATTGGGTGTCATATATAAAGTGGGCACGCATCAACCTACACCCATATGGAGGAACGATGTTCTCTAACAAACTGTCGAGCAGTAGTGATATATCATTGCACTCAAAAGCGTTGGTGTAACCAAGAATTAGGAGCAGTACGCTATGGTGCTAATTATCCAATCATACAGCAATGGAATGCACCAGGTGAGAAATGAGATCCATTTCAGAGCACTCTGGTTGATAGGTAAGCAGTTTCATTTCATCAATATGACTTCCTGTGAAATTGCGTGGATTAGCAGTTCTACCATTACCTTAGTAGCAGGGACAGGCGCGCGAATGGCGGACATTGCTGAGATTGCCTTTTAGGTGCTGGTGTTAATTAGGCTGATTTCCGATTACCAATACTAGTACCAATATTCATGCTCCGATTCAAGAATTCTGCCACAGGTGCTGTTATAACCTATGCGCATTCTTTTACAGCAACTGTTGATAAAGCATCCGGTCCACTAGCATTTTTTTCTTTAGCAATTTGAGCTCCTTTATATGTTTGCAAAACCAAATAAAGAAAATGCTCAATAATGATGAAAGAAAGCAGATGGCGTGTGTTAGGTGTTAAGGAACTGAACTTAGGGTTGTAGTCATCTACATCCTCCTTGACGAGTCTTCAGAAGGAATTGTTTCCTTAGAGTTGTTCTGGAAGCATGCACAAGTCAGGGCAATTGGAATTCCCCAAACGGTCTTAAATTAAAGAACGTATAAATTCTTTTGTTTAACTTTTATGTTTGTGGATAAGCAGTTACCATGCGCAATTACTTTATGTTAATATTCCTGTACTTTTTCTTACTCGGTTGGCTGAGCTATGGAGATGAAAATATCATTGCCTAAACAAACCTCATCCGTTGGAACGACATAAATCAAAATTTGTATTCCTGGTTCTCTGAAGTGTTCACATTGTTCTAACAAGTCACATTTTTGAAAGTTGGAAACAGTTAAAACCGGAGTTGTTTTGCTTTGTTCGATGTCATCTGTTGAGTAGTTCCTTCGTTTAACAGTTCTAGGTGGTCTTGTGGTCAGTGCATAGTAGTTAGCTTTAATATATAGCTTGGATCCTAGCTACAGTATGCAGTAGTCAGAATTGCCAAGACGTGCACCAGTTTGTATAGAAATATTTTGCTTTTTTATTAACAAAGAAATCTAAGTACACCTCGACAAAGGTGAAAATTCTTCAAATTGTCCAAATATGTTATTAATGAAGGTTGAATCACTTCATTTAAAATCTCCGCCGAGACCCAAGGTGAACAATATAAGTTTTGTTACAGCTCTAAGTAATTTCTTGTCCACACATTTGCAGCTTGGTCAGTGTTCTGTCCGGAGGTATATACACTTTTACAAATATAAAGTTAGAAAACCGCGAAGCAACTTTGTCTTACACTCCATTTAGTGACTGCTTACTGTAGTCATATCCGTGGGCGGGGCCATTACATCGACTGTGCCGTTGTCAAGAAACATACGTTTTTAAAATATTGCAATGGACACATATGTATGCTCAGAATATTTCAACATGGATATTTGTCAAGCTATTTTGAAGGACATCATTGCTTCCCTCCGGGTAGACTTTGAGAAAAATGCAAGAAACTGCGCACGTGAATGAGATTCCAATTTGCAGAACTGGTTATAAATTATTTTGTACTGAAACGTTTACTTGTGGCTTTTTAATACTGATCATTTATTTAAGATACTCTTCTACACAGGGTCTTAACATCCATTCCTATTTTCCATTTCTACAAATTTAGTTTTGCTACCGTAAGTTTAGCACATCCATCGTCAATAGTGTAAAGTGTAGAAAATATCCCCTTTTTGATAAATAAAGCCTTATTTGACTTGATTTGAAAACGTTCTCAAACACCGGGAGAGTTTTCGTCGCAATGAGGCTGGACATTACCGTTGTGAGATGGTTTGTGTGCCTCAGTGATCCATTGAGCTATACTGGGTGGTGCATTTGCACCTTCAGATCCACTCATACCAGATTGGTCAATGGTTAGAGGCCAGACAAACCCAGCCTCCTGGTTCTCCAGTTTGGGGGTTGGAATGAGGATGGCTCCTTATTCCTTAAAACGGACTACTTTAACCCAGCGCCAAACCCGCTGCCTTGCGGTCAGGTTTTCTAACCAAAGGCTTTCGTTGAGAACACTAATCGTTCTCCTCTCTAGGTCTGGGCAACCTGACAGTATCCTGCCCACGCAATACAATGAATCGCACTTCCAACAAATTTCTGATGATCTGGCCACCGCAGAGGATAACCAACAAAGCCCTATCTACTGCATCGGGCAGGGGGGATAGGGGTTTGGAGGCTACTGCTCAAGCCATCCCATCTTCTTATTCCCCTTCTTGCGCTTTTTCACCCTTATCGTCCCGTACAAGCTTCACTTTTATGCCCCAGTTTTTAACCCCCCATTCTCAGCCCTCCCCCACCTTGCTTCAATGGTCGCTTGTCCTTTCGTTTCAACTCACATGTGAATGCGGAGCGTCATTCCTACCCTGTCAACAGGCCCATGTCCAAGCAAACGGCCCATTCCAATTTATCGGCTTCCATTTGGAGCCCTCGATCCTCCTTCAGACTGGCATGCCTCAATGTTCGCACATTGCTTCAGCTCGGTCAACTGACAGCACTTCCCCGAACAATAGAGACCCCCTCGATCGATATCTGCTGCTTATCGGAGACTGGCCTGCATGACTCGAGCTCTGTACTCACTGTGCAATCCCCTTCAGGTGACACTAGTAGCACTTTCGCATTGCGCCTATCGGGTGACGATGCAGCTTCGAGCATAGGCCAAGCCGGTGTTGGTGTTGCTCTGAGTCCCCGGGCTGAAACTGCTCTAGTTGATTGGATTCCAATCAGTAGCCGGATGTGTGCGGTCCGATTGGCTGGCTAGTTCAAATCTTCGAAGTCGCGTGGGACTAACAGGTGTCTATTCGTTATCGCTTCCTATGCCTTGACAAACTGTAGCGATAACTCGGTAAAAGACGACTTCTGTCGTCAACTGAGAGAGCTCCTTAGCCACGGAAGAAGCTCGGACACTGTAGTGCTGGCTGGGGATCTGAACGCTCAAGTTTGAAAATTATCCACAGATGAGCTGCATCTGGGCGGCCAACATGGTATAGGCTCCTGTAATGATAACGGTGAGCGGTTGCTTCATCTGTGTGAGGATGCTCGCTTATTTCTTGCGAGCACTAATTTCAGACACAGCACCCGCCGGAGGGTGACTTGGCGTCCACCAGCATCGAACAAACCATGGACGCAAATTGGTCACATTGCCATCAGTTACCGCTGGAGGGGCTACGTCCAGAAATATTGCTCGATTTGGAGTACAGGTGTTGACACCGACCATGCTATTGCTTGTGCTGACTTGCGGAGGCGCTTTGGCGGACGCCCACGACGATGTTGTGAACGCTTTGACACCGGCCAACCGGTGAAGCCAGCTGTTCTGAATGCCTATCAGAGTACGCTGTCATGCGAGTTGGATAAACGCTCACCGGATGCCATAGAAGTTCACTGGTCTTATATTCACCAGACCTTACTTGCAGCAGGAAAATCCGCATGTGGTGTGTCTAATCGCCAAAATTGACCTTGGGTCTCTTCACATTCTCTAGAATTTATAGATGCTCGCCGGCATATTCCGGCTGGAAGCGAACAAAATGAAACTCGCAAACAGCTCCGGGCGAAACTCCGTGCTAGCCTGAGCAGAGACCGCGTATCCTGGTGGTGTCACCGTGCAACAGAGATAAAAATGGCCGCTGCCCTTGGTAACCATCATAAATTATTCCGTCTGATAATGGAAACCGGCAGCAGGAGACTTGAGGTATGGGAAACTATATGTGACAAGAGTGGACAGCCTATCCACAACTTATCAAAACGCTTGGAACGTTGAGCTGAACACTTTGAAAGGCAATTTAATCGGTCGGAATTGTTAGATTTCTCGTCGACCAGTAATCGCCCTGCTCCGTGGGCTGTTCCTTTGGATCCTTGAGATTGAAATGTTGAAGTTAATAAAGCCGCGGGACCTGATAACCTTCCTCCAGATCTTTTCAAATTCGATGGACCTGCTCTTGTGGATGATTTACACAAGTTACTAGTCAAACTGTGGGAGCAGGAAAATGTCCCAACCGATTGGAGCCGCTCCATCATAATCCCAATTTTCAACGGAGGCTCACGATTGGAATGCGGCAGCCATAGAGGAATCAGTCTGATCTCCATCACCTCAAAATTGCTTGCCTCTGTCATCCTTCACAGTTGGGAAACCTAGCAGCATAAAGCAGCGGACCTGAAGAGGTTAGTTACGTGTGACCACTGGTGCCTTCGCAATTTAGCTCATATCTGGTGGGAACACCGCATGAGCAACGAGCGTGTTGGACGCCTTGGTTACGGCACAGGAAAAGGAACTGAACCCCTCAGCACCGTTATTTCACGCATCAGGCTCCGATGGCTCGACCGTGTGTTACGCATGCCTGTCCACCGACTCCCTCGATGTGTGTTGTTTGCGCGCCGGGGGTGTGGATGGCAGAAGAGGAGGGTGGCCAAGCGATGACTTGGTGGAGAGGAATGAAGGTACTCACTTCTGTGCTGGCCTCGGTTGGAGCGTCTGGGCTTCCTGGTTGGGGTCCGAAAGATGATGAACACGTTTGATTGGACACACTTGCTGACAAGGCAAGGAGCTAACATCAGTGGCTTTCGTGCTGTGAGTTTGTTTGTCCAACCCCACCCCCTTAGCCTCCCCATCCAACCACGATCGCATCATTTAACGTTTTATAATTTTGCAAAGTAATTTTTTTGGTGCACAGCAGCCGGCTGGTAGCCTACCGGAACCATGCCCATCGGTTAACCGTAGCTCAGCCAGCTTGCAACGGTTGCTTTGTTTTCTCCTTTTTTCTATATATATATATATATATATATATATATTGAGGTGTTCCCCACCTCTAGCTAACGTGTATGATGATGATGATGACCTGGAGAGTTTCGTAACGGAGTTTCACCAATCTTTTATAGTGCAAGTGACGATGCCTCCTTCACGATACTTGCGGTTTCCTGGGCGTTCGAGTCTAATTTGTTGGCAAACTTCCTCTAAACTGTCTGAATGCAAGCAAATTTTCTTGCAACATCACTATAACGGCACCTATGAATTCAATTAATTGTAATATGTTAGTTAGGTCATCAAATTTCCTGAGAAGTGATCGTACATTGATAGATAGCATCAGCAGGCTTTGCGTTTTTAGACGGGTGAGCGCTTGAGTCCCACTTGCCAATGAGGAAAATGCTTATTTTTAAACGCATTTTGATACATATTCTGCAACTGCTTCCTGACATGTGTCCCAATTCAACAAGAAGCAGCTTTAGTATGTTTTCGCAAATGTAAACCAAATTCTCAACACAGTAGGGTAACATTGGCAACGATAAGATAGCTCAATTAAACAAAGAGTGAAAAATTCATGTAAACACAAAGAGTGGACTGCGATTAGTTATAATGCTATTCCGACGGTAATAGCAAAGGCGGAATTTGAATGCCACAGCCTTCAAAGAAATGTCCAAATGCCGAGCAGCACATTCTCATACGAAAGCAAACTCAGAGATCTATACGTCGAGGCTTAAACGGAGCTAAGCCAATTAGCTATCTGACCTTTTATCTCCATACCGATAATTTGCTTTATTTAAATCTCGTTTATTAAGGAGCAAACCATCCATCCGAGGTTACGAACCATTTGAAAGACTCACCCTCTATAGTAAAATGTCATTCTGTTATTGGCGTTGTCGGTAAGGTCACAGTGTTCACGTTGCAGTTGTGTGCATGTAGACTGTCCTCTCTTGTGTTCCAGTCGAATAAGCCCGCTTGAACGTGGGGCAGAATACACGAAGGTGTGATTGAGAATTCTCTTAGTTGGGCCTATGGATCGCGCCGGATTAATTTGCTTTGAGACCTGTAGCTGCACCAATCAATGTTGAATTTGAACCCGTGACAGTCCGTTCGAAAGCCGTTGAAATGTTCTATCGAGTGGGACCAAACAATGTCTCCGATGTTTGGAGTCAAGCAACGTTTGGCGATTGGATATCTGCGAAACACTGCCCGAAATTTAGAAATCAGGGTAAACGTAGGATGCACTGGAGTATATTCGGGAAACTGGTATCACGAAGTAGAGCTTGTAAAAGCATGACGAATAAGTATGGATCCAAACGTGTGCGACAGAATGTCGCTGAACCACAGTTAAAAACCACGAGTGCACAAGTGAGCGATTTGTACGCAAATTCTCTCAAGGTCACATCTGATTAGCATTGGTTTGTCGAGAGCCAAAGCTGGATATTCTAGATTTTGACCGGCATGCTATATTAAGCTGGTAGTCATGTAGTGTGTGCATTGTCAAAGCTTCGCTGCCAAAATGCAACAGGTTAATGACATTCCAGCATCCAGTGAATAATGGACTCCAAGAATTGCAAGACCCAGCTGGCTTAGTTGTCACTCTGTCTACTGGGTCATCTCATAGCACGTCGCCTGCCGGGAACGCAATAGCAAGAGAATACTCGCAGGTAACGGACGTCACGGAGTTACGTGGGGAATATGAGTACGTATGAGGACCCCAACTTTATCCTGCTTTTGTTCGAGGGTTCATCGCTAGCCTTTGCACGGCAAAGTATTACTTGATAGGCAGCAGGTATATAGGAAATTGTATTAATTGCTGGCCGTTCGCACAGCCGTCGATCAATCCTTTGCACTTGTGCAGACTATCGTTTGCACGCGGGTACGGACTCACCTAGGATAGTGTTGCTGGCTTCTCTCAACTTACATAGCCTGCCTGCCTGAGGGTTGAGAGTGTTATAGTGGCTGCCGTATGCAAGCAGCTTCTCGGAGCCATATGAGTGGGCTGGACGACAAGTGGAGACCAAATATAGGCATGGTACAAAGCAGGGTAAGGCAGGTCTACTACCAGAGTTACTACTTCTCCCTGCCACCCCACAGGTACTGATTTGTGTGCGCTTGATTCATCAACTACAGCGTGTTTGTCTTTGCTTGTGAATGAACGTTGGCCAATTCCGTTGATAAAACGTTGCTCCCATCCATATGCCTATCGGTCTTATTTCTTAGGGTTTATACTGGATATGGTGTGTGTGGCTGGAGCATTGCGCGATGCAGTGCAAGCCCACCATGGTCCCTCTGTAGGTGCAGGCTTCCTGTGGCTAACCGCAGTGACGGGGAAATCCGAATTCTGATGCCGTCCGCCATATATATATAACGATTAAATACATTTGCGATTTTTTACTTTGTCTTGCCACCTACTTCAAACGTACAGGAAAATTCATCTAACGTTTGAAAGGATCCCATATCTTCATTCATGACGAAGGTCAGCATTTAGAGTTTTGAAGTACTGCTGTTCTCATCTCTAATCTAAATATATAGGTTCGATGATTGACAAAGAGTTTTTGATAATTAAAGGAAACCAGATTCGCACGGCGAAACTAACATTGATCCACGTGGCTAACGGTATTATTTTCAACATGGGGCCAGCTATTGAAAGTCATTTCCCATTCTGTAATGTTTTGATTTCGGGAATAATATAAAGATAAATACAAGCTTTTATTTACGAAAAAGGCATAAGAGGTGAATAAATCTTTAATTCCATAAAAATCCATTTCCATCTCCAAATAATACTTGCACATTAATTTTATTCCATTAGATAGCATTGTAACAAAACATGATAGAAGAAAAACGTGACGAAGATAGAAGATGTTTGATGTTTTCGTGCATTACTTACACACGAAGTTTAGACCGTATGTGTATTAAATTAAACGCTGCAAACAACAAAAAAACTGAAACAACAATGACAAGATGGAACGTTGCGCCAGTGTGAAAAGCATTACTGGAACATCTGTCATCATGGATGAAAGACGTCACTTGATGTCGACTCACAGACCTACAACACTGAGCCAAAAGCTATCTAAATTTGAAGGGCTACAAGCAGAGTATTGGCAGCGATGGTTTACATGTATTATCCCGCGCTGAAACTGAGATAATGACGGTGGGTTTCCTCGCGTGGGCTCTGTAGCAGCGCGTAAGTGCGGGCCTTATCATGACCGCACATCGCAGCTTGTGATTGGATGCCCCATCCGTTCGCGATGATTACCAGGATTGTTTTGAATGTACTGAGTGTATGTACCGTTGGCGCGAATGGGAGTTTGTGTTGCGTACCCGTAGAGTTCTGCTTCCTCGTTCGGGGCTTTCGTCGTGCTTGTTCAAGACCCTGCGTGCAGGGGACTAGTGTGCCTGTAGACACAACAGTGGCGTCTGGGCTGTGGACCATTACAGTGGCATTTCACCTTCTACCTCCAGAAGCGTTTTGGTGCGATCCTGGCTGCTAGACCTACGGAGAGTGATTGGATCCAATTGAGGACGTCTTTCAGGAATTACTTGGACCTACTCCCAGCAACTACTACTTAGATGAGAAGCAAAAACTGAAACTACTTCGTCACCTGTTGGGCAATGAAGGTCAACGTTATTTAGATGCGTTAGATCTGCAGAAGTTCGATACACTTACAAAGGCATTGGATGTACTCAATCAGTAATGGGGTGCCGGGCCAAACATTTTCCCTGAACGCTACAAGTTCTGCGGTTTGAGGCAAGAAGATGCAAGACCACTGGAACAATTTGTCGCTCGTTTAATTCGGTCTGTAAAAACCTGTGACTACAATAGCATCCCGAAGAATAAACTTGAGAGTGTTATGCTGACGCAGCAGTTGATAACCGGTATAAAGGATAATCGTATACGCGGAAGCTACTTTCCGAAGATCCTTCAAAACTTACCTGGGAGAGAGCCATAGTGATCGCAAGACTAATAAAAGCCGCCGTTAAACATTCGAGTCCATTAAAGTCGAGTGATATACTAGAAGTCAGTAAGATTTAACACAATGGTTCCAGTCAACCTCAGAATTTGACTGTTTCGTTCTATAGATATGAGAGTTCTTGCCACAAAGCTGACTGTCAAACATGTCCGGCTCGTACAGCTAAGTGTAAAAGCTGTGGTAAACTGGGCCACTTCGCCAGATGCTGCCGCTCGCGTCGAGTCGCGTTAATTGACCAACAAAATGATGCTTCCACCTCACCGACTGCACCGAAAGTTTTTTCTATCAGAAGACGATTACAACCAGAAACACAACGACTTGCTACGCTGGAACCCAAGCTACATGCTCCCGACATACGTACCGTTACAATACATGGGCTTAACACTTCTGTACCAGTGACTATGGACCTAGACTCAGCATCACCGATTACAATGATCCCGTCCAGCATTTACGACAATTACCTGCAAGAAATTCCTTTACATCCTGCGTCGTATAAATTCGAATCGCACACAAACTCACGTGTGCAAATCCGGGGATATATAATGAAGAAACTAAGTTTACTCCCAGTCGCATATGATGTTACTGTGTATGTTGCCTCCGAAGACAGTGCGGCCTTGCTGGGGTGAAATGCTATAGGTGCCCTCAACATAACACCATCTATCGAGCGAATGCGCATCATGACACTCAAAACATCAGTACTTAAAATCTTATATCCCAAATTATTTGCTGAGTCGATTGGCCGGATTCCCTCTGCTGCTCATCGAATATGCCTTAAAAAGGACGCTAAACCGTTTTCGATTTCGCAGCCACGTCCTATTCCATTGGCCAAACGTACGATGGTAGAAAAGGCAACACAAGAGATGATTTCCAACGATTTGATAGAGCTAGTTAACTGTTCCGATTTGGTGCATCCCATGGTCACGGTGTTAAAGAAGGACGGTTCTGTGCGCATATGCAACGACTTGAAAGCGTTGAACAGTCAGATCGTCGTCGAAAGATTCGTTCTTCCGACATTTGAAGAGTTGTTGGTCAAGATAACTGGCGCGCGATTTTTCTCATTACTAGGCCTTAGAAAGGCTTTTTTCCACATGCCAATGACACCAGAATCTAGACCACTTACGGCTTTTCTGACATCGAGTGGCCTATTCCAGTACAAAGTCTCGCCGATGGGACTTAGCTCCGCTCCAGCAGCTTGGCAGAAGTTTATGAATCACTCACTAGCAGATCTACCGGGACAAATCGCTTACATGGATGATATATGCGTTTTCGGGAAATCAAGAGATGAGCACGACTCAAGGCTGCGCGCTGTGTTGCAGCGGTTGGAAAGCCTAGATATTCGGCTAAGCCTGGAAAAGTATATATTTTGTGCAACGAATGTCCAGTTTCTTGGGTACGTATTACCAGATGGGGAATTAGGCCATTCGCAGCTAATACTCGAGCTATTACGGAAGCCTCTGTACCAAAGAATACATCCGAGGTTAGGCACTTTCTTGGCTTATGCTCGTACAACTTGCGCTATTTGCCCGATTTTGCAACTCTGGCGGAGCCATTGAGTTTGCTGACAAAAGAAAAAGCTACGTTCGATTGGGGCTCTTCGCAGCAGTCGGCCTTTGAAGAAATTAAAAGACGCCTCGTCTCCACCCCAATGCTGGCCATTTTCGACGAAAACTGCCCAACATTCGTCTCAACGGATGCGTCAAACATCGGTTTACGAGCGGTCTTGTCTCAAATTCAGAACGGTGAGGAAAAAGTGATTGCATTTGCTTCTAGAAAGTTATCCCCTACTGAAGTTTCATATTCCGCAGGTGAAAGGAAGGCCCTTTCCTGTGTATTGGCCTGTGTAAAATGGCACTTGTTTCTGTTTGGTCGGAGATTTACATTGCGCAGGTATCATGCTGCTCTAACTACCCTCCTCAGCCGAGGAACCAATGGTCACAGGCCACTACGGATTAGCCGCTGGTATGCGTGGGGTTATTGAACTATGATTTTCAAATCATCTTCCACCCTAGCTCCGAGAACCGTATGGCAGATAGCTTATCACGTCTCCCAATGGATGATTCCGACAAGAATGAAGACGACGAAGAAAAAGTCATGATTTCTGCTTTACAATCAAGTGAGCTCTCCGCTGTTACTAAACAAGAGCTTCAAGAAGCTAAGTAGAGTGATTCGTATGTGCAAGATATCATTCACTATCTCTCTCAAGGCTGGCCTCGCTACGCGAAGTTGAGTGGTGAACTACGGGTGTTTTATGTTTTACGACATGAGCTAGCGGTCGCTGATGATTACCTTATGCAAGGATCGCGATTTGTAGCTCCACAGAAACTGACATCAAAAATTATCCAAATTGCACACGACGGACATCCGGGTATCGTACAGACGACGCGCTGACTTCAAGAATACCTTTGGTGGCAAAAATGAATAAAATGGCCGAGGCGTGTGTCCGGTCTTGCGATGCATGTCAGGCCGACAAGAGCTCCAAACCAATCGATGCCCCCATCCAACCTGTTACTTATCCAATGAAACCTTGGTCGAAGGTGGCGACTGACATCATGGGACCGTTTCATTCTGCGCCACAGAACCAGAGGAACTGCTTAGTTGCCAAGTGCACTTAAAGTAAGTGGCCGGAAATCCATTTGTGTGGCAATGTGACCACTCAACCGTTATACGGTGGCTGAAACATCTGTTTGCTAGACTTGGGTTTCCTGAGGAAATTGTGACAGACAACGGACCACAATTCACGAACTATGAGTTTAAACGTTTCTTACAACTTTGTGATGTGAAGCACGTACATAATGTCACGTACAACCCAGCTGCCAACGGCATGGTTGATCACACTAATCGCACGCTAAAGGAAACTATACAGACAGCAAGTTTGTCCGACAGGCAGTGGGAAGATGCCATTTTGGAGGCTCTGTTTACTCACCGAACATCGCACCACAGAGCGACTGATCGCACGCCAGGTGAGCTGATGTTTGGCAGGAAGTTGCGTACGAAATTAAACGCAGCTATTTCGGTTGCAGAAAACAACGACCCCTACCAACTGGAACGTCTCCTGGGTTATCAGTCATCCTATGAAAAACGGGCCACATCGCTGCGTCCTGGAACGTTGGTAAGGATAAAGGAGAGGCAAATACGGAAAGGAGAACCGTCACTGACGGGACCCATCAGAATTACTCGTGCGCTAGGGCCAGGAACATATGAGTTAGCAGACGGCCGACGAGTCAACGCCAGACAGCTATATTCAGCACTTTAACCGAAGCAATGTCCTGAAGCGAGGGCCATCGCAGTGAAACAACCGCTGAAGAGGGGTAGTAGTGTGGAAGCGCGTACGCGCGAGCCTTGTCATGACCGCACTTCGTAGCTTGTGATTGGATACCCTATCCGTTCGACATCAATTCCAGGGTTGTTTTGAATGTACTGAGTGTATGTACCGTTGGCGCGAATGGAAGTTTGTGTTGCGTACCAGTAGACTTCTGCTTCCTCGTTCGGGGCTTTGGTCGTGCTTGTTCAAGACCCTGCGTGCAGGGGAGTAGTGTACGTGTAGATACAACAGGTTAGAATCGCACTTCATTCACCAGGATAGTGTAACGTCTGACTTTAACGCATTGCGCTGAGAACGGGAAAAATGGTAATCCCCGTGCTAGAGGTGCTTTATTAAAAACTGACAAATTTGAGCGACTGGGAAGCAAAGTTCAATAGGTCAATGAACCAACCACGTGGGACGACGGTCTTGAATGTATCGATCTAGCTCTCAACTACTTTCGTGCGAATGTTCAACACCGTCACGTGACGAGACTGTCGCGAATATCAAACTCTCTAGCTGTGAGCGACTGTGACGCGTAAGCCCGTCTAACAGTGGGTCAAACATTGCGAAAATAACTACGAGAATGCGTTACTACAAACCCGCTCTTAGAAATCATACTTGTGTCGTTTGACTTTGATGCATGAAGAGGAACAAAACAATCTTTACTGCACTTGTTTGATTAGGAAGATGTATAGAGACAAAAGGAAAATAATGATACCTTTAGTTTGGCTTTTAACAGCCCATTCATAAAAACTGTTCTTTTAACTTGACCCTGTAAACGAACAGCCAAACGTACAAAATATGACATAGATTCAAAACCTTGGCCTGTTGTCACAGACCAGCTAATAAAACGCCACACACTGGGTATATTATTTGGTAAGCCACGTAACCAGTGTACTGGGAAAATCACTTGATTATATTATAGGTCCCAAAAGCTTCACACCATCCAGCAGATATTCCTCGTGTACCACACAGTGTGTGGAAGGAAAACCGATGCATCATGGCAACACATACAATATAGTGAAGACAAGGCTGAGCAAATCAGATTCCTGCAATTATTCAACTAAGGGTCCGTTCACATCATATAAGGTCAAGATACAAAGGGATGGATAGAGATTAGTTCAGATGCAGGTTCTTAAATATATAGTTCAATGGTTAGACAACATAATAGTTTGCCGCTCTCTCTTTCACATTGATCGATTAAGCGCTACGTCAGCACAACACCAGAGCCGGTGTTTGGGTGTCAACTATGTTGATGGCTACTTAGCCAGAGCAGATATATAGTTCGAACAAACGTGCGATTATTGTTTTAATCTGCATTTTGCGCTTGAAGTTTACTTGGATAACAGCCCCATAACTGCCGGCGACCACTTATGTATTTACTCGAACGCCTCACCTGCTAACTAGCCACATTCTGTTACTCACTAACAATGTCACTTAAATTGATATGGCCACATATGGTATACAATTGTTCAGCTTGATGATTTAATCAAAATTCAACTAAATAATAATAAATGTAGTATTTTGAGTGGAATCGCTTACAATTTCTAACTATGAAGGGCAGTTGTTGACCAATGTTTGAAAGTGTCTGCTCAGCGTCAGTTCTTGAAATGTCTGACAGCTTTTGCATGACTGCATCTCACCTATTTATATCAATGGGATGAGTGTGCTCCAAAAGCGTTAGGATGTAATCGATTTTTGTAATTCTATTATAGTGAGCACCAGAGAATTATTTATGGCTGATAATATTCGCTTAAAATTAAACTTAGGAATATACTATGTTTGATATATGAAAGAAATGTCTGGGTAAAATGCAAATAGTTACTGATACAAAATTTACAGACTGTACTTGTCATTCTTTTGTCTCACATATAATGTGTCACTGTCTTTGACCAGGACTTTAGTTTCTGCTACTGAGGATAAACGAGAAGGCTTAGTTTGGTCCAGAAGTATGTGTTAGAATTGAAATAGGGTTTTAGCATTTATTGTAAAGCTTGTGTAAAATGAGACGCCTGATAGGAAAAGACGAAGGTGTAGCTAGTAAAGACTTATGCAGCAGACCAAGCAAATGTGTCATGTGCTTTTGATGCTCACAGCTTACCCAGTCAAATGCAACATACTGTCCAGCACACTACACCGAATCAGGTATGGTTAGTAAAACGCTAATAATTTTACAGGTTTTACCATGTGTATATAATATTTTGTGGATGATGGAACTATTTCATTTGGTGCGGTTTTCAAAAAGTACCTGACTAAACTTCCGCGTGGTCTTCCACATTTTTAACGGTTGTGACCGGCGATGAAAAATTGATTTACAGATTGTCTTGCGTTCCAGGCTACCAACGTGACCGTCATTAATAAATGGCAAGCCTGTGTTATTTGACATTTATTTTAAGGAGTCAGATTCATTTGGGCGTTAAAGCACGCCCATAGGAAAACGCCTCTTTTTTTAAAGCTCGAACTACTCATGCTTAGTCATGATGTGCTTCACTAACAACCAGCAAATACAACAGGGATTCGGGTAATGGCGATGCAATAGACCTGTAAAGTAGACCATCTTCTTCCAAACATACTGCGTCATATATATAGCATTTATTGCTTACATCAACAGTTTTCGAAATTCTCCATTCAATAATTAATAGAAAACGGTAGGCGGAAAGAAGTAAAATGCCCCAACGTCGTAAAATAAATTTTAAGAAAAATGAAACCTTCACGTTAAGTTAGGCGTAGTATATGTGGAAAGTTCGACGTTGGTGAATGGTTAGGCTTTAATTTAATGGCTCAAAAGCTATTATATGGTTGGTATTGAATGATTTTACAAAAATCCTTTTACAGGTATTTCTGGATAATACACACTCGTAATTCTGCAGTGATCTTTAAATTGTTGGTACTTTACCAAATCAATCGGTCGGCACTTCAAATTTGAGAACCCTCCATTCGCTCAAAAATCTGCTTAATCAGCGAAGAACCTGTCACCTATCACAGACATTGCTCCATTTATCGGCAGCGGATTCGTAGTATAAAGTGACCATGCTACAGCTTAGATGTTTTTAAGTTTTTCCAAGACTAAAATAAACATGGACGGCTACCTTTGAGTGGTATCGGTTCCTACCTGACAGCCAAGCATGGAATGACCATAGATCAAATTATGAAATGCAAGGAATTGATAATCCGGTTCCGGGACCAGACTTCAATCTAAATAAAGCACTGCCCCTTATGTTAACTAAATCGATTATAGCTAAGCTTTTCGGTGAATTATGGAGATACTTCTCATGAGTTAACAAGCTTGCTTTTCGCTCATATAATCTCCAGGAAACTGCTTTCTGTGTGAAGTTTAGTAGTAACCTTCGTGCACAACTGCAATCATCCGGCTGTCTTCGATCCAAATCTTCTACAAACAAATATATGATATTCATTCCATGGCATCTTGCGCATTGAATGCGGTCAAAATGAGTGACTAACTGCAACAAGCAATTGAGCACGTGATTGCTGTGAGACCAAAATACGATTAAATTTTTTGGGCTTAATATTGTGGCTAAGTTTTCATGCAAAATATCTTTAGGTCAGGTGCATCGGTAAATAATTAGATTCGTATGTTCGATTTTTAAACATTTAACTCTGATTCCAAATCCAGACATTATTCACGGCTCTTCAGTTATCGCGCAGTACAAAGTTAGCAAACCAAATTACTTATGGCGTTGGCCATTTTTGTTATGCTTCCCGAAATTACAAACAAGCGTGCATTAATTTGAGTCGCATTTGCTAATTATGATAGTTGATAGAGGACGCAATATCGTGTATATCAACGCTATATTTGAGCGATAATGTACTTTGATGCAACAGAAATTTGTTTGTAGTTACGTATTCACCCACCGAATCATATCGTCTCAGATACGAATGTCAAATTTCCATTGATCGAAATTGCAGGACTGGGCCACAAGATTTTCCTCAGCGCGATACACATAGATTTATTCTTGCGTCCTTTTTGCGGTAGGGATAAGAAACGCTGAAACGATCCGTCGGTTTAAAGTTAAGAATGATGATTAAAGATTTCATTTATCATCCTTATTTATTTAATAAGTGTACTTCTTCCTTAGATTAAATGTAACACAAACATACTTTCCGTACAACTAGGATAGCATCAATGCACTTTTATTGACATGTATATCTGATAATGAAATATAGATGTGGATGTAATATCCGATTGTTTGGGATAGGTTTCCTTTTATGGAATGATCACATCCACAGCATCTTGATCAGGAATCGAGGCATTAACCCGCATTCAAGACCGATCACTCGTACATTTTTATAGAACGTGCATAATATAAACTTATTTGGAAGTCAGTTCTCTCGTGTATTTAACATGCCAAGTTCCATGACCCGAACAAACTCAATGTGGTGCCAGCTGGATGGTCAGGGTTAATACCGCTCTAACAAATGGTTCGGCGAGAGTTTTTTAGGACTGGTCGAGTTTACCTTTGGGGAGCATTCTCCCATTAAAAGCCACAAATACATGTTTATCAACAATGCGCCATTACAGATATGAACACTAAATAAAGTCAATGCATACCGCCTTTCTTGAGGATCTTACCAAAATTACGTTCGTTAGCCACTTCGAAACGTTTATTTGCTCCTTTTCTAACTTAGAGAAATCACCAAAGAATCTACCAATTCAGTCCAACAGTAACAAATACAATAAACATACACAATTACTCATACGCATCATTATATATCTTAAAATTTAAGCCGGTCTATATTGTCTTACTTTTAACATTTATTTACAATTACTTAAACACCCGTCAGTATTAAAATAAACAAGTCTTTTCCGACGTCTATTACTATCGCGATAAAACTTATTTTTCATGAATGATTACGTAACGCCTTGATATGATTCGGTGGGCTGCTGTTATTTCCATCTATGGGTAAGATCAGCATAATTTCGCTCGAGATACAAGGCTTCACGATACGCGGTGGAGACAAACTGATGTCAAACCATACACTAACATCAGCATAATCCATGTGATTCGTTGATGGAATCTGAAACTTACGACACCCGTGTGTAAGGTGCAATGATGTCCGCAACTCTTCCATAAATTGATGACCAATATATTTACGTCTAGCCAAACAAAACGGCGATACAGTCGCCCAATGATGCTTGCGATAACTCTAGGTCAACCGTCCTTTTAATATCGATCAGTCTGACCGGATCCATCGATATTCTCCATGAGTTTGGACAATAGCCAAAGCAGATATTAGGCGGGACATGACAGTTCGAGGCTTGAGATAGAGGTTTGGCATGCAACTGGGATTTAGCAAGTAATGCAGTTGTTATTCGATGATCCATATAGTTGTCACTTTGCATACAGGAAAGAGTATTAGGATTCCTTATATGACTGCCAGAACTGATTATCCAGGAGAAAGCACTACTCATATCACTAGTTTCGTAGATTGTAGTGGTTTTGGGCTTGGTCAGCTTATTTTACTTAGCCATGAAATTCTGGCCTAGTGGAGGTCCTTCAGTAACGAATTTTGCATCTGACGTTTATCTTAGCTCCGAAATGCGAGAATTAGGTGTTCTACCGGACACAGCATCTAATGCAATAGAGTGGCCCACATATTCATGTGTTTCCTTGTTAATTTCAAAAATCAGTTTATTATTCACCGTTTCGTCCCTATTTGCATCAATCGGAGTATTATCTTCAAATTTGTGTTGGCCACCACATGGAGAAATATCAACTGGATGCGGGGAGCCAATTGGCTGTTAAGTATTCTGTTTTACGTCAGACGTTCTCTCCCTTATCTCTCGTTGTAACGGGGTATTGTCCGTCGTAATTTTTAGACTTTTAAAAGTCCTATAAGCACAACGAAATTGGGCTTTTGAATGAATTGTTTACCAATAAGTTCATTTTGAAACTGGAAAAGTATGGGACATGCGCAACTCATTACCTTTTTTCGTAGTCTGGTGCAGCTGGACCAACAAGATTTCATACCGCGTGCAGTGAAAATCACTTGCTGAACAGTTTTTAATGCTAAATTGTCTGGCACATTAAAATCACAGCAATACATGAACAGCGTACTCGATTGTGTACTTTGGTCGAAATGGAGTCTATCAGTACACTTCCCTTCATGAGGTTCATTCTATCGATATTTGAGTGTGAACCAAATAAGACAGCTGGACTCTGCAAAGTTTGCGATATCGATGTGAGCATGTCGACTTTTGATGCAAATTCCGCGCATGCAGTTTCAGCTACTGATGGACCTTATTTCAGGTGTCTTTCCGAGGTCAGCATGTAGTCCAAGGGAATTCCCTGCAGTGCCTACACTGCTTCAGGTATTTCTTTACCACTGCTTCCAGCCTTCGTGCGAAATAACTTAATTCGTTGCCTCAGATTTTGAACTAAAATGAAGAATCCCAACCCATAATACTTTTTTCCTCATTGAGCATGTCTTTACTGTAGACATGATAACGAAACCGAAGTAAGATACACTGAAGCAAAATCAGAAGGGGCTTAGAAAATGGGTGCTAACTTTTGATCCCTAACTGAAAATCCACGTCTAATGTAATGCTGGTAAAAATGTCAACTCCCGGAAACTGTGCGATTTCATTAGGAACAAAAAGTTAGATAGATAGATAGTTCAGATAGATAGTTCATCGCAGTGAACTATCTGAATCTTTGCCTCCGAGTTGCGCACTCCGTTTCTTTGGAAACGCGATTTCTCCACCAATTCCAAACGTGCTGTTGTTGTCTCACCTTTTTCAATGACACACAGGTTAGTAGTCGGGTCAGCACAGGCGTTCCTCCTGACAGGTCACCAGAGGTTGCAGGTGAATCCAGACAGGCCTCGGAACGAAGCACAAGCTATAGATTTGGTCAGAGCGCTCCTTGGGGTGGCACTAGTGGTGTGTGACAGGTGGGTTTATTTGAAGTGGCAATGTCAATGACTGCGACACATTCGAAAGATTAGCTGCCTTTTTCTGCCTTACGCAGTCGTGTAGTTGTTAAAGAGCTCTTATGTTGGGCTTCCAAATAAGGTCACAACTTGTGGTGTAGGATGCAAACCGAAAGAAATTCCTCGTGTAAACCGCCACAGAGGAAACGGAAAATGCAAAAATCGACGAGAGCTAGTCGTCTGTAATGCGTGGATTTGAAGTACGCTGCGCGTTGGAAAGAGCACGTTGGGCCGGGTCGAACCAGCGTACAGTGACAACGCTGCGAATAGATGGATAGAGGATATAGGGGCATAATTCAAATGGCCCGAGAGCATGCATGTCACACGTGTGTGTGGAGGAGGTAACGTAGGTTGCTCGAAGACTACACGTGCAAATAAATGTATGAGCGTAGTTTAAGCGGCTTGGTGATGAGCTGTTTACTGCAGGGTTGTGAAAAGTCGTTCCACCATGCAAAGTGAAATTACAGGTTCTTATATCTAAATGTTGTTGAAAAGCAAAATTGGATTACTTAAATTTTTCTACAAATTTACGTGCATTTGCGTGTAATGCAATAGAGGAGCATGAGTAAATATGACTACATGTATGGGGCTCAATGTGACATCAAATTAATCATGAAATGGCTAAACTAAAAGCACAATAAACTGGTTTTAGACGTGCACCTAGTGTCAGCATGCTCAGAGATAAAATGTCACAGTCAACCATCTATGTCATAAGATTTGTGACATTGCTTTGGTTACAGCCTCAGCGCAATGTTCGGCATTAGTTTCAAAATGTAGGTCATTCATTCCGTTGAATCCAAGCTTCAGAATGCTTTGTAAAAGAGACCAACTCGATGGTGACCTTTCTATGGCTTGAAACCACACTCTGTGCCTTCCCGAAGTCGCATTTTTCGGGGGGCACAGCGAGGTCACTACCGTGAGAGTCGGTCTGAAGATGATGTGCTCCAAAGCAGTTGATTTAGGAGTGTCAATGTATAACTGAGAGAACCTTAACTTGTTTACATTGAAGGAGAGCGCGCCCAGCATAATATCTTGGGCGCTAATTAGGTTACAATATAGGAGCTCTGGCAATGCAATTACTTTATCGCTCGCTGACTATCAAAGTCGTGCAGGAACAACAATCAGTTGAGGTACTAAGTACTACTAGCATGTTAATTAGGCTGACAGCAAGCATTCCTCAAATACTTGAACTTGCGATATACGGCACCAGACCATTATTTACATTGAAAACGATGGCAGGACCCCAACAGATAATTGCTATTTGTGAACCAAGTTAGCAGTCCATCTCAACAACGGATCTCCGATGTCAAATTGATTGAACTTGATATGTCAGATTCGTTAATAAATTTGATCTAAAACATTTGAACTCCTTAAGTAGATGACATCAAACTCTGTCCTAACGAATCCAGCCAACTTATTCAAAGTTAACTAATTTAGAGTAGCCTATTCAGAGCGTTGAGGTGGACTCCTCTACATCAATCTTTAAACCACAAGAACGAACTTGGGTTGGCAGCGCCAGCGGTCGCGGGTTTATTACATCCCAGCGGACAGAAAAATTATGGCGTTATTCTGAATAATCGCCAACTAAGGGAATAGGCCAAGGGTTAATCTAGATTAGCATTACACTATGACAATCTGATTAATTAAATTGGAAGGTGAACAATTTTGGAATGTTTTGCGACAGGGCCAGAATGGCTACAAGTTGCATGACAGACATAAACTCTAGTAATAGAGAACACGCGGACAATCGGTCAGTAACAGATCCAAAATCAAACGCTTAACACAAGTCCGTATGTTATGTGCAATATCAACATTTTTTATATCAAACAGCAAAACCATTAGCGGTGGATTTACGACTATGTTTGCGTGTGCACACATTTTTTTTAATTGTTCGCGTGTAACGATAACCCGTTAAATTATGTAATACATGTGATACATTTTAATGGTCTAATGTGTCATCTATTAAAGTTTTGATTTCAGCCAACTGAAGGGATAGATGGGCAAATCAGTGTAATATGATGATAACAGGTATTGCAGCGTAAGGTTTATAAAAAGGCTAAGAAATATGTACTCGCAATAAAGCGTATGACGGATTCAGCCGTTATCAATCAGCTCAGGAATCCCAGAAATACATGTTCGGCACAACGTAGATTTCGTTATCACTATGCATATCAAGCTGAGAAGCATGATCCACCAAGTTGAGGCGAGCTGCACAACGAATGTGATAGCAGTTTATTCACCATGTGTGCTACATATTTGGACCTAAAAATCATTAATACATGCATTCGGGTAAGTCGAAGTTTCCTTGAAAATTTTCGCATCCCATAGGGAAGGTGAGCTTTTATCGCTCCGTTTTGGTAGCAACTTACGCATTTATTTTTTGTGCAAAGTCAGGCCAAATGTGCCCGTGTGGATTGTCAACTATTCAGTTTACAAAAAAACGCTTTCCCGTTAAATAATAATAAATTTGTTTAGTACAGAGTGCAACTGACCACGCTTATAGAAGAACAAGGTATAACTTATTTCATTACAATTGGATGCCTCCTAATGTTTAGGAAAAAATATAAAACCCAATCTATAGTTTCAAGTCTAAATAGATTAAAAATTTCAGGAAACAACGTGTGCAGCTGCGTAGGTGGTATAGAAAACAATTGCATTTGACAAGAACAGCCATGCTTCTATATGCTTTAGTGAATTCACATACGTGAAAATGTAGAAGCTGTTCTAGGTGTAGGGCTTCCAATCTTAGCATAGCTTAGAATCAAGCTAATAATCAATTTGCAATGACTGACGGACTGACATTTCTTAATGATGCAAACATCTTCGAATCACACGTGTCTCTTTGTTGAACTTATTCCTCAATGTTCATGTCAGCAGCAAAGACGAATTGTGCTTTATAGCTGTTAAAAAAGACAAAGAACAATTTAGCTGATCATGACAATGTATGATGGTATATATTGAATCCAATCTTGCATAAATTTGGACAATTCCTCCTATTGTAGACAACTGATGCGATATCAAATTTAGTTAGCCAGCGTTCAAGCGTCAGTATGATATGGGTAAGAGAAGATTAGTTGCAGATTGTTACATCTGCGTTGTGATTACCTCTTATCCAACTCAAAATCTATATTCTAATTTATAATTCTACGTTTATTGGTGAATTATCTTAAGCATATATCTTAGGTAATACCCACCGTAGGAAATATCCTTAAACTATCATTTCTCGTGTTATAGAAAATAATTTTCTTGATTACTTATGCGCGTGAGATTTTACGTTGCACTTGCGCCTATGGCATATTTCCATTGACTTCTTACCGTAACTGATAAATACAATAAAACAACTACATATAATTGTATACCTACGCTAATTGGACTAAACACACTTTTTGGTACAAAAAGTGCACATACAATGCAATTAAATAGAAATTCGAGTGTTTTCCATAGCCACAAATGATTACATGTGCAAACGTTTCCAGTAGCATAATTAACAGCTTTTGAGCGCTGAATATTCTTTATTAATGACCGGCATTTGCTGTGCTATTTGAAAATATGTAAAAAAAGCTGAAGCAGTAGTTTATCTGCGTCTCCACGTCGCATATCTTGTGACTAGTATTAACATTTTATTGTCGGATAAATATATTATAAATTACTTGCATACCAGATTTCCAAGCTATTTGCGTACACATTCAAAAACAAATCTATAAAGCAAATGCAATAATTTTATTTTAACAATGCCATCGTAATTGTCGAAACGATGGCGCGCTTTTTCTACGAATATTAACTACAGGTAACTACCCAAAAATTTACAATTATCACTATCCTCTTATTTAATTTAAAAATATTGCATGTTTATATATTTAGTCTAGATATAGATTATCTCAGGATGATAAGGTTTACGATTATATGATATGTATTTTTTGTGTTCCAAGCCACTGCTACCTGGGAAACACAACAAATAGACGATAGTTTTGTGACCAAAACTTTGCCATACTGAATCCCAAATATTTTAAATGATGTTAGAGCGGCATGGTGCTTGTTAGTATGGCATGCAAAGAACTTAAGGGAACTTGTTTCAGCTCGCGCAATGATAAACTCCTTTCTGGAGAACCGCTTAAATTATCTGCACATCAACTTTAGTTCACGTCGTTGGAACCTGATGGGTTCCTTAATCAAAGGAGTTTTGCAGCACAAACACAAGTTATTAAATGTTGAGTGAAGGCGATTGCAATTATACGAATCGGTAAGTAATTAAAACCGTACGTCTTACTGAATACTAAATAATTCGAATATTGAGCGTAAAGCTATGATTCTTGTCGCTCCGACATTGTTTGATTAGGCACCTGGAAGGAGGAACATTACTGATCCTGCGCGCTGGCAGCATATTAAAACTGCACTACATCTTATCCGATTGCGATACGCTCCTAATACCTGTCGTCCACATATTAGGTGTCAAGCGAAATCTAAAACTCCGAAACTGAATTGGCCTCGACTGTAGCATTTCCCGCAAAGTTGCAAAGAAAGTCCAAAATTTTGCAAAGAAGGTCCAAAACTTTGCAAAGAAAGTCCATAATGTTGCAAAACCCTTTGCGATTCGCCAACCGCTCAGAGCCAATCCTCTGACCTTAAGTGTGTTCTCATTGGCCGGATGCCAAGGTTCGGTGCGTTAGTCTGTGGAGGTGAGCGCGCTGCTCGTTGACTGGGTGAGACTTGTGAATGAACCTTGGAGGAATGCACTTCGACGGTGCAACGGGCTTGTATGCGCCCCCCCCTCACGTCCGAAACGATGGATCACAATTGGTCTGAGAGCAATGAACAGCTGGAACATAAGCGCACGACTGAAACCATGTCTATGATCCTAACGTCGTCGGCATGCCTTCTCACGTTCGACAGAGTATCTCATCAGATATTCGTGATCGAGTTTTGGGCGCTTTCGTCAACGGTGATGACTGGCAGCTGTGGCAACTGTGAACAACGTCAAATATCAAACAGCCTACTCCTGGATTCGTCGTTCTCTTGATCAGGAACCGCGTACTACGCAGGCGCGCGGTCGTAAACGGATTTTGTCGGAGGAAGACGTGGATGACATCCTTGATTGGATCGCAAGGGGCTCAACTCTTACGCTACGGGAAATGCGAGTACGAGTACGAGCAGAAATGGACAAGGACATTTCGAAGTCAACAATTGCACGGCACCTAGATGGTCGATTGATAACTATGAAGAACATCTATCAGGTTCCCGAGGGAATGAACAATGAGCGAAACAAAGGAATACGCAGGGAATTCGTTCAGCAGTTTCTCCAATTTGAGAGCGATGGCAAGTTCTTCATTTGGATTGACGAAGCGAACTTCAACGTTTACTGCAAACGTACTCGTGGTCGGGCGCCCTGAGGAGTGAGGGCCTGTTGCGAAGTTGCCAACAGCAGAGGGCACAATTTACATTTAATCGGTGCACTCACGATGGAAGGGAAAGTGTTGATGACAGCCCGGAGAGGCTCATTCACAGGTTCCCTATCTCTTGAATGGCTGCGAAGCTATTTAGACAACCTGAAACGGGAGATGGATCTCCGGCTGGTTGTCGTGATATGTGATAATGCACCATGTCACACACGACTGGAAGAACTGTCGTCAGTAGATGGATTCGATGGAGTAACCATACTGAGATTGAGCCCACACTCTCCGTTCCTCAATCCGATCGAGAATGTTTGGCAGGTGGTGAAGGCCAGAGTGAAGAATGAGATAAGAGTGCACTACGAGGAACTTCTGGCCGGGGATCCCCAGAAACTCATGACGCAGATGGAATGGAGGCTGCAGTTCCTTGAACGCATTGCCGAAGCAGCCACCAAGGATATCAGCGTTGTGGGATGTCGTAATGCTATTCGACATATGCGTGTACATTTCACTAACTGTCTAGAAAAAAATGACATATTTTGATCACTTTGCTGGCCTATTTTTTACGTATCTGTTTGTATAGCACGTTACTGGCAGCGCGTAGGAAGGTGTGAGTATTCCCAATGTTTTCAAAATATGTTTGCACGTACGTAAGTTTGTGTGTTCGTACGGGGGTTGAAGCGATATCTGATGTCTAGCGCAATGGAGTGACACGGGACCGACATCCAGTGAGCCATGCCCGAGTGATATGTTCAACTTATGGTCCTTTTCATGCTGGTATTCGCTGCGCCGTACTCTTTCATGATCAGCCTGAGATAATGTAGATACAGTTTCTTTGTTCGGAAAACTAGGATGTTTGGAAAGCGCTTTGTAAGACCAAGCGAGCTTGCCGGGTGAAGCAACCGTCAGATGTCTCACAGTATGGGATATCAGCGTGGATAGTTGAATAGTAGTGAATACGAAATTACTGCGCACGTCATGTCAGGCTTTTCCAAGAGTGAGAGGAACTGCTAGATGCGAGTACGCAAACACGTCCATTGCCAGACAAGATGTTGTCATTGAATCTGAACAAATGAATCGCGTGTTTAATAGTAACCGTCTCCGTGCGATATTTGTCCGCTGTATTTGAGTGTACTGGCGCGTTAACCCGTTACCCGATTGGAAGTTGGTCTGTCAAGTTCGGAACCCACATCAGCCGGTTCGGAAGCTGTACTTTAGATTTAAAAGCAACCACTCCTACAGTAAGCCCAATTTAATTTGCGTGCCAGAAAGGCGCGAATAGCTGTCCAGTAAGACTTGGATACAGTCTGGCTTGTTCGGACGATCCTTGTATTACCCAATAGCGTGCGTAAGCAAATGCGGGGGTAGTTGGCGTGGGAATGTTTCTACGTTGTTTAACGTACTGACATAACATCAGATACAGACAATTGATATTTAATGGCATTACTACCATCTATCTCAGCTCAGGAAATGTGGCTTGCGAAACCGCAAATTTCGCACAATTAGGGTTTTCAGACTTCAACCATGCGAACATCAGAACGTTATACCCTACCCACTCTGAAGATATCTTCTACGCAATAGGATATGTAAAAAATATTAATGCCGTTCACATTCACCATGTGGTGTATTCCCTAGCTCGCACCCTTGATCCTTGGGTTCACTGTGGAAATATTGTTGCATTTACACCAATACCGACAATTGTCTACACTGCACACAGGACGCAGTCTCCATCAGCGATGTGTGCAGTTTTGTCCTTAGTTCGGTTGCCACATTTGACCCTAGTTTAACCCGGCCAGCGGTGAACAAGTTGACTGTGTTATTCTGGACTGGCTCAACGTCGTTCACCTTACTTGGTGTCCGGCCCCAATACGCTGCGTATTTTCAACCCAATTTCATTTACCTAGTCCAACCTTCCCATGAAAATCTCTCTAACCAGCCTTGGTCGTCGCGATTCCCATGAATGTATTTGTCAACGGAAGGGGTGGAGGGACATACATGGACGTCGCACACGTTTTTCAAACCGGAATGTCCTAGAGGCCAATATTATGTGAGAGATGTGACTGGCCGGGTTAAGCTGAGTTCAAACGTTGCAACCGCAACATTGATGTTGATGGAATTAACGTTCCAGGTTGCAGTGTTGTTGTTACTTCCCCCATTTTGAGCCAGTGGTGACCTATGACAATATGGGCATGTCCATGAGTTGGATAGATGGGATTTGCCTTCAATCTTTTCTTCATCTACGCTACTTCTTACTGCACTCTTACTTAGCTTGAAGACCCACTGAAGGCATTTGGGAGACATGCGCACTTTGACGGCTTGGATAGGCGTTTTTCCTTATTCTCCATATAGTGCTTACTTTCCCTTACACAGGCATGAGGTCTGCAGGACATGAACCTAATGAAGGGGCAAACTGATGATGTCCTGCAACTACCCCACCCAATTTATGTACGCAATTCATCGTACCACTTGTGTGCGGTGCGTCATTAATTCTACTGGATTTATATTTCATCCTAGCTCCCTTTATTTCTAACTGAAGAGTGAACCCAAGGACAGGGCCTGTAGTGGAATTCAGTCTTGGGAGGGTTTAGCTACCTTAAATGTCCAAATCTCCAACTGACCGATGGTTAATTTTGACAGTCAATGCCCAAAATTTGCCCGTGTTGCAATATATAAACATATTGAGCACTTGAGGACAATAATCAGACTGGCGTTTGGTCACACGGGCAGTGTGAGTTTTGTCCACACTCGTAGGTGAGCAGCTCGACAATCCAACAAAATACCAGGCATGACCTAGACACCTGTTCCGGTCACACTCACTCGAGAAGATTGCTCGACAGGGAGTGCATTAAGCAATCGACTAAGGCTCATTCCTACATTTACACAATGGCTCGGTAGACCTTTCAGTCCCTTTCATTATTTACACTTACACTTACTTACACTTATTTACACTTATCTTCGGTAATTTTGTTGCGTTTGTAGCATTTTTAAGTAACTTGTGGACATTTCTTACTTATCGAGGATTCGTTGCTAACCAACTTAATTCATATGGAGCCAGTATGGACGAGGTAGTGGGTAATGGACAGGTAGGCACCTTGTCAACATGCACATCAAGCGCAGCCACACCGGGGATATCAAACAACAATCATTCACTTTAAACGACAAGCTGAAATAAAATAAATGCAATATCGCATACATATACGGTGACATAACTCTGCCCTAAATTATCATATGAAGTAAGTTCCTCTATCAAATGAATTCGTTCAGTTGATGATGTACTTAATCTTTCACGGTGTCAGCCAACTGACAAAGCCAGCTGTTCTGAATGCGTATCGACGTACGCTAGCCTGCGAGTTGGATAGACCCTACATTGGAGACAACCGATTGATCTCTGGTCACATTTTTACCAGGACCTTACTAGCAGCAGGCCAGATCCTCATGTGGTATGTCTAATAGCCAACACGGATATTAGGTATCTTCGAAGTCTATAGAACTTATCAATGATCGCCGGCATATCCCGGCTGGAAGCGAACACAATGAAACTCGCAAAGAGCTCCTGGCAAGACTCCGTGCTAGCCTGAAGACAGACCGAGAATCTGGTGGTCTCACCGTGCGTCAGAGATGGAAGTGGCCGCTACCCCTTGGCAAGCATCATAACTTATTTCGTCTGATACCGGAAACGGGCAACAGGGACAGGGGACACCCTGGTGTTATTGAAATTATACGTGACGAGAGTGGAAAGCCTATCCACAATTTGTCAAAGAGTTGGGCTGAGCATTCTGAAAAGCAATTTAATCATCTAGAATTGTTAGATTCTTCGCCGGCTATTGATCACCCTGATCCGTGGCTGTCCCTTTGGATCCATCCTCTCGCTCAGAATTCGAACGTGAGATCGGACTGTTGAAGTTGAACGAAGTCACGGGACCAGATGAGCGTCATCCAGCCCTCTTCAAATTTAAAGGCTCTGCTCTTGTTGATGCTTTACATGAATTAATATTGAAACTGTGGGGGCAGGAGACTGTCCCAACCGACTGGAGCCGCTCCGTTATTGTTCCCATCTCCAAAGGAGGCCTCGCCTTCGGAAGGTGACAACCATAGAGGAATCAGTCTGATCTCCATCGCCTCAAAATTACTCGCCTACATAAACCTTCACAGACTGACTGGCGCTCGTGAAAGCCAGATTCGTAACAGCAAATCGGGTTTCGTTAAGGTCGTCGCTGATTCGACCACATATTCACCTTGCGTCAGTTGTTGGAGCACCGTCACACATATTAGAGGCCCACCGTAGTCGTGTTCCTCGACATCAAAGATGCCTTCGATTCCGTTGATCGAGGTGCCCTTTGGAATTGTCTGCTCAGGAAATGTGTGCCTGATAAATATGTAAATATTATCCGAGCATTATATGCGGGCAGCACCGGCAGAGTGTGGGCTTACGGCAAACTGCCGCCACCCTTCAATATCTCTAGCGGTGTGTGACAAGGATGCCCGCTGTCAAATTTCCTTTACAACTTTGCTATTGACGAAGTCATGGAGATCGCATTTACAGGACAGGACTTGGCAGGTGTGCAGCTACTTCCCAAGGAGAACGACTTCTTGTCTTGAATTATGCAGGACGACTTTGCCCTCATGTGTGACAGCACCCAGACGTTCCCAGCCACGCTGGACAGATTAGCACTGGCTGTCAACAGCATCGGGCTTTGCATCATCGAATTGCAAAGCGCTCCGTCCGATAATGACAGGGATCGCCTCATGCGCTGACCCTTGGTGGGTATCAGCTAGAAGCCGTTCTGAATTTCCACTACCTGGGAATTTGTATCAGCGCCCTTGGATCGAAGACGAGATCACAAACCGTATAGCAAAAGTTCGAAGTGCTTTTGCTAACCTTCGGCCACCTATGGCGGGGGCGCAAGATTAATCTGCCCCTATAGGGTAGAGTGTACAATGCAGCGGTACGTTCGACATATGCACGGTTGCGTAACCTGGCCCCTAAAGATCGGCGGATATGAAGAGGCTCGTTACGTCCGACAATCGGTGGCTTCGCAGAGTGGCTCACTTCTGGTGGGAACACACCGAGTGAGTAACGAGCGTGTTCGACGCCTTGTTTACGGCACAAGAGAAGGAAACTGACCGTTCAGCACCGTGATTTCACGCACAAGGCTCCGATGGTTGGGCCAGCGTTGTTGCGCTTGCCAGCCCACCGACTCCCTCAACGTGAGGTTGTTTGCTCACCGGGGATGTGGGTGGAAGAAGAGGAGAGGTGGCCAAGCGATGACTTGGTCCAGAGGAATGAAGGCCCTCACTTCGGAGCTGGCCTCAGTTGGAGCGTCACGGCTCCCTGGTTGGGGTCCAAAAGACGGTGAACACGTTTGGCTGGATACACTTGCTGACATGACAAGGAGCCGACCTCAGTGGCGTTCCTGCTTTGAGTTTCTTTGTCTCTTCTCATCCCTTTTAGTCTTTCCCTCCACCTACTATCTCATTTTTTAGCGTAAAACAAAATAATTTTTCTCTTTGCCTTGTAGCCGGCTGGTAGCTTACCGGAACGATGCCTATCCGTTGCTGGCAGCTCAAATGGCATAAAAATTTTGTATTTAGTTACCTTAATTATTTATCTATTGTGGCACAGCATCTGAGGTGTTTCCCACCTCTAGATGACGTGTATAATGATGATATAGTTTGTGGGGCCGCAGGCCGCAATGAAATAAAGGCACCGTTTGTCTGCGTGCGATTTCGAAGCTTTGGACGAGCCAGCCGATCTGAGAGCCTATATATGACTATGGATTGAGATCCAAACAACCAGCCCGGCGACAGAGCAATGCCTCCACCGGCTTGATCAGGTTTTGGAGCTGCTTTATCTCCACATGACAACAGTGAGATCAGAGAAATTTGGGCTTTATTGTATGCAGCGATGAAAAACTTTGTTCGGAAATGTGAAGTAAGTCAGTGTTTGCGCGACTGAGCGTGATGTGGCTAATTCGGGAAGTGCAAACTTAACAAGGAATTAATTCAAAGTCGTATTACATAACCTGACTGCTAACCAGAAAACTTACAAGCTAGTTTGGTCAAGGATAAGTTCAACTTAATTGCTAGTTGAAGTCACAGTAATAAGATCACTGGGCGATACGAAATATCAGATTATTGTGCACTCGGGATCATTCTATATGCCCAGTGAGTGTGACGTTCAATTCCGTGATTTGAAGGAGTGGGGCCAAATATGTCAGGTGTTCTCATTTGACAATGCTTTCTCCAACTAGTCCATTTGGCTGCCGTCATCATCAATGTATAAGGGATGTGGTCATAACATGACGAAGCGTTATCTCTAATAAAAAACAACGGAAAATATATTTAAAACGTGTCACAAT
Organism: Dicrocoelium dendriticum; assembly: GCA_944474145.2. Lineage (NCBI taxonomy): Eukaryota > Metazoa > Platyhelminthes > Trematoda > Plagiorchiida > Dicrocoeliidae > Dicrocoelium > Dicrocoelium dendriticum. The sequence goes on along the minus strand of OX104064.1, from coordinate 204,583,765 downwards.
TGGAATAATATGAACCACTTTTAGAAATGCTTGAATTTATTCATCACCTAACCGCAGCTAACCAAGAGAGAGAAAACTAAATTTTTATAATGAACGTAATAAGCTCCATTTAAGTACAACTGCGGATTACGACCAACTTTTGAAAGTAAAGCCTCCTTCTTAGTACTTTGTCAAATTAGAACATCATTCAGTAAGCCAAAATGAATCGGATCGAAATTCGTCGACAGCAGTTCCCAAAAAGCAAGACTATTTACTATCTCAAAAGGATCCGCAAACGATTGCAGTTGACACTCGCAGTCCCAATTATGCTTCTGACATTCGGAGCATTCTCCCGTATGTATGTCAATGCTCACGACCTCTTCGGCGAATTATCCGCGCTTCAAATTCGTCAAGTCTTACTTTCTTTGACCTGATAACGATAATTAAATCCTAGCTGTAATAGGAAATCACTGATACGGAGATCGCTTTGCCAGATTAGCCACCCCACGTAAATATCAAGGTAATACGAGAGGCAGCTAGATTCTGTTCCATTAATACGACCTACATCTCCAAGTATTTGATGGCACAGGTATCCAACTCGCTAAATCACCTTGGTGCTTCTGTCAACTGGGATTTGGGAACACATGTTTAGTTGCCCTTTTATACCGTACCTTCATATTCACTCTGGATATAAACATCAGTCTAGCCTCTGTCATGAAAGGTGTTCTGACTCAGCCTAACAAGTCCTTCTTGTTAAGAATCTAACTTGCAATCATTAGACATTCTCCTTCTCTAGTTTGCCGAATGATTCATAACGGAACCGCGACGTAGTCGCTGGCATACAATTTCATAAACATGCTACTTCCCTTTAGTGATTCAAAACGGAGATAACATGCCATACTTAACTAGACTTTACCAATGAGGAACACATGATAGATACAATAAGAAGGGGCAGCTCCTTGGGATACGGTGATCATGCAAAGCTTCTATTCCGCTACCAAAGCTATGTAAAACACTTCAACAAGCTTACCGGCGACGTCGATTTCCTAACATACCTCAGCATTTTATCCGACTTCATAAATATCAATGACAGTCGTTTTTAGTAAAATTCTCGAAATGAATTGCAATAATTGGAGTGTATAAATCAATTCGGGGTAGTTCGTCCATCATTTCAACACTTTATTAACACACTCATCAGAGACCAAGATCTTCAGATCGAAAATGTTAAGTCCTTTCCGATGAGAAGGATGGTAAAAGGTTTTAATGAGAGATTCACTTTGCAAAACATACAAAGCCAATCAAAATACCACATGGTGGAATGTATACCCAATAAATATAACTTAGTATCAATCAGATTAGAGAAGACAAGCTGAAAGCAAAGAAGGTTTATCAAAGATGTTCTGCTCCTAGACTAGGCTTCTTTACTGACATGTTAAGAATATTCGCAACCTGCAAGCAGGTATGCTGGTTAAGCACCGCATGTGGGCGGGGGAAAGCTACGGTCGAAGCAGTTAACGCTCTTGTACATAGATTTGCTTTTGCTTTCTATAACGTACTGTTTCTTATCATTATTGTACAGACACGTAAACACCATGGTTTAGCCGATTTTGGTATCCGCGGACGTGCTGAAGCTCCTGATGTCAGTACGCGAGTATATTCCACCTGGTCCATTATAACGTACACCCTAAGTCCCTTCCAATATATGTCACTAGCATGGCTTAACACTTATCTCAGTTTTTTGGCACCATCTCAATGAGATGCAGATTCAAAATATTTTAAGATTAGAATAGTCAATCACATTTATAAGTGGGGCAATCGTGCTTTGTCCGCGAACTAATAATATGATACAAATTGCTGTGCTTACTACATGCATGGATCTGTCGTCACAAAAGCTCCCATAGGATATTTAGAAAGGTGCATTTTGTTCCTACAGCAGCAGTATCGCTTCCGCCGGAAGCGTTGATACACCACAAGTCCTTTTCTGCCAGCCTAATAGAATTCGCCGACGTTGTGCGTATGGTCGACGTAGCTTAGCTTGGTCGCTTGAAGGGTTTTGATGACCTAGATCACATCATTCTCGTTTACAAGCTTTGTAGCTACGAGATTGGTGACTTGATATTGGTCTTCTGTGCCGCTTAGTTTTGAGAGTACTTAGCTTGCTCTCCTATCCGATAGACGTGCGCTGTAACACAAGACTCGATACCAGAACTTCGGCTATTCTCAGTATATTAAACAACCAGGCGGGAGTGTTCACCCCAAATTTTCTATTTTTAGCGTTTGATCTCAAAATTTGGCGCGCACCCGTGAGAGTTAAAAACCACCTATCACTGTGAATGTTTTGATTTGTTCTTATAAGTGATCGGCTTAGATTGTGCCCGAGTTAAACGCTTCCAAATGTAAAATATTGAACACCGTTGCTGAGTTAAAAATTATATTGTAAACCACTTATTTGGTAAAGTGAAAAAGGGTGTGATGGGAAATGCCTTGGCATTGAAATAGCAGGGCATTCTTCAGTCGCAGTGCGTCAGCTACTTTATTGCCTCTTTGTGCCCTGCTTACTTTTGAAAAACGTGAAAGGATTCGATGCATTACTTTTCGTAGGCTGTTGACGTTGGTGTACGGTAGATTGTCATTTGCCTGAACCATTCAGGTTAGTCACGGTTGTTAAGTTAATTTTCCGTACGGACGAATTTGGCACAATGGCTGCGGCGTGGCAGAAATTTGCCACAATTCTCATGCTAGATATACTATGCTACATCCCTTATTGCTATGCATTTTTGAGTTATAATTCTGAGACTTGACAGCACCTTGTAACTTAGTTTCTGTTGACAATGTCGCTGTGTCTACAAATTAAATGTATTCAAACGTTTTAAGTGGACCATATTTCTATAAATCTCAAGAGGATGATTGAAGGTGTTCTGCTAGGACGTGGTAGCGTTTAATTATATGAGTTAACTCCTTACATTCATATGTATACTTTGCATAATGAATAAAGCTAAATGTTGGGAATTTATTGCCGACGTGATTTAATTGACTCAACACCAATAACCTGAAGCTTTTTGTTTGCAAGCGCATTGCGTAGTACGTACGGATTTATCCCTATGTGGTATCTTAGGTGAGAGCTGAGATGGTTGTTTAATGAGATATAAGCTATAAGTACATCTAGATAGACGTTGAAGATTTCATTGGGAGATGCCGATACCTCCAGATCGTGTACCTCCAAATCCCATTGTTATGAAAATATGGCTGAAGCTAAGTCGTGTTACCTTAATCAAAGCAACAAACCACAATTACGACACATGCCTCTTTCTAGCTTCTTCGGAAACTGTACCAGGGCGAAGCGGTGATTTGATTCGCTTAAACAAAAAACTGCAGCTAATTGCAGGTCAAGGCGGTAGTGCAGAAGAACCATATTTTCCTTGTTAGGATGTTCGTTTCGGATGAGTAAAATTCATTGTAACTGGCTTTTAGCAACAACCACATTTAGTGCAAAAACGTTTTAGAAACTAGTTCCCAAGCATTCGCGATCAGGCGGGATGGATGTTAAGTATGTCTGCTGAAGATCCCTCAGGCCTTACTGTGCATGCATGAATGCTACATAATTTCAGGGATACATCGGAGATTGAGCAATTAAGAAGTAAAGTTTTGCCAACTAATGAGTGGTGGGCGACTAAACATGTTATGGTGGGTATTTGCCAAATGGATTTTCTTCCTTTCAGAAATTTAAAGCAGTCAGTTCCTTCAAGAATTTGTAAAGCACGGAAAGAAGATGAAGGCTGGTGCAAGATGGTGTTCTTACGCGTGGGGATATCGTTTCTATCGAAATGCATTTTCGTACGTCGCTATCGTGGTTCAGTGATTTTACTGTTGCGTAGAAACAAACTCAAACCCTCTGCGGCTAACCTCAGACGTGTGGCTTCCGCTTAACTAGAGACGGCTCAAACCAGACTTGCGGAACTATTAGAAACTCATGCACGCTTACTACCCGTGGTCGAGGATTTGTCTCTGTGTTGCCGGATTGTTTTCACAAACTTTTGTAAATCAACTCTTGGTCGTACGAGACGAAATCGCTCCGCTCATTTAGAAAATTCGCTGACGAACAACCAGGAGGAGGAACCAATTGCTCGTGACCCCAGTAAGTACGTGATGAATTTATCGAACGTACAACTTGATGCGTTGCAATTAAAGGCAATATCACTTGGGCTTAACTACAAAGTCCCCCCTAGGACGTTGAACGGTTGGTTTATAGAAGCTCAATTTGAGAACTTTTTTGACCAGTTCAAGGAGCTCCAACCAACCAGCCCTGATAAGCATATTTGGTTCAGAAACAAGTTAAATGATATCGCCCATGAGGTGAAAACCATGCCAATTAATGAAAAATATGCCATCACAGTACGAAATTTTCCGAACTTACGTGAACAACGAACTAAGCACGTAGTCGTAATGATACCAGATAATGTGTCAGGAGTGGTAATCATGAATAAAATCGAATACAATGAGAAGATGTGCGCGATACTCAACGATGCGAGTAAATTCCTACGGCTCACGAAAGTGGGGGACAAAACCAATGTCGAAATGCGCATAATTCGTCACCTGGAATTACTTCTCCTCCAACGCGTGATAGACTTTGCTACATTTAATAGTTTGAAGCCGAGTGGTAGCCCTATTACACAGTTGTATGGGTCCCCAAATACACATAAGAGTGAAGTGCCACTCAGGCCAATCCTTTCAATGATGAACGCGTCCCAGCATCAACTCGCCAGTTGGCTAGTGAAGTTGCTAGCTCCGCTGAAACAACAGTTCAATCCGTACAGTCTTAACGACTCGTTTCAACTCATTGATGATCTGGATGAACTCAACCTGTCAGACAAAGTTATATGTTCCTTGGGAGTAGAATCCTTTTTTACCAACGTTCCGCTACATCAGGCGGTTGATTGCGTGTGCAAATTAGCTGAAAAAGGTGGCTGTTCGCTACCAATTCCGACTGAATGGCTAAGAAAATCTCTACTATTGTGCACGGAGAATGTGGCTTTTCACTTCCGGAATACACTATACCGTCAGATTGACGGCTTAGCAATGGGCAGCCTATTAGGTCCTGTGCTCTCTGGTTTCTTTTTGTTGATGGTAGAAAGAAGCATTTCTACAGAAATAGCCCAGATGCCATACTACAAAAGATATGTCGATGATATCTTGGCTTTCTGTTCGTCGGAGCAGCAGCTCACACATTTGTTAGAACGGCTCAATGGTGCTCATGCTAACTTACGGGTTACATGTGTAATATAACAAAACATTTGTCTACCATACCTGGACATACTCATAACTCGCAGGGAGGATGGATTGATTAAGAGGTCAATTTACCGAAAATCGACTTGGACCGGTCAGTACCTGTACCTCACCAGCTTCACACCAGTGCGTTACAAACGGACACTTATGAAGACTCTAGTTAGTCATGCCAGACGAATTTGTTCGGCCGACTGTCTGGACGATGAGCTAGTGATAATTACAACAACACTAATTGCGAATGGCTACCCTCGAAGATTTATCGAGAAACACACCCAACCGCGAGGACCAAAGGACTTGGTGCACACGGCAGCCAAGAAGAAAGTGTATATCGAGTTACCTTTCAAAGGTGACTTAGCATCGCTGAAGACAACTGAACCTATGTTACTCCAGCTAACACTTCAGTCAGGTACTGATACAGAGGGCAGTTCTTTTGTCAGCCACTCGTATCCCTACAACCACATGCACTGTTCGAATATTTCCCAGATGTGCCTTGGAGGGAAGGCAAGAAACGCAAACTCCGGATGACTTTCGTAAACAACAAGACGCAAAATCTATCCTAGTTCACGGGGTCCCGAGCTCCAGTCACTAAGCAAGTTAGAGGTCAAAGCGCATGACTGGGATTAATGACATTCTATTCCTGAAGTACTCGCACTCAAATATGTTAACGCTAAATGGACATCAGGGTTACCGCTATCACCAAACTACAAAGGGTATGGTCCCCGAGTGATGAAAGTATCATTGCCCTCCGAACTGGACATGTGATCAAAATGTGGCACAAAAAGCGTAAAATGCTGCCATTCAAAATAGGTATAAAGACGATAGCACAGAGGCACAGATAGACAATGCAACACTAAGCAAGCAACTTACAAATAAAATTCTGTCACCATATAGCTCAGAACGGAAACTGTCGAAACACACCGTCCGCTGAAGTAAGACAGGAATTTCACCCTCTTGTTGGCGCTGAAAGCACTATACAACAACCTGAACTGGCCCTATGGCCTGCGTCATCGGTCCTACCAAAAAAGACCAGCAGCCGACCACGCAAAGATCGGTATAGATTTTCATCGGAAACCAGCATTCATACACACGCTTCTGACCACCGATGACCTCACCTGCGTGTGTACCAATGCACAAGATCTTCTCAGCAAGATAACCAATCTTCGTATTTGTCAGGTCTCCACGCCTTGGGACGTAGTTATAATCACCGCAAACGTGACTGAACATGGTGATCACGGATACTGAGGTTGCACTACCCGGCATGGATTCCATACAAAAAGGTCAAACATAACATAGGAGGGGGAGTGCCCCTGTATTATCGATTTGACCTGCATGTTGATGTCATTGAGGACCCAGAAAACGAAAGTTGTCGAAGATCTTTGGTGTCGGATGCACGTAAGACGTAGTGATGTGTGTTTACTGGCAATAGTTTACCGCCGTCCAATGTCCACCTTGGAAATGGATCAATGCCCAGCTTCTGCGATGGAACGAGTGCTGGCACCACCATACAGTCACCTTCTGCTGGTGGGGGGCTTCGACCTGCACGCAATCGATGTTCCAGCATCGCACTGCAAACAATTCAAAGGCGGATTTGCAATAGGTGATCGACGACATTTCTCTGTACAACCTTGTCGCCTCTTCCACGTGATTCAGAACGGGTGACACACCCTCGGCTTTGGATCTTGTGATCTCCAACGAGGAACCAATGGTTATCACCATGACCATAGATGCACCACTTGGCCGTAGGGATCACGCGATGTAGCTCTTTAGTTAGATCTGTTACTCGGAGTACATCAGTGAGAATAACGCGGAAAAATATGTCGTTACACATTATGATAAAGTGTCCAAATTCGTTCAAGAAACCGACTGACCCTTCCTGGCTAAGAAGCCACCTAATGTCGCCTGGATCTTGTTCGTTACCAAATTCACTCCGCTAGTAGCAAATGTGTCAGAAACTAAAGTCCTTCGTCCGAAGCAAGTGAATTCGTTCCTGGGGAGCAGTACTAGAAACTGCACGGCCTTAAGTGTTTCAGCTTGGCGCGCTTACAATGTCTGTCCAAGTAACCTGACCTGGGGTGCTTACACAACTCAACGAAACCACTGCGTCAAGTTGATCTGCAATGACCAACTCCAACACCAACAGATCTTAGCATCAAAATTCAGTACAAATCCCAAGTTGCTGTATAGACACGTCAACAAGCTCAACAGAGTGCAGCGCAAGATCCCGGTTTTACGTTCAACGGATGGTCTTGTAAAACCGCACAAGATACAGCCAACGTACTTTGCCAACACTTCATCCGTACCTTCCGGGCTGAACCATTATTACATCCGCTTTTTACACAGCTTCCATCCACACCAGGGTTAAACCACGTATCGTCCACGGCAGCCAATGTGATGAAAGCGCTAGTGTCATTGCACGTGCACAGCTCACCTGGCGTGGACCACATCAAACGGAATTCCTCGAAGACAGTGGCCATGAACCATGCCGAAACATTTGCTCGCTCCTTTCAACGTTGTCTCGACGAAATGCAGGTTCTGACAATGTGGAAACATGGAATACTCACTCCTATTTACAAAAGTGATAATCCTTCGGAGCACTCGAACTACCGTCTAAGCAATCGCCGCCCAGTTGTATCCAAAGTAATAGAACGTATAATTGCAGAGGCGCTCATAGAATATCGTGAGCTTAACAACATCCTAGTGTCACAGCAACACGGATTCCGCCGAAATCGATCATGCACTACAAACCAGCTGCTAGCCCGAGCAAGCTGGACAGAGTCAGCCGATGCTAGAGTGGGAGTCGACGTTGTCTACCTGGATTTCTCGGAAGTGCTCGATCGTTGGTACCACAGCATTCTTCTGCACAAGCCTTGATGATATTGAATCAGTGACCCTATACTCGGTTGGATCGGCAACTTCCTCGCTCAACGTCAGCTGAATGTGAGAGTCCGCAGCTTCACTTCCGATCCAATTGACATCCAGTGTGGCGTGTCTCAAGGATCGGTACTAGGGCCACGTTTATTCCTCACATTCATTAACGAGCTTGCCAGTGTACTTCAGTTGAATTTCTTACTATCTGCAGATGATATCAAAATTTCTCATGATATGATGACATCAGATGATCACATGGCATTGCAGAGCGATCTCGACAGGTCTTATGCGTGGTCATCCGACAAACGGCTCCAGTTCAACGTGACCAAGTGCAAAGTCGTAAGCATAGGCCATCAGCCAATCTATGAATATCGACTTGGGGACCAGCAGTTACAACGTGCTTCCCAAGAAAACGATTTCCGGGTGGCCGTACAGGACGATCTAGATTGCTTGAGACAGGCTGAAAAGGCATCAAAATGTCATTCAACATCGTGGACCCTTACGGAGGGCTTTCGACAATTTTGAGCCATCAATCTTTCCGCAAATGCTGAACACTTACGGGATGCCTCATGTGGAATATGCAATCCAGGCGTGGCGTCCCTGACGCAAACGCGACGTCGATGCACTTGAAGCTCCGCAACGTAGAGCGACCAAACTCGTTAGGGATTATTTCATCACACCTATCAACACAGACTGCAGTCCCTGTGATTGTACAGGGGTGAATTTCGACATCAGAGATGAAACCTAATCCTGGTTTACTTAATATTGACAAACCCAACACCAATGACGCAATCTGTTGCAGCTGAGCCGCAATACCAAACTGAGAGGTCATCAGCTCAAACTGGCTACGCACCACAGTCGGCTTGATTGTCGACGAAACGTTTTCTCCCTTCGTGTGTCCCGTGCCTGGAATGTCCTTCCGGCTCACGTTATCCTTGCCCCTACATTACTGATTTCCAAAAAACGCCTTGATAAAACTCTTTCAAACTTGCACTACTTGATATAATCCGTTCCACTTGGAGGATGAAACAACGCAAACTTGACCATGTGCGTAACGGCCCTCTCCGCAAAGTGGTGGTGAGGATACATGTAGTAGTGTTCATGTAATTAGCCTGGATGTAGCTAAACTGGATTAACCTATCACATCTATCAAATGAAGAAACAAAGGTGTGATCGTTGTCGTTTTCCCTTTTATTTCTCAAACGCTTACTGAGCTTTAACAGCTCTCTATAATATTTTGCGTGTGCACGTCCCATTCCCACTTAAAACTATCGTTATGCAGTAGTGCATTTAACTCGGTGGACGCTTGCAATGACGATTTAATTATTCGATGAGCTTTCAAATTTTAATTTTTACATCCATCCTACGGGACTTGTCAAACACATGCTTTTTACCCATGATAAATCATTGTTCATTGTTCATGTTTTATTAAGCTATGTGCTTATTTGCTGTTTTACCCATATGTTTAAATGTTTTTCGAAATGCATTGCAATATTTCCACACTATACAAGAAAAATTAACATTTTCTTACAGAAATATATGCAGGCTGCAAGATTCTATTGCACCAAATAAGGGCATACAAATGCTTTTTTCCGACCATTGCCAGATGACTCAGAAGACGGTGAACTATCATCCTCGGATGACGGATTCATGTCAGAATCACATACTCATCCTGGTGAGGTTTTCATGTTGCTCTTATTGTGTTCGTTAAAACATTTGTTGTCTTATTTTATTTTTTCATAGAAGCCGACATTATAAAACGCTGTGATCTTGACTGCTAAAATGTATCATTTATTTTAACGGGGTTTTATCTTTTAAAACTTCTGCATCATATACTTTAGTTTTATATGAAACTTAATTATTAATCAGTATTTTTTCAGATATATCAGCTTCAGACGCTGACTCCGTTGGTAATCCGGATCCGGTTGACCCACTGGGAGCTCAGGGCAATTGCGTCGACCTGTGTGGCGAGAAATAGTGGCCCAGGACATACTCCATATTGAGGTCTTTTTCAATGGTTTTGCAACATCAACAAATATCACCAAAGAGCCCCGTGAGTATTTCAAAATATTCTCACACCAAACCTGATTCAGCTTCTGGTTGAAGAATTAAATAACTATTCTATTCAAAGGAACCTGAGCATAGTGTCCGGTACAACAAGCAGCAGATAAAGCAATTAATAATTATTCTATAAATAATGAGTGTTCTTCGGATCTCTAACACATGTACGTACTGGAACGAAGAGTTTTAATCCCAATGTTGCGGACAGTATGACAATAAATAGATTTGAATCCATAAAAGTCTGTTTGCATTGTAATGACAACTTGGCCAAGCGCGTTTCTACTACTGACAAACTGTACAAAATTAGACTTATGTTTGAATCCCTGAAAGTGGTATTCAGCACTACTCCACTCCAAGAAATGGGGATATAAAATATATGTTCTGCCATATGTGTTCGATATTATCTATGGTATAGACTAAACAAAAGTCGTAGTAAACCTATGGAGGGTGAGCCAGACTTGAAGGCTTCTGAACATATTTTCCTACGGCTAAAGGCACCAATCCATTACCAAAAATGGCACAAATGTTTTACAGACATACCACTCACTGTACATCTGTGGAACAGGTATCCGTTTACAATTGTTGGCAAAGCTCAGACCAGCCGTTTAATGGGCTGCCAACTTCCTTCTGATGCTGTAATGAGGAGGCAAGGAAGAGGATATTCTGTTAATCGTACCTCAATCATAGTAATCCTGATGTCAGGGATATTAAATGGTTTGCTTACAAAGGTGTCACATTATTGACAACGTATGACACTATTGTGCCAACATCATAAGTTCAACACTGGAACAAGAAACAGATTGCGTATGTTTAGGTGGATTGTCCATTCGTTGTGTCGACATGCAACAAATACATGGGTGAAGTAGATACCATGGACTCATTTTTAGATCTGTCGAATTCCAGGAAGTTCAAAGAAGAGTTACAACAGCATAATTTGGCATTTTCTGGACACAACTTTAGTGAAGGCATGGCGGGCGTACTGCAGAGATGCAGCGGAAACTACTTGTTGGGGAGAGACCAAATGTTCCCCCTGACCTACAAACTGTTTATACCTGACTAACTTGCGTACCAACAAGCTAACGAATCGAGGCAGGCCTTCATGGAACATGGAGAACCAGCTTCAATTGAAGGCGAAGTGTGGGCCAATAGCACTCGTTCCTCAGAAACTTATCAGAACTGACATAACAGACCCCATACCGGTTTTCATGGAGAGAAAAATGGCCCTGCAAATGGGTATAAATATGTCCCAAAATGACATTGAAGGTATACTGTATGCCACTCTTTGAGATCATCTACTAAATGTTTCTATGAGTTCCACTTGTAAATTTTCACTAAAAGATTATTCGGGTTTTCTGTCACTTAAGTAGTTTCATAAATATTATTATTTTTATTTTCAAATAATCAAAACGCCTTTTTCCGTTTGAAAAATACTTTAACCATACATGTCAATTATATTTCTCTCCATTCAAAGATGTCTCCTTTTGCCTTGGCGACCAGTACATAGAGTTTTATATGATCTGCATGCTGAGTTTGCCACACTTTCTTCTAGCACATTGACCCAACCACCCGCTACTGCATACTGTTGCCCTCAGGCAACATACCTTGAGCAAGACCCATATATATACTAAATACAAAACCCAATACAAACCTTTAATTGCAACGCTACTAACAAGCATAATAAAAAACCATAGTTCATTTGGAAAAATATTAGATACTTGATGCAGTAAAGTGTTAAAGTTAGTGCAAAATGTAGAGGACCAAGCGATGGCAATTACAGTTTTTTTCTATTTTAGCTATTCCTACAAGGGTTGTAACTTACAAATCACCGTAATTTTGGCACACGATACCCTCCAGAGAGTATGGCTATCAGTAAATAAAACGATGCTGCAGATTGGACGACGCGAGAAATGTTGAATATCAATTAATTAACGAAGAAATGGAATTTCTTCGGAATGCTTTCCTACATGGGAACTATCACGTGAACGTGAGAACGAATGCTAGAATAATGGCTATTGTGACTAAAAGTAACATGCCATTCTAAATAAAGCAATATTATCCAATATTATGTAAACATTTCGCTACTAGATAGGCGGTTGCATCTACCATTAAATTGCAGGGACCAGCAAAGATACGAACAGCATTTGCGAGTCGATAGCTCATTGTCAACATGGTTTTGTTATATGAATTTTATTCGGATACACTTGAAATTACAGAGAAGCCGGAGCCTCCGGCATTCCTTGTCTAATGAAGACATTTATGTGTATACTTCAGAAAGGACTTTATAAAGCAGGAAAACCGGCGTTGGAGTTGCAAAGCTCAACCAATTAACGTCTATGTTTTCCAATTTATTATTAAAAATTGGCTCCATTATCTCGGTTTTACTGTTCGAAGCCATGAATGCTTGGTGGCATGCGTATTTAAGCGTTACTTTCTGTAAAGTTTTCAAATGAGTTTGTGTTCTTAGGCGCCTTTGGGAATTATACAATTCCTACGAATATTTTCTTCCAGCCTGACGCGCGGTGCTGATAAGATCACCCTGCTTAATGACAAACCCATTAGTGCACAAGCAATTATAAATCATTTGGTAATTTACCCATGCGCTTTATCAAAACGTTCGCCTTTCTATAAACACTTACTACCGTGTTGCAACGAAGCTACCCAAGTGCCAGCTGTCGAGATTTCGGAGCATGAAATTTTAAACAAAGATTTCCATATACGGAATTGCAGCCTTCTGATGTGCCTTCATATTCGTAAATATAGAGCAATCTTATGTAGCTTCGCTTTGATCAGGAAGATTGACTCTCGGTAAATAGCAAGGTATATTGTACTTTTGTTTGCCTGCTATACGATCTCAATATTTAGCGATTCGTGAAATTACAATCGTTCTCATTCTGCTTTTCATAACTAAAGTTTGCACAGCAAACCTCTTGTGCAGTGGGAACACTAGGTTGTAACTGCGTGGTCAGATTTAGCTTTCCAGATAATTTAGGCGCTTCTCCAAAAAGGATCGTATCGTTGAGCAACTCGGAAAGCTTTGCTCAAGTTCTTCGCATGTTACATTAAAAGGTACCATTTTGCAACAAAATCACTTACATCATAATCTTTTGCAATAAGTCGGAGTCAGTCTAGCAAAGCGAGAGCTATCAAGACGCTGACCCTTCACTTTAACTAGCTTCTTTCCTTTGCGTTCCCAGGCGGCGGTGGCTAAAAGCACATAGGTACATGGCTCAAATTAGTAATAATTTATAAGTAACACACTTAAGAACATAGAAACAATCGGGAAATTTTCCATTATTATTCATGGGTAGCACTTGCACAAATATCGAGCTTTCTCGGCATTTTGACGGCATAATTAAATTTACGAACTCTTTTTCTTATATGGTATTGTTTTTACTTGTGTATCCAGAGACCTTGGTAAAATAATATACAAGAAATATTTAAAAGGTTATAAAGCAATATAATGACGTTGCTAATCCCAAAGTATCCAATGTTGACGCGCAGATAAAAATCTGGTTCTGCTTAGATAACCGATGTTCAGATGGCGCAATATATGATGGACACCAAAGAAGAATATTCGGCGCAAGATGGCTGTCAAATACTTGACTTGGAACACATGCGAGAACGTAATATATTTTCGGCGAACGGAAGTAACCAAAGTAATAGAATTTCGCAAAACACATACATTGTCTGCATCAAACATTTTCTACTATAAAAATACCATAGGTTGTGCACGTCAAAATTATGTTAGAAAATATTTAAAGTATTGTATTTTGTCAACTAAATATGGCATAACTTTACGACTAATGAAATTTGCACGCTGGTAATAAACCAGCGAAATTATATCAATATACACAGAGAAAAATGGATTGCAAGTAGTTCCAACCCAGGTTATAACCTAGTTTATATGCTTACAATCGTTCAGTAATAACGGTAAACCTATACACTAAAATAGAGGCTTAGCATGGAAAAAGGAATTTTCCCATCAAATGTGAAAACAGTGACTAATCGTTTCCTTACAATTTAATACTGACACTTAATAGAAGACTATGTTATTCTGATACTGCACCAAATGTCTACAATACGAGAATTGATCGAAATACAGTCACGATTCATTTGTATATGCTACCAGGACTAGGCTCGTTCTGTTCAATTTTTCATTATATTTTTAACATATAAATTACAATCCGTCTTTTGCTCCTGACAGTAAACTTTTGACATTACTTCTAACCAAGAGACCTGTATGTTTCAAAGATGTTTGCAACTTTAAAAAATGCCAGTCAGGCATCATTGAAAACCGATTCCTGCTATATTTTAAGCTAGGCTAAACATGGCAGCTTGATACCTTAAACGGACTCTTAGTTTTGCCTTATAGAAATATATATTAAATGGTACTGAAGCATATCTGTTCTTTTCAACTTCCATTGTTTGGAACTTGCATGATGCTACGTGCTAATCGCTCATCCGTGAACACGTTATTTTGTCACCAATTCTCAGCTGCATTTTGTGAGTTAAAATACAATCGATTCAGCTTCATCAACGCTATCTAGTGCACTTGACCTTTCGGATCTAGTTTATCTGGATTTGCCTTTTATCTCCACATTGCATTTTTCGCAAGATTCCCGCAAAAACACCATTGAGGAATTTTCCGAATCAAGAATCGCTCAGCAATAGTTGCGTTCTCTAAAGAAAGCCTACTGCTCGCTTTTTCAACCATTTAACAACGACAACTGTGGACTCTTCAACAAAGTAGCATACGTACACTTTGCTTCCGTATCGCTCAGTCGCTGTATGCCTGGTGATCGATCTAGCCGCTTAAACCTGCCCCGACAAGATGCACATAGGGCGACGACCTTGAACATGCGATACCTTCAGTGCACAGGCGAACTGCAGGAAGCCATAAGCGTTTGGGCCTTGCTCGGAATATCATCGATCGACGCAAAGGATTGTGGATGCCATTCAAAAGCCCATTTTATCACATCCAGTTCGACAGTAGTTTGTGGTTTTTCTTCCTGACATAAAATGTACGAATTGGAATCCTGTGTAGCAGTTACCAAGATAAGCACCATCGCAAATGTTCCAAGCGCACAGTGAACCAGTTGAACCTACACACTGATAGAACAGTTACTGTGGTTCGGTTTACTATGAATAGTTAGCCCACAGGCAAAGATTGTAAATGCATTACCGCAGAAGTACGAAAAACTGGTGGCATTGATTGAACAAATTAGGAGCACCAAACGGATTCATTTGAAGAAACAGGTGACACATGTGTCATCCTCAGACGCACCGTATTAAAAGAAACACATGAGCTAACCAACCGTTTGTTCGACGGCATCCCAATTCAAAAGCGAGGAGGAGAACAATGGTCGGCTACTATTTTTGGACTTTCTCATACGTAGGACTGATTCAGGACCACTCGAAACGACGGTCTATGAAAAATCAACACATACGGACCAGATCCTCAACAGCAATCATCTGGAAGTTCACAAGCGCAGCTGCGTGCTAACTCTTTTCAAACGAGCACGGACACATTGATGCACACAGCAGCTAAGGTAGACGGAGGAACACCATCTCTTCAGCCTGTTCAAACGGAATCCGTACCCGACGTCTAGTACTATCGCAATAAAACTTATTTATTTAATTAATAATGCGTTGATTGCTGAAGCTCGAAATGCTTTCTTAATTTTGAAATAGGAAGAAATGCGTTTAAATGGAATCTAAATAAGCACAGGCTCTCGCTGACCCTCGGTTGCAATAATGGTATATTTGGCAGATGTGCTTACCTCCACATGATATTTAAGATAACGGAAATTTGTGTATTTGATTGCAACAATATCATCCTGTGGGATGTAACAAAATGGACTGATATGATTCATTGATGTTAAGAATCTAAAATTACAAAACAGTGAATGGGAAAATGCATATGATTAACGTATTCCATTCCAGCAAGTGAATATACTTAATCGTGTGTTTTATATAAATTACTTGTAACTGAAGTGATGGAGCCGTAAATCTGCTCGGTTGCTAGTTTCTCAATATGTCATTAATAGACACTCATATACATTCGCTCACAAAAATAACATTAGAAGTAGTAAACGCCCAAATTAAGTGGGTACAGAACACTTGCTTTCAATATAATGAAGTAAAGCTAGCCCATTCGGGTTCTAATCGTGTTAGGAATTAAATGAATAATTGTATGACTTGCAATTCTCTCGTTTTGGTGTGGAATCAGTAATTCTTGTGATACTCATTTTTGCAAAAGACAAAACATTAAATTCTGGTTCAGTCACAACCGCATGCGGTGGTCAGATTACTTTAGTAATACTTCTACTTAAAACACCCATGGCGGGTACAAAACTTTGCGCTTAATAGTTTACTAAGAATTAGTGTATCTATTGCCAATAATAAATGTACCCTGCCGTGAAATAGTGTAAACATTGCATTGGGAATTCACGCTGCCGCTTTCCCACAACAATCTCGACAGATATTGCGTGCATTATGTTCGTCAATACTATGGGCGTTGTCTATTTCAAGGGTCGAACACCTAGCCGATAATTCTCTAAATTTTAAAATGTATCACCTGATTAAGGAAGCACAGTATTTCGATTGTTTTGAACAATATGTAGACAGCTGACAACTGACAGACAGCATGCGCGAGCAGCCCTTAACCTAGCAGTTAGGATGGAGGGAAAGCCAAACCGAGCGTCGGATCGACGCTGATGGAATAAAGACAGGTCATGCTCTAGTTGGCTCTCCAATCCTTGCGTACGGCGTCTTTGATTGGATGTTTATCTCAAGTTGACCTCGGCCGGTCACTGCTTCTAAATAGATTAACATGAGTAAGAGATGCGAAGCACGCCAAATGCCATACCGTGCTCTGCATCTTAAAAGTAGCAATTTAATGAATAATCAAATTGTAAAATGATTTATCTGTTTGTTACTGATTGGACTGTGCATTGCCTTAATTAAACTCTCAACTAGTTCTTGAAATCGCCTATCTAACTGGGGGTTATTCTATTCGGGTGCATTATATTTTAAGATAGCCAACCACTTGTAACTTCAGAGCACATGCATATATTTCCGCGTAGAGTATTTATGTTCTAGGACTTGACAAGTCTCCGTCTGGTAGGGGATCTTCCTACAAAAAGCTCCGAATTTCTGGTTAACAGCAACAACAATGCAACTTTATGGATTTTGATAGCCACTAAATGAGATCACTTACACTTGCCCAGCTGGATAACCTTACCTATCCAAGAATGTCAGTCATCCATTTAAAATGTTATTGTGATCCATTTTGGTACTGGCTTCTTGATTACACCCAAGCACAAATGCAGCGTAACAGTAATATATTCAGTCAAAGTGGCTCCAAACACCCATGGTTAGGGACATCGGATTTCGGATTTACATGACAGTGCAGCCTCCATAATTTAGGCGCAGGATGCATGCGCCTATATAGGGATGATTAGTGGCTTTCGCTGTACCATTCACAGCTACATCTACACAACCATATCCAGTTCCTAAATGGTTAAATTGTATCCTTTAGTTTACTTACCGAAACTTCATTTTTGTAATAGCATAGTCATGCTTATTCAGAGATGCATTGCACTGTTGAAAATAACAATTTCTTTATTTATTTTAATCAATCTGTCATCCCTTGTTGCAGTTTTGAGCTCTTCTGGATTATGTATGGATATGGAAGACGGAATATTGACAAGGTGTCGGTATGAACTTCTGCGTCACGGTGTGTTCAAAATTTAACGTCGCAGCTTAGAAGCTGGATAAACATACGCTGCTGGCAACAAAGAACGAAGTGCATCCTTTTATGGTCGGTTTGCAAATCGGTATTCCTTGCAAAGGTACACTCATTTTAAAGAACCGTAACAAAAAAGCCGCATGAATCTCCTTCTCATTCTGTGCAAAGTAGCGCTACATCGCCAAAATAATTGACTGGGATAATACATAGATTATCAAACATGCAGAAAATAACACCCATTCCTTTCCAGCTACTAACTATCCCAACGCACATCCAGAGGCTGCACTGTATTGTAGCATTGTAGAATAAGTGCGCTACCATAAGATGGCTAATTATTTCAAAATTGGATCCCTTTCGTTTTCCTAACTCTCTTTTTCCTTTGTGTGTTTGCTTCGTAATGAGCGCCATGATATCGACAAGTCTTCTTGCATGACTGGGTTTAGATTATTCACCATACATTTTACACGATGGATTCTCTTCACGTTGTTAGAAGATGGCAACCCTGCATTACTTAAGTTTTCTTGTATGGAGTTAGCTTTCCTCAGGTGTTAAATACTGCCCATGGAAAAGCACCTCTAACTTTTAGGACTCAAGCCCATCATGTTTACTTGTAATGTCCTTTAGTAAAAAGATGTCAGAAAAATGAGGATTATGGCCACGGTGTTCTCCAAAGGCCAGATCAGCATCTTCCACTCACACTACGCCATCTATATTATCTATCACATGCGCTGAGTATTTTCGAAAGATTTCATTCAATACATACAACAAAACAGTAAACGGAACTAACTAAAATGCTCAAAGCATGTGGCAAATCGGTTAAGGATAACGGACCCTTAACATTAAATTACTTGCCGGAACATATAGAATCGGTCGACCTGCATGAAAATTAAGGCTTTGACTAGTGCCACAAACCGTATTATAGGGTTGCTAGCCATTGTGATTCTTTAAACAGGGCAATGCACGATCAATTCTGTACAATGGAGACTCTCAACTCTGGTCTTCTTGAAATATTTTACTTAACCAACACAGTCTGTAGACTTATCGATTCTGACAAGCCGCCCTTCCATCACAAACTTGCATCATTCTGCGGAGAACCCTTCACCTTTCACCAATATAGCTCTCTTAACCGGTAGCGGATTCGTCTTAAAAAGTGATCGTGCGACAAGTGAGTGGCTTGCTCAAATTTCTTAATAATCGAGGTGGACATGGGCGGTCACAGATCAATAATATTGACTTTTGCCTGACAGGCAATTATGAAATGTTCAAAGCTAATATTAGCACGACCGAGAGCCCGAGAAACCATTACCAAAATTGTGGTCAGCTCAGCTTCCACGACCACAATCTTCAGACGATATGTTTCTGTGCCCCATATGTTAACTTCGCCGATTATGGCTGAGCCTTTCGAATGGATATCGGAGCTACTCCATGTGCGTTAACAATCTCGTCTGAGTGTTATATACTCCTCCTGATCATGTTGTCTGGGTAGAATGTTAATAGTTGCCCTGGTGCTCAGCTGCAATCATCTGGTTCCACCTTCGGTCAAAAGGCTTATGTGTTTGCTTCCGAGGCATATTTCGGATTGAGGGCCGGTAACATGGCCGACCAACTGTGACAAACGAAGTCATATATGGATTTTAGAAGACTCTGAATACAAACGAATATTCGTGAACTTTCTACTGTGGCTAAGGTTTTTCTTGACTCAAGAACTAATTAAAGCCAGGCGCATCGGTGCAGAATTGGTCTAGTATTTTAGTTCTATCTTTGCAAATTTCAACCTCATCCCAATGCCGGACACTATTCACGACTACCCAATTATAAGGCAACAACAGTTTGCAATCCTACTCTCTTACGCTTGTGATCTTAGTACTGCTACCCGAAATTATAAACGATCATTCATTAGCTTTGAGAAGCAGTTGCTCTTAATGGCATTTGGTCCAGGACTTGTGTTTTATTGCAAAATCCGTTTGCTTATAAATTATTCGTATACTTTCTTCACATAATTGGAATTTATTCAAATAATAATGCTGTCTTATATGTGGATATCGAAGTTGCATTAACAGAAATTGCGGGACGGGGCCTAAAACTTTTCCTCAGATAGATAAGCACCGATTTATTTTTGCGCCCTTTCGCGGAATGGATAAATAGCGCTGAAATATTTCGATGGTTTAGCTTACAAAATATCCATTGAAATGTTGAGTGATAATCTCCAAGCAGTTGATATTTATAATTCTTCCTTAAAATAACGCTATCAAAAATTTACCTGATGTACAACGGAGGCAGTATCAATGAACTTTTCTTGATATGTCTTTTAAATAAATAATTAAATGGACATAATTCTAGACGGTTTGTTTTAGGTGACCATTTGCGGAACGATCGTTTATACGTTTTTAATAGCAATTCATGTGTGAACTTGCAATGAATATGGATCCGTGAACTATGATTTATGAAACACATAATAAATACCATTAGTGTAAAGCCAGATTTTTACATGTATTCCTCATGCCCAGTTACATGACTGTATTCGTAAATTGCTAAAGTTTGAAGAGTTTGAGCAAATTTGGCATAGGACGAAATACTTTTAAATGCGATCTAAATAAGGGCAAGGTCTCGCTGGTCCTTAATTGCAACATTGTATATTCCACAAATGTGCTTATCTCACCATGATATTTCTGATGGTGGAAAGCAGGTTATTTGACTACCCAACATTCCCCTAAGGGATATATAGCAGTAGACGGGCTCGTTACGGAACTGTTGAGAGCGTGTAAATCTAAAGTTAAAAAGTGCATGTAGCTCAGTGAAGGGGAATATAACTATGACTCAGGTATTCTTAGCTAGCAAATGAAATGACCTTAATCGTGTTTATAATAGTACATTAATCGTAGACGATGTAATGGTGTCATAAGCATGCTCGGTTGCTGTTAGGATTAAATTTCGTATATACAAAATCATTCCCATTAGATCACATGCATGTAACTTGAAGTAGAAAACATAAAAATTAAGTTTGTAGAAACATTTGCTTGTAAGGGTGGAGTTAAACTAAAGCGAAGCCACTTCTTTGGTTTCTGAACCCCATCGTTATGGACCAGAAACGATTATCTCTGTGCTATTGCATGCAGTTACAAAAATCTTAGCCTTATACCCAGGGTCTTACCGCAACTTAACCCTGTTGTTACTTGAACTTTAATAATACCCACACGTAAAAGCACGCATGGAGCGCACAAAATTATGTGCCTATTTGGGTATATCATTTGGTGAATAAGTTGTCAACATTTCTCCTGGTACATATCCGCTGCCGTGAAATAGTTAAACCTAGAATATGAATTCACATTGCCGCTTGGTCACATAAATCGGACCGATATTGTTTGCCTTACGTAAGTTGATAATAAGGATATTGTCTAGGTGAAGGGTCGATCATAAAACGGATAATTCTTTTAGCTATAAAATGTATAATCTGATTAGGGAAGCATATTATTGCGATTGTCTGCAACAAGATGGAGACAGCTGACAGCTGACAGACAGCATGCGCGAGCAGCCCTTAATCTAGCAGTTAGGATGGAGGGAAAGCCAAACCGAGCATGCTACAGACGCGGATGGGATGAAGCTAGGTCATGTGTTCCAAGCGGCTGTTCAATCCTGGCGTACAGTGTCTACTTTGATGTTTATATCTGGTTGACCTCGGTAATAAAAGTTGGCGTGTGAGGCGGTCGGTCACCGCTGCAATAAAGCTTAACTCGGGGGGTTTTATGTATAACCACTTCATCGGACGCTACGGACTCTGATTGCCACAGCATGCTGCGTGTTTTACAATTGGCTGGATAAGTATAAATCAACTGCAAAGAAATATATCAATTATTCGTGATATCCCGCAAGCAGATAAAGCCTGAATTTGGTCAACTTGTGCAAAATCAGTAACAAATTGCCCAGTAAAATAATTTAACAATTTCCCTGACAAAAAGTAAACCCGACCGTCATGTTTGTCTCTCTAACTAGTGCCACAAAGGTAACTGCTAAATGTAGCCGTGTGGAATTCGTGTCAAATAAGTGATTACTAGCTGATTTATGAAAAATTTAAAATGAAGAAATAAATAATGTTTTTCTGGAATTTGTAATGCATGCTATTAGACATGTGCTCATGGATTCATTATAAAGTAAAAGATAATTAACAGTATTTCACTAATGGTAATGACTATTTTAAAGTTAAATTTTATCTTGTAATGCTTTCGTAAGTGATTTTCAGAAATCATTGCTTCCATTTTTTCCGATTATTTTGCCGTTACGATTCCAGCGCACTTTTTGTGTCTTCGAATTTACTTGGATCCATAGAGCTGACATTGCACCTGGCGTTCCTTAGTATATAATAATTAGTTTGCAGGTTTGATAGTTAATATCTTCTGTACTGCATTACATTCATTTACAAGCCATTAAAGCATTTGTCTTATTTGAAAATATTGAAGGTCAATTACCGTTAGGATAAATTGCTTAGTTTATGAAAACCATGAATTGCGCGGGTAAAAACATAGGGCAAGCAAATGTGTAGTTACGTCCTGTGGAAACATTGGCGATTAGTGCCTCCTACTTGGTTCTTTCTGTCTTTGTTTGCAAGACTGATCCTAGGACTTCAGTCTCGTTAGACTCAGTTAGCAGACGTTGACACATTATATTATATGATGACTGATAGTGAATTTTTATGTCAATACTTGTATTTTCTCTATTTCTTTCATTGAATTCATTGACACCATATGCATAGTAGTTGGTTGCCACCACGCGCTTCGATTTCTCCAAATGTCTGTCTGTTATAAGATTATCTAATATCTATCAGTAGAAAATGCATGTGATATGTGTCGCTTACTTTTCCACCCTTACGTATTCGTTTACCAATTGAGAATACCGATCTTCATGTCGAAGTCCAATTATAATCGGTTACGAATATTGTAAGAATGGTCACAAAACTAAGTGCACGGTGCAAGTCATCTTTAAGTCTGTATCATTAATTTGCGAGCAGCATCATGTGTTTAGCCCGAAAACATTAGCAGGCACATGTATAGGTTTCGAATGAGCACCTCTACACGTCCTGCATAAAATCACAGGCACGGAGTCCCGCCGTTGCGTGAGGCATACTTTTATCCCACACGAATATTTTACCTGTGGTGGGTTCTATGGGATTGTTGTCCTAGTCTATTGACTTATAGGTAAATCGTGACCACACAAACAGGAGTTATTTAGAAATATCGGATTTGTAATAACTAGCCTCAATATAAGGCTCAATACTCGCTTAGAGGCATCAGTTTGCGGATAGTTTTGTGCCACCTGACCCCAGCAATACCCGCAGGCAGCCGTGATCACAGTCCTGAATGCGCTTCAGATCCTCATACCGAAGGGCTCAAGTGGCTAGACAAGAGTAAGAGACCTTCCCTATTGTGGCCTTGCAGCCACTTTATTTCAGAAAGAGCAAAGCCTTATTGTAACGCCAAGGATATCATATATTCTATAAAGCGGGATACGAGGCCAATACCTTGTGTCAGTGTACACGAAAAACTACGAAATATATGAAACTATCAAAGCGTCTATGCTAAAAGTGAAAAATGTTTAAGATGATGATTTTCAGGTGAACAATTTCGTTTTTTACCTATACAAATTAGTTCACTCCACTTGGTTAGTGCATTAATTCGTATTTATTACATACAGACGAATATATGCTCTAGGACCCAGAATCATGTGGATAAATACCTTAAAATAAACTATTCGTCAAACAGCAAATTATAAATTTAAGGGACGAAACAAAGCGTGCAAGTGCCCGTGTTTATAAAGAACATCTCTGAGGTTTGTATAACGGTGTGGCTACACATGCGCTAAAACTTTATATAATCTACTAGCATCATATATGCTTACCAATTTTGTTCAAATAATTGTGCTCATTTTGTCTTCACCAGTGGTTGGGATCAGAATAACTAGCTTATTGGATAGCCAAGCTCACGAGGTTGTTATATTTTGTAAGTAGTGGTTTTGTGTAAATTCGTCGCAGTTACACACAGACAGACAGCCACTGCGCATCCAGGAAAGCGCTAGACGGCCGTTTCTTCCTACTATGATTCGTCGCCGAATCGTGCGTCACGTCATTGTAGGCAAGAATGGGTGACGCAAGAAGTTTCTTCTCAATGTCAACATTGTATAAATTTATTGACAGAGATTAACCCACATTATTGACGAGGAAAAATTTAAAGGATTAAAGTCCCTTGTGAATGCCATGCAGCGGAAATCCGCAGCTAAATATACTGGAATGTAAAATGAAGGATGTTTTTGTTTGAAAGCTGGACTGGTCAAAGATAATGATTAAATAAATTGTGAGATACACTTACGGAATGAAACCTTTAAGTACCTCTTCGTGATCTTTAAGCGCAAGCAATCTGAAAGTATATCTTGGGTAAACTCCTTAAAAAACGTCCACTGCTTCATAAAATATGCTGTTACATGTTAGCAAACCTCGAAAAATCATTCCATTTTTGTTCACTTTGAATTCCAGAAGCATCTTCCACCCGCCTTTTAGCTAGGAGGACTAGCAAATATCACATTTGATAAGGGCACTGATCTTCTCTTGTAATGATCCTATTTTTGAGAAGCAAATAATAAACATAATAATGCACTTTGAAAATGGTCTTAAGATTAGCATTTTGAGTCCACTTAATCAAATTCATGAAGTTGCAAGATAGATTGAAAAAGTAAAATGTAGCGACAGAATTACACCCATCGAGCTAATTTTATTATTTCATTCTTCGATGCCTAGATTTCCCTAAAATATATACCAGCAAGAAAAATACGCGGACAAATTTTTGAGTTATTGGTTGTTTTCCTTCAGAGCAAAAGGCCGCGAAATTAGGACAGCGCCCACTCGTTGCACACATCAAATTACAGGTTAATAACAAATGGGATAGCAAAACATTCTAACATACCTAGAGGTCAATACAAACACAAATATGACGAATTCATAATTGGTTATGTTTATGGAAACGTAACACACAATAAACATTACCAACGGTGTACCAGATTCACATCAGTGCTTTGGAATCCGACATTTGAGGAGACTTTATTTGTGCTAACCGGATCTGTTGGGCTGCAAGCATGGTCAAATTCCGAGAATGTTCGAAGTAATTCAGAATGAGCGTTTAATCATGAAGCCCTCTAATGGCAATAATGACGACAAAAAGCAAAGTGCTTGCTTCCAACCTCAACCGATAAACAGATCTAAATACTTTTGCAAATTTAGATCAAATTCAATGTGCTGATGTCAACTGAATAATTGGTCTCTACTATGGCAATAATTACAGCGGAATTTATGTTGCATTCAACAAGAGTACTATTAATTTTTAGTTACGGTTAGCTAAGGACGCTCAGTCGGATTATGTTAGCTAACACTCTATACACTAAAACCAGTCATACTGTGTTTACTTTCACTTCAACCATCCTACGGGACATTTAAAGCGATCAGTTTTTTACCTGTAATATCTCCTTGTTCGTTGTTGATAAATCAAGTAGAAGAATGCTAACACTTTGTTCGATATCTTAGAACACATACGGAACCGATCTGGATGTATTCCAATCAGAAGGTTAGGTGACGACCCTTCACTGACTCTCTAAGCACAAGACTTTGTTTTAAGAATTAACGTGTTTTACTTATGATTTCAAAACAGCGCAAATTTAGATTTTTCTGTAAGAAAAGCGGAAAGCTAAACAATTTTACAAAAGTATAGCAGGCTGGCTAAAAGGTGGTATTAGTCAAAGGACGATATATTTGGCAGTAATATAAATCGACTTATATTTCTGACTTTACAAAACCACAGCCAATGCGTTTGGTAAGTATTAAGGAGGAGTTACTTCATATGAATATTTATTACATCGCAAAAATATAATTTTTAATAAAATTTAAGTGCATGTTTATTCTAACTTGACTGAATTGATTACTGAATCATAGCAGGATACATATTAATTATATGATCGCTTATGGGTATAAATTCTTACTTGAGTACTTATTTATTTGTAAGGGTTAGCCGAGCATTGCTTGTGTTATCCGCTATATATACACGTAAGAAAGAAGACAAATTTTTCCTAAGTAATTTGAGATACGAAATCATATAAGAACTAAAAGAATTTATTTGCATTAGATGAATTGAAATAAAATAATAGCAAATTATTCCTCCAGATTAATGATATAAATAAAATAAATGAACTACTTATATGCTGCATAGACGCGATAAAGTTGCAGTTGCTGTTCCACTGGCATTATAATGGATACCAAATCAACAAAGACAGTTTAAATAACCGGTACGGTTTAATTGATCTAATTGTTATACCAAATATACATTGTGACTTGATCGGTTAGAAGGGTTACTCAGCGAAAATAAATATCCACGCCGGACATGACGTTATTTAAACCTCTTGTCTAAAACTGAGTCAATTTGTCGTCGAATTGCTTGGCACGCTAAATATTTGTTTCGTGTTTTAGAAATAAATACTGGGAACAGTTATATTTACTTATCCAAATAAAATCAATTCGTTATTATAAAAACTATTTACCTCAGCTTGCGCCTTTACAACAATTATTTAGCTAATACGGACTTAATTATTAGGCATTGTAAAATACAAAACCATAAAATGAGAAATATTGCACTAGGCACAAATTTTTGAGGACTGATGAACTCGCTGCAGGCGTATTACAAACTCCTCTTAGTAAAAGTGTCACTTTGATTTAAAGCACTGTAGTTTGCTACGGTCAATAATAATAACAATATGCACTCTTTTGGTAACGAGACGTGTGTCTTTTGGTGGTATATAATCACTAAACTTGCGCCGCAAATTATTTACAGCTTATTCTAAATGACAAACAAAAATGTAAATCATGTTCTCTCGCCCACCTTTTTCTAGTTCATGGTTCCAATTTAGTGGCGTCCTGACGGGTATCTATATTTACGGACGGTAGCGTTTTGTCGTCTCGTTGGGTGCAAGATGACCAACAAGTTTGGTGTTAAGATAAACACCAAAATAAAATTCATACATCTGAAACATTGAATTTCATTTAGGCTAAATAAATTCGCCATACATGTAAAGGGATAGAGGTATGGATGTATGCTTTTGCCTTTTAACGGCAACGCTTTTATACCGAGATATATAAGACAGAAATTTTATTGCGTTTTTTGCAAACGCAGTTATCAATACTGATTTGACTCAAGTGGTTTGATTTAACTGTATGCAAAGCGCTATCAAGTAAGCGACAAAGAAATGGATATATTGAAAACGGGGATAAAGAAGTAGTAAAAAGAATCGGTTAGCTTCTTCTGTCTGACATCTCTGCATTAGATCAACATTGGAAGCGCAGCTTAGTAATAAACGTAAAAATGGCAAAATTGACTGAATTACAATAGGTTCAGTCAGAATTTGTTTCTCAGCCCACATTCATGTTATGCATGCGTGATTGATGAGCAAGTACCTCAATCAGACATTGCAGCTCATCTGTAAAAATGGTTTGCCCTATTTTCGTTGCACACTTTCCTGAGAAACAGAGAGTGAATGGTTTCTAGCAAGCTTTTACGCTGGCATAAGCAGCTCTTGGTCCAGTCATTAGAGGATTGTTCTTGAAAGAGCGTTGCTTTTCCTTTTACTTCCTCTTCCTGTGCCATAGACTAGGCATCGAACACACACATCGCAAACACGGTGTTTGCACCAGACATGAGCTAAACTGCGAAGGCACAGGTAATCAAACTTAGCACACTGCTTAATGTCAACCGTTCTAATGGGCCAAGTTTCAAAACGTGGAGTGGGACCGAAGGTACATTTAAATGTACACTATGTCCTACAGGGATAATGTGATGACGCACCGATGCCAGAGTTGACGACGTTTAGTAAATCGTCTCGGGCTTTTACTATAGGGTAGGTAAGCTTATGTTCGATTTCACAGGTAGTGACAGGAATGAACTTATGAAGGCTTATAGCTGAGCCGCACCGGCGTTCAGCACAGGAGGCAATCTCAGCCAAGCTTGGAAGACGTCTATGCATTTTGATGGTGTTAAGCTTAGCCCGAAGCTGTAACCAGCTAGAGATAATCGTTGCGTCCCAATAGGCGCAATAGACATAGACGCTACCCGACCTCTATAGGAGTATTACGGGCACGGACGAAAGGTAATCAGGACAAAGCTACGATACACTTCCAACCGTATATGCTGATTAATGACTCTTCTCTTTACATGCGTGATAAATATTGGAGATCAGTGGACAGACGTTCGCCAATGAATTGCGACATTAAGGGTACGTACGCGCGTATTGTCAGCTAGCGAATACATAATATCTTTACTTGAATGTGCGCATCCGCCTGAGCTGTGAGTCGATGAGGCAGTAATGTAGCTCGCGCTCTCCTTTTTGACAATGGCAATGCATTCGGTTGTACGGCCGTGTACCGTTGTTAGGCATGCATTGAAATCCACCGACAAAACGTGATTTGAAGCCATTTTTCACAGGCCGGGGCACATGCAATGACTTGTCTTTACCGGGGAATGCGGGTCAAATTTTTCAGTGAACAACTTAGGACATAGATATTTCAACGTCAAGTGATTGCGTCATACAATACACATTCGATCGATGGACGGCGTTAAGATAAGAGTAACCATGGAATTTCTAACTAGTGGTGCTGGACTGTTTTCGGAAGCCATATATACACCAAGGTTGAAAATACCCTTGTGTAGATTAATTTTTGTCATCATATATCTGTCTAGATATACACGGCCGTTTGTGTATGAGTTACATTTGTACGATATTCGATGCGGTGGAATAAAATGCAAGTAATTGTCGTACAGGTTAGATGAGATAATTGTAATGGACAATGCAAAATCTAATTACGTAGAGACGGGTATAGTTGTGTAGCAAACGTAGAGGGTAACTGTACGGATGTCAGGGGAAGAGAGTCTTGGCTCAATCCGAAAATTCTTTCAGGTTTCTGCTTGAAATGTTTTGTTATCAAAAGATATTTAGCAATTGATATAATAATGAATAATCAGTCTTTTGGTAAGGAAGCATTGCTTTAAAAGTACCATTGGATATTTGGCGGGGTTATCCAAACAACAATAATACTGCTGAGCATAATAATATTAAGGCAGTCAGTACTCGTCATTATCACCCGTGCAGTTCTACGATCCGCGTACATTTATAGCAACCACAGTAAGCATCAAATAAATCTTGTGAAAAACCACAGGATTATGATGGAGGCGTAGTGCTAAATGACAAAGCGCAGGTATTTGAAGGCGTCATCTAACCGTGCTTTGAATATTGGTATTGTCGGTGTACAGGCGACCAATTCTAGGAGCGCATTCCACGGATGACAGACAAGGATGGAATGACATTTCTGTAGGTTGCCTGAATAAATGCTGGTCGGAGATCACCTAAACCTGGGGATAAATCTTCTTATCCTAGGCAAATATTAGGAAATTTGAAAAGATTCTCTCTGCGAGCTCATTAATAAAACCAAAACAAACGTAGACCCAGTACTGTATCTTGCGACACACTGCACTTAATTTATTGTCGCTTGCTAAAGAGCTCGGTACTCCGACCATAATTTTCGTTGAAGTAGAAGGTATATAATCCAGCTTAAAAGTGGGTCACCGACTCCGTAGTGTCAGAGCTTGGAAAGTGATATCCCTTGTATATACGATCGACAGCCCATGAGAAACGTTTAGGTAAATCACATCAATGCCTTCTCCAGCCTCAGCAGACTTGGTACATATACTGTGTACGATTAATAAATTCGTTGTGCATGACCTCTATCGGCGAGAGCCGTGCTGCTCCGACGTGAAGATTTTACCGTTTTCCAGATTACCCACCAGTGCATCGGCGACTATGTAGTCTGTGACCTCGAGAGTATAGGAAGAATGGATATTGCGTGGCAGATTGGGAGTTCAGTTCTGCTTCCAACTTCATGAATCGGGTTAATTATTCAAAGATCTTTCATAATGTAGTAACGCATTGCGGCCTGCTCGCTCTCGACTTGGTGATTCACACCTGCTGCTAAACCTGCGTCTTTACGCGTGCTCTGTTGGACGCCTTGGCCAACCCGACCGAAAGGAAGACAGAAGAACACTCAGCAGATCAGAGTTCTATTAGAATAGAGGACGCTCATATTTATATGTTGGTGTCACCAGGCGGATTTGGCTCTAAACTCACGCTTCACACCTACTTGTCCGCTCCATCCGTCCAGTTCGCAGTGTTTCTCGGGCACTCCAGTCTTCGTCCGCCTATCCGGAGCCTGGAAACGCACGTGATGTCTGACGCGCGATTTCATCAGCATCCGGTCAGGCCTTGGCGACACGCCTGCTGTCGGATCATTATCACATTTCGGTTGTGCCCTGATAACACGCTCGCGGGGTCTTTCCGAAGCAAGATTGGTGACAAACGCGCGAACATTGGCACCGCTTTCTCGCCCAACTGTCACATAGCGGGAACTTGGTTCTGGTTTAAGCAGCGTAGGAATAACCGAGATCAAGATCCTGATATTTAGCTGGCTGCTACTACCAGTTTCTATAGACAAATGACATCGACACGAGACGAGTTCTGTACGGGTGGACACGTCAGATTTTGCAATGCAGTATCCGTAGTAAAAGTAATATGTTTTGGTCCAAGAGAGGAGAAGCGAAAGGATGAAAGATTGCATGGTGTCAAGTCCCTCTGTAACGTGGGTGCGTATTGCACCTGCAAGTCGTTTGCTGCTTCACTGCGCTTCTTGTTGCAACATCGACCATCTTCGGTAGAGGAAATTCTTGCCTCACCTTTCGTAAGCTATAAATGTATTTGTACATCAGGTTTTCTTTAGCACTGAAGTTTTTTGTCATGTTCTGCTAAGGTGCGGCCTTGCCTTCTCTTAGCTGTTGAGTTCAGTGCTTAAGTTCGACTACGTAATTGTCCCAAGTTTCAAGTGTTGGAGCTTCCCTGTGAACTCACCATACAACGTTGCGTACTGTTATCCAGTTTCGAGTTTTCATACTTACTAACGAAACTGATGCACACCAATTGTATAAAAGCCACTGTAATCAGCTTACTGAATTTAAAGATGAACTCGAGCTGTGCGACTGCTGGGGTACTTCTGCCAGGAACGACTACGTTTTAGCACTGATGAGCTGGGGTAATCGACAGTAGCTTGTGATGGGTCGCATAGTCTCAACCTTCTCATTCCGATATTCCACATAGCAGACGAAGTTGAAACTGATGACTGCGTGATCACTGCGACACAACGGGCGGTCTACAACCAACACGATTATAACATACTCCTCGTTGTTAAGCACAAGATGCAGCAAAGATGGCCTGTTGCCTGTTCTGAACTGAATGAGCAAATTGATGTGATGGAAAAGGGAAACAGTGGTTACGTGCATTTGTAGATTGGTTATGAATGGTTCACAAATAGTCGCAGGGGTTTCTAAACAATTTTTTTGAAACCATATTTGTTAAGGATGTGAGTGCACTTGCGCTTTAGACTGCAAGTTAAAGCAGCCGAACGGTGACCGTCGGTTTTGCGTGCGGCGATAGTTGCAGTACCCCAAAGAATAACACAAGTGTCCCTGCCGTTTAACTGCAAGCTAAACGATAGAGATTCCAGGAACTGCAAATCCGGATCCTCCATAACCATCCACTGTAACTCGCTTCCGCAGTAAAACATGACCTCTCCTCTTACGCTGAGTCTTCGTTCCGGATGAGTGGCCTGCCTAAAAGTAACTATTCCGCGACCGTCATTCCCGTGTGCAATAACGTCTTATTGATACCGATGATATAATACGACACGTATGGTGACCATCTTCCAAATCCTCTAGGAAAAGTAAAAGGCCCTGAGCAGTCGTATACAAGCAGGGTAATTTCTCGGCATCTGGGAGTCCAAAGAGGGCTAAAGGGGACAAATGTAGGCGAATACTTGACGACCAGAGGTCAGCAGTTTGATAAAGATACCTCGTCTAAAAACTGATTCCATCAAGGTGTACCCTAAGCTTAGTTTGGACAACGTCAGTAAAATAAAGTAGTAGTCAAATGAAGCTCCTTTATCATCATCGGTAAGCTAGCTGATTCAGAAGCTTTGCTATTTCAACTTTGTAAAGCACCTGAGGCCATTAACCGAACTACAGCAGGAAGAATTTTCCGATTTATCCACCGTCAAACCAAAGCGTCCGTTGCTTTTTGCGCTGCATGAGCAACCAGTTTTAGATTCCTAGGTTCACATCTCTACAATATAGTGAGATAGGTATTATGGTGAGGGCCAGACGCACAATATGATCCATAGAAAGTTTTGGACGAATTGTTGTATCCCAAAAAGCAACAGACCAGAGCAGCACCGAACGTATGTATGGCGGAAACTGTCCAAACACACGCGCAGTACAATTACATAGATGGAGGTTGTCATTGCAAACAACCGAACGCAAGATAACACGATAGGCCAACATGTGTTAAATAGAAGTGTGGGTAGGATAAGCGAATCGCGGGCAAAAACAAAGCAACGTTTTTGAACATGATCTTGCCGCTTCCTCTGTTCGTAAAAATATAGAAACTACATGTCCATAAAGGATTTAATTTAATGTCATCACCCCAATACATTGTTATGTGGTGTTATCCATTAAAGCGTATCGTAGACAGGGCGGCGTATCCGACCGGATCATCGTAAGTTTGTATTAGTTTGTACCGAGCGCTGTGTTGTAGGTGTTTTAGTCTGTTCAATAACATGTTGGGAAAGCGCTGTATACAGCCGGCTTTCATCCACCTTAGTCAAATCAGCCAACTTTTAGTTTTCTGGGGTTCACATAAATTCCACACGGGTCGGCAGTCCGAATACATTGCCTCCTTTGCGGGAATTGGGTTATCTCACACGAACAAATTTCCCTGGATGATACGTCTTCCCAACGGGTCTATTTTTAGCCTGGTAAATAGCCCAACTCTCGTATTCTCTGTGATCCGCGGTTTCTTCGGATGTAAAGGCTGCATGTAACCAAGTTCAAATTGTTTGCCCTAGCATTAGCTACGAGGGGGTTCTTGCCGTTGCGGTATGTGGATTGGTTCTGTATAGGTTCAATGCAAATACCAACGCATCACCCCGGGATTCTTTCGAAAGCCGAAGGACTTGTAGAGATTCTTTAAAAGTGTGATTAAGTCTTACGACGAGTCCATTCTCTGCTGGATTATAAGGTACGTTCCTCTTGTGTCTGATACCATTGCGCCTTAGCAATACAGCCCGCTCGTTCTTCAAAACTGTACCGTTATCAGTTACTGTTTCTTCTGGCAAAGTGTAGTTTGCAAACAAACAACGGAGTCACTTTATGATGGCGGTTGTAGTTATGTCCCCGCATATAATAGCATCTGGCCATCTGCTGTAGAAACATGCAGCCACTAGCACGTTTAGTTTCTGCGGAGTTGAATTGGCAAACGGGCCATTAATATTGATGACAACTTTGGCCCATGGCTTCATTGGGTACAATATAGGTTGGACTGGAGCTTTTAGGCGCCTCGCACACTTATCGGATTCTTGGTAAGCGTAAAATTCCCGATTAAACACTTAGACGCTGGAATTAAACTTCGGCCACTAATAGTATTGTCGTATCCGAGCTATTGTTTGCGCAATCCCTGGATGACCTTCATGCGCATATGCAACCACCAGAGGAACGTGGGTTGCAAGGACTACAAACTGCTTGCCTCTAATAATGCAGTTGCTCACAGTAGAAAGCTCGTTCTGTAGGGTATAGGATAGAAGTAAATCAGGTTGGATCTTGGTAAGACTGGGTTATGAAATGGAGATATAATTCTGAAGCTTCGCTAGGGCAGGGTCTTTGTCAATGTGCTCTCAAATCATGTCAAACGTTACTCTAAGTGTTCCGCCTGAGAGCTGTGATATCATTGTTACCTCCTTTAAGTCCTCATTTGCCCCTTTGTTTCCCAGTGGGAGTCTCGACAAGGCAACTGCAAGTTGGTTAAAGCACTCTGGCACGTATTTTATTTCATAGTCATAGTTTAATAAACGTGAGTACCAGCGACTCAAGCCTACCGGATTTTGACCTTCGTTACCGCGACTTAGTAACGTTGTAAGAGCGGAATGATCGGTGCGCAAAGTGAACCGACGTCCGAATATATAAAAGTGCCATTTTCACATGCCCAGACGCATGCCAGGGCCACCTTCTAGCTGGTGGAATAATTTCTTTTAGTATCAGACAAGGTAGTGATGCGTACGCAATCACTTTCTCCTCGCCATCGTGCAGCTGGGACAGAACACCACCCAAGCCAACATCTGAACCATTCGTTGAAACCTACGTTGGACAGTGCTCATAGAATATCGATACCATGATAGTGGATTCAATCATCGCTTCTATGGTCATGTAAGAATTGTCTTGTTCAGTGGCCCAACGAAATTCATGGTATTGACGCGTCAACCTCCTTAAAGGTTCGGCAACAGTCCCAAAACTCAGGTAATAAACACACAAACCCAAGAAAAGTTCCATCTGTGTACCGTTGCATGGTTTTGGACAATCGAGAATAGCTCTGTTGTCTGGCATATTAAGCTTAATACCCGAGGTAGAAATAACATGTCTAACAAACTCGACCTCCGTTACAGCGAATTAACATTTGTCGGTATTCATCCAGACATTTAGTTCATTCAGTATATACGGCACATTACAAAGGTTTTCTTGATGTTCGGAGGGGTTAGTATCCATGACACAATATTATCTAAATACACAACGCATCCTTTGAGATCTGCTAACCATAGAGTAATAAATTGCTGCCGAGCTGTTGGGGCAATACTAAGGTTCATTGGTAGCCCCTTGTATTGATACAAACCGTCTAGCGAGAGGAAAGCTATAAAATGTCGGCAATCTGGAGTCATTAACATGTGGTAGTATGCACTGCGATTATTCAGCTCTGAGAAAAGTTTGGCGTTTGATGGCATACCATCAACTCGTCGATTTAAGGCAGAGGGAACTTGTCCACAATTATATGTCGATTAAGCGCTCGAAGGTCGGTTCATACACGAATGAAACCATTTTTTTGAATGGCAAATATTAAATGAACCCATTCAGTACATTGTATGGGTTCTATCAAGTCTTCCGTGACTATATTTTTCATAGCTTGCAAAAATGCTTTTCCCATGACCAGTGGTACAGCCCTATGTTAAGAAATGTTGAACGGTTTGTAATCCGCGCTCAACCGAATGCGATGCATTACCTTTGGGACTCTACCAATATCCTTAAGGAAGAGATTTGAGTAACTGGAACGTAACGAATGAACGTTGACACTAGCAATGGTCATCCGGCTGATGCATGGCGATACGTTCATTAAGATCATGGTATTACGTCTCAGTAGAGGCTTACTATCAGTTGTAGCGACGTAAATTGCAACTATATGCTCCCTGCTTTTCATAAGAGACAGTAACAAAACCGAGTATTTGAACATTACCATGGGAGTAGCTGCTAAATGTGTAAGCGAAAGTATTTACAGTTAGCTGACCAAAATGCTGTCCGTAATAGCAATATGGTACAAATGTGATTGGTGAAGCGGAATCGGGTTCCATGTCTAGATATATGGTTCAGTTTCTAACTTCAGAAAACAAGACGAATATGTGGCGAAGGCAGTTTGGGTTCTTGAGTTGGTGACAAAAGTGGATGCTCGCAATCATTAACAACATATTTAGATTGTTCAGTGGTGACCAACGAAGCCCTTGAGTGATTTGCAGAATCAACTAACGGAATGACGTGGGAACAATAAACCCGAGCAGAAGGACCGGTCTTACCGCCATTCCGGCAGATTTCACTCTTTGCAGGACATTAATTATCATTTTTACACGAGGTATAGCATTCCACAACGGTAACACGTATTTCTAACTGAGAATCGCATCAGCGAGCGTGTAGAATCAAAACTGTCAACTTCATTAGCTCCTGTTGGAGAAGAACATTTTATTCTGTTACGTGACTGCTACCTTCGCGCAAGTCACGTCACAAGCCCTGTACCATGTGAGCTATTCTGAGTTATCCATATAGAGATGCTCTCTAATCTGAGAAACCGTGAGAACAGAAATTATTGCTTGTATTAGCATGGATTCTCCAACTTTGTTCTTGGAAATACTGTTGTAGTCGCACTTTCCAACAGAAAAAAATACGGGAAATGAATGCATCCACTTATACAATAGATGTTTGTTTCAGCTGCGAAAAATTGTATCAAAAAATGTAGGTGTTCACCCGAATATCCCAATGTTTACGATTTCCGATAAGGCCCCTGTCAACCTGCGTTTCTCCCGTAAGTTAAGAGCATCAAATATACGTCGACCCTCTGAGCCGAGGTGCTAGCGCAAAACTCTAAAATATCCAGCTTTTTAAGCATATCGGACGAACTGAAAACTGGTAGCACAGAAATATAATCTAAAAAAAACTAATTTTCCAGTCTTTCCAGCATTCTGCATTTGAGGTAACGGCAGAGTTAGTCCAAAAGGGTGAAGTGGCAGCAGCATGAAAGACACGTGTAACAGGTGAAGCCAATTTTTTGTATCCCGGAAAAGCATCAGACCAGAGTAGCACCGGAACGTATGTAGGTGAGAAACTCTCCTCACCCACGCGCAGTACAAATAAATAGATGGAGTTTCGCACTGCAACTAATCGAATGCGAGATAACGTGATAGGCCAAAAAGTGTTAAATATAAGTGTGAGTAGGATAAGCGAATTGAGGGCGAAAACAAAACAAATTATTTAAAAGCGACTGGAATAAAGCGCCAGTTTTCTAAATCGTGCTTTCCAACCTCTTAAGCATCGTTAGTAGGATGTTCTGGCACACCGTGTATGAAGATTGTGTTTAGCAGCTCATGTTTGATGCGTCCCTCTTATGTTTATATGTTGATTGTTGCGCACTCTAAGCGACGTTAGAATACATGCGTATACCAAAGAATCTGTGTGTTAGCAAGCTTGCGGAGAGGAAAACAATTTATACATCGGTGAAGGATATTTGTGTTACTCGAATAAGTCTGGGTCTTCCAAAGTGTGGAGAGTTTGGATGGGCAGCGAAGCATAATAGATTTATTGGTTTATATTTGACCCTCATCAAAACGCAATAAGAGTTCCATTGTTTTTGGTCGTCCAATAACTTACCCCGTTACGTGATGGCGATAGATTCGGAGACATTTGGGCATACAACAGTCCTGAAATTATTTTGGACCCCCCGTTTTCACTGATCTTCTAGGTAGGTTAATCTTTTGTCCTGACCCGCTGACAATTGTTGCTTGTTTGCTGTTCGTCTCTCTATTTACGTTAACAACAATTAAAATAGGCCGTTCAGCGGCCTCTCAGCTGAACTTTGCAATAATCACTGCATATGTAACTGATGTCCCTGGGGTATTATTCACAACAAGCGATACAGCTACCAAGGGTTGGTTTTCAACAGCTTGATCCTTGTTAATGCTAGATGTCAGGTTTAGTAGAATTTGTTTAACCAGCTGTTTCGTGTGGTGCCTGATTGTCGTTGTCATTAGTATGTTGGATTTCGTAGATTCGGACAGCTTTCGCCAGGTATTTAACTAAAGTTGGGACATAAAACGGAAATGAGGACGTGATGACTGCGGTTCAGGTGAAGCAGATAGTGCAGCATTCCGTTGCTTAGAAGCCGTTGAGCTTCTGTGGTGCATACTCACATCAATTGAACTATCCTTATTTTTTATCTTCTGCTCGAAATATGCGCTTATCTGGTCGAACTTGTAGGCTAGGATTACCAAGTGCTTAACGAGTTGGATGGCTGAGCACGCAGTACAGAACCCAATGGCAAACTGTGAGCTATCTTGTTCTCGTACCACTTGTTTTGACACGTTAATGCTTTTCGGATGATACCATTCCAGACAATGCGCGCAAGCCAAACTTATGTTAACTAATCGATGACAATCTCCTAATCCGCAAACGTCCCTTCCTTGGAACCTTTTTGGATTCGCATTACTGGCATTCCACGTGGCGTCGTTACCCATACCAGTGGGTTGTTCAGCGTTCTTTACTTATCCAGCTTTTAAAGCGGCGCACAACGGTCAGGCGGGCGTTAAATTGGTAAGCTCAAATAAGCGGTATATGTGGTAGCACGGTTCTTGTCATGGGTTATGCAGGCGCACGGGCTAACAAGGTCAAAATGAATGCGAGTGACTGGAACATGCAAACTGGATCTGAACACAGCGCTGCACACAGAATGATAGATCACGAATTCTTTGACAACTGCTTTGAAAACGCAGGATTAAAAAAATATTAGACTTTTCGGATTGTCTCGAGAATTCTGTATCGAATGGTGTCTCAATGTGACTGAGTTATACTCTTGCGCTTAACCACGGATGACAGTTATAATTGTTAGTGCTAGTACAGACTATAATCGCAGAAAGTACTCACATACGCTGAATCAGGTTGTAGGGTTGGCAAATCCGGTTATTTGGTGTCTAATTAGAGCAACCCGGTGGGAACCACAGCAACGGGCGTAGTGG
This sequence comes from Dicrocoelium dendriticum, assembly GCA_944474145.2. Taxonomy (NCBI): domain Eukaryota; kingdom Metazoa; phylum Platyhelminthes; class Trematoda; order Plagiorchiida; family Dicrocoeliidae; genus Dicrocoelium; species Dicrocoelium dendriticum. The sequence goes on along the minus strand of OX104064.1, from coordinate 204,545,336 downwards.
CCCTGCTTACCAGAGCTTTCGCAACCGACCGTGCAAGACAGACAAATTTTACAGCTTGTTTGTTTTGAATTTAACTGACTTTAAGTGTTTCACTTGTGATAACCAGGCGCGACTGTTCGAGCATATCTGTTTTAAGCCTGGATATCTCTATGGTTCTGTCCCAAGAAAGCTTACAAGGCTCTTCGGAAAGTATTGCTTCTCGTATGCGGTGACCATTGATGCATGCTATTAACTGTTGTTTCAACATAAATCCCTCAAATCTAGTATATGGGATGCTGGTGTAATCACAGGTATTTACAAGGCGGATAAAACGGGAACCAAAATACCCCAATGGCTCTGAGTCCTCTTGTCTCAGATGACAGTATTTGCGACGTTCTACAAATGCGGTATTTCGAGCACCCAAGATCGATTTAACAAATCTAATTCCTTTGTAAGCGTGTCATATTTTATATTTCCAATATGTAATGATGACGTTGACATTCATTGCCTAAAATAGAACGAAGAAGTTTCCAATCCTTTTTCTTGCAGAAAGAAGCAGTTGACATTAGTAAATCTAGTAATTTGTGAAATATGATTTCTATTGAGTTAAATCGCTATCAGTAAGTTTAACACTGAAATCGCGGAAGAAATATTCCGGAGGAGATAGATGAAATGCAGTTGCAGCCGGTTTGCAGCTACGACTCCAAATTTGTGTCCCAATAAACGCAATAGTCATAGCCGCAACCTGAACTCAGTAGCTGTATCAGGAACACGCAACAACGGTAAACAGAACAAAACCCCAAAGCCCTTGGAAACCTGATTGAGATTAATTACTCGTCCCTTTAAAGGGTACTTAGTATTAGTGATCATTAGACAAATGCTTCGTTAATCATTTGCGAGATTAAGCGTGCGTACTCACGTAGTGTCAGTTAGCGAGCACTACACTAATCGGTCAAGTGAAAATTAACACGTTTTGGAGCTGTCACATATTAGGCTATTGTCATCAGCATGAACCAATTCAATGCGCAGCTCAACTAGAACCAGCTCTATATATTTTATGTCATGTGCAGGGAATGCAACTTCTACGACTTTGTCAATAGTGAAGCTGAAAACTATATGAGACAGCGGACATCCTAATCTCACACCGCTGAGATATAAATCAGGGGCAATAGCTTACCGTAAGTCCACACACTACCAGTTTAGAGCAAGTAAAACGTTTGTACAGTATTTATCCATTTCCTGCGCACACCTTTCCTTAGCAACTACCAAATGGCAGGTTGCTTAACTAAATTAAAAATAAGTTTTATATTTAAGAACTGGATAACAGTAAGCCCCCCATATAAGTGACTATGCCGTAAGAATCGACATTAATTTAATATGTGATTGATACAGTTCCGGTTAAAACACCCGGTTAGCACCTCAATCACCAAGCATTTGCGGATGACGGAGGCGATGGAGATCAGACCGACTTACTTATGGTTGCAGCTACCCAAACGCTAGCCTCTCTTGAAGATAAGGACAGTAATGAAGTGACTCCAGTCGGGTCGAACACTACCCTGCTCCAACAATCTCTCAAATTATTCGCTTAACTCATCCATAAGATTATGTTCATGGCCTTGTTTATCTGCAACAGTCCGATCTGACGTTCGACTTCTAAGGGTAAGGGTGGATCCTGAGGGACAGCCGAGGGATCAGAGCGAGCATTTGGCGGAGCGAAATCCGGCAATTCCCGAGGACTAAATTGCGTTTTTAATTGTCCAGCTGAACATTCCAAGCGTTTTAGCAAGTGGTGAGTACGCTGTCTAATCCCGTCATAGTTAGTCACACTAACTCCAGGAGTCCTGATGCCCGTTTTACTTATCAGAATTAAAATGTTTACCAAAGACAGGGGCTTTTTCTTTCTTCAGAGCACGAGGTCTTTCTTAAGGAAACATGGTTTTGCTCGATATTAGCGAGTCTCATTGTGTTCGTTTAAGCCTGCTTTTGTCTGAGAACATCGATAATTCCCAGAGTCTGCTAAGGGACCCAAGGGCCAGGTCGGCTTTCAGATTTAGCACATGAGGATATGCATGCCATAAGTAAGCCCAGTGAACTTTAACTGTATATAGCTAGTGCTTACTGAACCTGGATGCCTGTGTATTTCGATACACATTCAGTACCTCTGGCTTCGCTAGTGGGCGAGTGTCTATGCGCTCACAACTTCGTCGCGGGTACCCGCAGAAATACGCCCGCAGATCCGCACATTTGATTGAATGGTCAGCGTCAATACAGGCGCTATAAAACGGGCGACAGTATTGGGTGCAGCCTCACCAGTGCTAACTGATTGCGATGTGATATTTTTGTTTCCATGGCTGGCCCGAGTGTCATGGGAGACCTGTCACTCTCCGGCGGATGCTGTATCTGAAGATAGTGTTCCCAAGAAATAGGGGAGTAGCTTCAGACATATGCAGCAACGTCCCACCGTTATAACTATGGTATCTTACATTATGTTAGCTGCCCAGATGCAATTCATTAGTGAGCACTTATCCAACTTGATGTCTCAGGTTTTCAGTCAACACTACAATAGCCGTTCTTCTACTGTGTCGAAGGAGCTTGTTCAATTCTCAATAGGATACGTCTTTCATTCAGTCGTCGCTACAGATTGCGGACGCGTAGGCCGCAAATATAAACGAGCACCGTCTGTCAGCGCGCAATAACATATCTTTGAACGAGACCGCTAGTCTGACGACGTACATCCGGCTAATTATTGGGATTTAACAAACAAGGGTACATTCAGCCCAGGGACTCAAGGCAATACTCAAACCGACTTAACTGTACTCAAAGTTGCGTCATATCGGGATTAGTGCAGTTATAAAGCGCTGCTGGTGACACCTGAAGGGGAGCAAAATGAGAACAGGTTGCTTTAGTCTTGAGGCTTGGTTTCGGATAAGCAGCATATTTCGAACGGTGTTATATATATATATATATATGTAGAGAGAGAGAAGTATGCCAAGTTTAGAGAGGATCGGGAATTCCAAGTAGAAGCCCATGTGGTGGGCTTGACTCGATGCTAAGGCATGGGCTTATCGACAGTGCAGGTGTTACAATCCGCGTTTAAATTTAACTTAAAAATTTAAGCTTAAAGCCCATCAAATAAATGTTGCGGAATATTTAAAATTTCAGGGTAAAATAGAAGCGGAGATAATTTGATATGGAGATGGACCATTAGGGGGAAGTACACAAGATGTGGGAATAGGAAGACTGGTATTCTTTGATAGAATCACACAACCCCCTATAAACTCCGCCGGATGTAGCAGATAGGCCTCAATGTATATGCCCTGCAACGGTCATAGCATAAAGAACATTTTCGAAGATGTATTTATTTTATAGCGTATACAGGAAACTGTCTGCTTGGTCAAGCATAAACAGAAGAATGTTTACGGCGCGAAACCAAAGAAATGCTGTGTAAAAGAGATGGTTAACTTGATCTGACGAGGTAAGCACATTTACGAGCAGTTAATTCAGCAAATTAATATTGTTGAACCGACTTTATTTGCTTTTGCACAGTGGTTACAAGAGCGAATTAACTGCAACCACTTTAGACCAAACATAAACCTTTAAAGAAAGTTTATTAACTTTACGCGCACAAATCGCAAAGTGGCTTTCCTAGTTTTGTTCTCGTTATAAATGTTGGAAGCACATTTTCGGCTAAAACACAATTAGTTCGATGTTGATACTCTCCCGCTCTAGCAGACTGTAGTCTAAATATCCCCACGCATCCCCCTTTCGATCTGTCGGACAGAGAAAAACTGAAGTCCGCTATCGTGGATTTTAAACAGCGGCCTGATAGTAAAGAAACCAGTCTCCACATTGTAACTTTTCTGGTAGTTCCCCGGGTCCGTTAAATCCGGATCAACAGATAGATGAAGCTACATGCGCGTCTGTCGGTTCCTACGGTTGTCTGTGCATAGCCTTCATAAATGTTTCCAGTTTAATAAACAAATGTGACGACGTATTACATTTGTTGCCTCACTTCGTCCGGCTCTACTAGGGCTGACTGAAACACAGTTAAATACTGAGGTCACTAACCAAGATGTCCAGATCACTGACTGCTCGTACTTTCGGTGCGTTAGATTACGAAACGAGCGAGGTCGTGTGCTCTTATACATTCGGTCCTCGCCGTGCGGGAGCTTGTTACGCACCACGGTAGCGAAGATGGTTTGTGCAAACAGTTATGTTGCTCAATCCGCCTAAGAGAGTGTGAACTGTTTGTGGATGCTCCTTCCCTCAGCCCGCGTACTCGACGCTTTGTTTTGTTGCCAAATGCCAGAAACAACATTAGTCTGCCCTGCTTCCTGCCAATTTGTGAGTATAACTTCAATCTGATACATTAACCTAAGATACAACTTCTCTCATGACACTGTGAAGTAGAGGTGCATTTTGCGTAGATGGTATTTGAAACTGGGTCAGCACAACATGTCTACCAAACGACGCGCGTTACACCGCAACACGCTTCATCGTGCCTGGACCTACAGGTAACGAGTTGCAATCAACGTGTACATGAAATTTGGGTATGGGAGCGTCTGGTAGCTAGTGAACACTCGATTATGATAGCCAGCCTAGAGTTGCCGCTCAATACTCGCGTCTGTCGGAGCGGTTTGGCAATCATTGGAAGACTGACTTTAATGGTCTAAATCAAGCCGCCAGTGAAGTAGAATATTGGCTGATGCAGGATTCATCTGGTGAAACCTGTTGGTTTGTTATAATTGCGGGTGTGTACTCGTTGTGCCCACTTTTCGTACACATCAGAGATGGAAAAACTAGGTCAGCAAAGTCACAGTGGTTGGACAGATAGCATAGTTAAATAGCTCGAAGGCTGCACGAGGTTTAGCATAAATTCCTTGTTTTGGCTTTGCCGAGGATTATGAGGCATACAAAAGACAGCGAATACTGTGCAACAGCGCGAAAGCTTGCAAGCGACTTCAGTTTCAAAAGGAGTTTGAAACCTCAGCGACGACGGCCCCATGAAGAGTTCTGCTTAAGTGAAAAGCCCCTGAGGTTTACAAGTAACGTGGCTATGGTAAGTTGCACGGACGGACGTCCGCTGACCTCCAGCGCTGAACATGCGTCCGCATTAGCGGAGCATTTGGTTTCCTTATATACAAGTGGGTTGAGCCTATGCCGAGTTTGAGGTCTATAGCCCCTACTGAACCCGAGGGCCTTGATTGCAGTGTAGAAGATATCTGCGGTCTACTCGCCAGTCTTGATGGAAAAACCCTGTCAGACCCGAGGGACTTCACCCGCTAATTCTGAAGTCCTTATCGACCATCATTTCGCCTGAAGTGACGGATTTGTTTAACAGATTGCTGTCCTAGGATGTATTGTAGGGAGCCTGGAAATGCTAGGTATTAAACGCTGTTCTTAAAGGCGGTGACCCACGCAATGTAGACAAATACCGACCGATTTGTCTCACCTCTGTTTTTGCGGAGTTGCTCAAGATGATTGGGAGAAAGGATATTCTCCAACGGCCAGTGTGGTAAGATCTCCTAATGCTAGCACAGCACAGATTCAAGAAGTACCGCTCGGGCATCATCAACCCCCTGTTGACACGGAAGGAATGGTTACAAGTGTTGAATCTGGTGAATTCAGTGGATTTCAGTAAAGCTTCCGATAAAGTGGACATGAGGTCCTGCTACACAAGCTAAGGATGTGTGGTGTTGGTGGCGCACAACACCAGTGGATCAGCGTTTTCGTTATTGGGAGAACAAGGAGGGTTCAGAAGGATGACCACCTAACGGAATGCTACCCGTCAAGCAGCTGTGTAACAGAATACACAGTAATGGGACACACTTTATTCCTAATCCACACCAACGAAATACCTCAGCTTCTTCGGTCGCCCTGCGCAGTATTTGCTGATAAGCTAAATATTTGGAGGCTTACTGATCCTCCCAGCGGCAGTGACATCCTTCAGCAGGACCTCCACTGCCTATCCTGGTGGTCTGCAGAAGTTGACCTACCGGTCAACCCAGCCAAGTCTTCGTTTATGTGCCTAGGGAGAGGTGGTTATAGGCGTGAATACATCCTGGCCGGCAACAAGCTGCATCCCACTGATTCCGTAAAGCATCTAGGCGCACTCACATGCTACGATCTGAAGTGTGTCGACAACACGAATTTATTGTACGCAAATGGACTACGCCTGTTTTGGGAAAGTCGATTTAGCTTCTATAAATGTTTTGAACAGATTACCAGCAGTCCGTTCTCTTCCATAATAAGACCGGTGCTTGAGTACGGCTCACCCGCCTATGGTCTGATCATAATAAGTGAGGTGCAGATACTGCCTCTGGTCCAGCATTAAGCTACACGGTTCATCCCCAGTTTACGGTGCATGTCGTACGAGGAAGCAAGTCGGAGACTAAGGCTTTATAACCATTCATATCGTTGGCTACCAGTTGATCTCATTTTGACGTAACGTATACTGCACCAGTGCCACTTCTCTATGTTAAGACCGCTGCTGCATGTTCATGCACCAAGCAGCCCATGCGGCCACCGGTGCAAACTAGTGGTACCGGATTTAAAGCACGTGGTGCACCCTCTGTGTTTGTAGAGTCTAGTGGTGAAACAATGAAACCAATTTCCGGAGGCGCTAGTCGACAATATATCGGTGTCGGGATTTAAGCTAATCGATGATGCTTATTTTTGTGACTACAAATATAGGGAGCGTATCGCATCCGGATGGGATGCAGTGGAGCAGCAAAATGATGCCACCGCGCAGGGATCAACAAAGTAATTCCGGGGACGTACCCGATTCATCTAGGATAGAGCAACAAAGACTTTCCTCTTCTCGCTGTCTATTCTCAGTATTCCAATTTTAGTATTCAGCAATTGTAAAATTTGGTTCAACAGCAGATATGTACGTTTCGAATAGATCCGAATTAAGCATTTATAATGTTAACTCATTAGGTGCTGCAAACTTCTCACTGCACTGTTGTATTAGAAGCCGGTTCTAGGTCTGTATCTAGCATTCGGTCTGCTTTCTCAGTACAAGAAAGCATTAGCAAATATCAGAGACGTTATCTTCTTTATCTTTGCTGTTTATTGGATCAACCGTCGCAATGTTTTATGCTATGACAAAGGGCTCTGGAATATGGGTATTTTTTCTAAATAACAAGTTACTTAGCCGTTTTCTCCAATCATCTTGAGCTAGGATCCTGGAGGGGAATTGAAGATCAGTTACTATAACTGGTGAAATCATAATGGAAAAAGGAAACGATGGATTTATGATGGATATAAATAGAAAGATTAACGTTTTTCATAGGTAAAGAGAGATATCAAAAATAGATGAATAAGGACAAAAAGCGCTTAGCAGTTACCGCAAATTTTGTGTGTACACGTTTTCTGACTACATCGTCATGGGTCCCGGTAACTTTGGTTAAATCATGTAACGCAGGTTGTGTAAAGCATCGTGAATTCTGGTTTCGAATTCAATGGTCAAAGGTATATTGCATATAAAAGGTGAAAGCTTGACATATCCTGCCGGATGATCGGTTAGGGGTGAGCCAATTAAGCGCATAAACGACAATAGGAATTAGTGAACAACTGCAAAGTGCGAATTTGTCGATTACAGCGTCCCCGTGCGTTTTCTATACTATCCAAGTTTATGGTCTGTGGGTTAGTTTGTTGTTGTTTATCTGCTGTTTTATGAGTCGTTTGGATTAAGTTACATGTTGTAGTATAGCCAGTGTACTGTCGACACTAGCTTTGAACACGCCAACATGTGGGCTGAAATAACAGCTTCTGAGCGGATAATCCACGTGCAGCAAACTTCCAGCGAGAAGAACTGTCTTGTACACTGCAACCGATTGTATTGTTCTACTAATTAGCGATGATGACCTCTCAGTTGGCTGTTGTGACTCAGCTTGCATAAATGATGGCAAGGGTACTTAGTGTCCTTTAATTTTTGTAAACCATGACTAGATCACCCCACAAACGGTGATAGCATCCACTGAAAGTGCCAAGCACCCTGAGGCGCTGTTCACTTGCCAAGTGGCGCAACTCCTTGACATTTCTGGTCGCTCGATGTTGTGGAAGCTCCAAGGCTGTGAGATACCGCTTTAGCAATGCATGACAAACTTTATTTGCATATTCAATATGAGGGAGTAAAGAAGCGGGAAGTATTTGGCGGAAAATCGACGCATCCTATTACTTGAATTTCTCCGTAAAAGTCCCACCATCTGAATCTACTACTTCGAGTCCTTTTTTGACTGCTCCGAGCAGCCGAGATCTTCCTAGACCAATACCCTAAGATCTTCTCCCAGAGAACAGCGTTGCAAGTCATGGTCCCCCAGCTTATATGTATGAACCATTCGGTGTCTTAAATAGAGCACTCGACATTTAGCCGCATAGAAAAACAGGCGATATTGGACCGACCATTTATAAACATTCTCAAAGTCGTTATTAAGCTATATACGCATCTGGAGCTCTGATCACTCGTCAAACGTTGATGTTATCGGCGTAGATTAACCAGTTTGAAGCAATTTGATTCACTAGATCATTTATGAAGACCAAGAATAGACAGAGCCCCAGTACCGAACCCTGTAGCACTCCGCATTAGACGTGAATTGGGTTTGAACTGGATTCACGTTCTCACCTCCAGACGCTTGTGTAGGAGAAAATTGCAAATGCACCCGAAGAGAGGGTCCCTAATGCCACATCCTTGAAGTTTGGCAAGAAGGATACAATGGTCCAACCGGTCGAATGTCTTAGGGCAATCAAGATAAGCCACATCCACTCCTGGCTTGGCGTCTACAGTTTCAGCCCAGCTGTCTGGTGTAAACAATAGGTTGCATGGGCACGATAGAATCTGTTGGAAGCAGCGTTGCTGCTAAGCGATGTAACCAAAGCCGTCCAAATAAGATATTAGTGCTTCTGCAATGATAGCCTCTATAACTTTTGAAAGAAAAGACGAAAAAGTCACTGATTGCTAATTAGCATGCTTGAAATGACTATTTCCTTTGTAGATGGAAGTAAATTTTCCTGTTTCCACATTGAAGGAAGGTGCCGCTAGTCAAGGCAGTGCTGGAACAGCCGCGCCAAAGGTACAGTCAAAATAGAAGCCGCCACATCAAGCGTCTTTGAGCGAATATCGTCAATTCCTTGACAGGCGTTCATGCGCATGCGTAGCAGCTATCTTAGCACGATCTCTGTCTTAAAATTTTATATGAACGAGTCCTGGTTTGAGCACCATATTTTTCAAACATTGGGAAGACCACGTGAAATAATGAAATGTTGAGGCATATTACTTTTACAGAATATTGGAGGTTTCTTTAGCAGTCCAAGTTCGACCATCTGTTGTTTGAATTGCGAGAAAATCCACTTTTCACCTGGCGGAGGCTATTCACCTGCTTATACAGGAGCCTAGGATTTGCAGTTAATCACTCGGATAAGGTATGTTTATAAACTACATTCTCCTCGCGCACTAATTGGATACATTGGTTACGTTGGACAAGATATGCCTTCCAGGTACTCGGACTCCGATTGGTTTTGTGGGTATACCACGCCGCTTTGCTCATCACCATGCTTTTACGTGTCCTACTCCGTATAAAAGATGCAGGTTTCTATAACTGATAACTTTGGTTTTCGATGATTTACAAACCAGGGTATTAAACTTACTGACGAAAGGTTTCCAGGAAATATTGGGTTCAATCACGCTAAATGAAATCCAGTCCTTCGCTGTAACGACTATGGTCAAGGTGGCTTTTCTTGTTACATTTCCCGTTGTTTAAGTTTCTTGCTCGGGCTATTTAGCATATCATGTGTACATGAACTACAAAGTGAAATGAACACAGCGGCCTAGAGGAGTATCGGTTATCACTCTCGAGCAACAGTTCGCATTAGTGAATATTAGGTCCAATATACATGGTCTGTTATTTCCCCTGAATCTGCTGGGCGAAGTGATGTGGCCATAAAGCGGAAAATCGGTGATAAGATCTTGAAGGTCTACTTTGAATTTTTCTCCTGGTTTGGCCTGGGATTCTAGAGCATGTAAGCTAAAATCACCGGCAACCAGAAGGTGACCGTGCTTCCTGTTTATAATCTGCCACAATGTAGCTACCAAGTTGCAGTCCATCTCAGGTGCAGACGATGATTGTCGCTACACTACAACCGCATAGCAAACGCCATTCTCTCTCAGCCGGAAGCTGCAACAAATAAACTCAGGTACATCGGTTTCCGAATCTTGTATGGGTTCGCACTGCAGACTGTTACGAAAGTAGAGAGCTACCCCACCAACCTCACTGACTCTATCATTCCGGACAACAGTCATACATGTTAGTCCGATTTTGACATCCGTTATCTCACAGCGTAACTTCGTTTCCGTGATAGTTATGAGGTTCCAACATGATGACGCGTGTTGAAGTCTGCTAATTTGCTAAGTAGACCTTGGAAATTTGCCTAAGTGCATGAAAGCTTCTCGGAGACCAAAAGTGTGTTAAGCGGAATGCATGAAGAAAGCGAGTTTACACCGACCGATGTAAGAGAGGCGGCTAATAGTTTTTTTGATGGGTTGCAGACTCTCGAGACGAAATCGGTATATATTTAAGTATCAGATGTCCCGGATCTCGGTGTTCGGTCATGCTCTGCTGCATCCCTCCGGAAGTTATAGCTACTGTTGAAACCGTCACCGAGTCTGGTCGTACAGTTGTTGTTTTCATAGAGAGTTGTGCCTCCACTAAATGGCTAATGGAAGGTTGTGTTGTTCTTGCTGCTTTCAGTCGAATTTTTGTTGGCAAGTTGCTACGAAATTTAGTCCAGTGCTCTAGAAGAGTTTGTGCCTTTAGTTCTTATTGAAACACCAGTTTCAACAGCCTGGGACCGTAACCCTTATAGTTCGGTGACAGGGGATCCTTGTCAACGAGGTGGTGACAACATTTTTGAAAAATGTGCCTTACGGCCGGTCGTGTACCTGCACATCGTCGGAAGAGGACTCATTAAGCTCTGGAAAACCGTGAACAATCACAGTTTTCGTATCTTTACTTTTTTGTTTCTCTCTCTGTTAGTTGGATCCGCTGCAGTTTTTTCCCACGGAATTTCACTTGAAGCGTTTCGGAGTCGATTCGCATACATCAGGTCGGTCTTTGTCTCATAAACCGAGTTCAGCGTTATTCTGAGTAATCGCGTTTCAGCGTAGTCCATGCGTTGGGCAAGCTGTGTTTTAATGTCGTGGGAACAACACGGAGGCCGATTGCCGTACAGACTGTACTCCATTGATTCGGATCGTCTGTTAGTTTACCCTTAATTGTAATGGATTTGTATTCGTGGACATTAGTGTACACTAGGTTTAAGACACTATAGTTGCGCTTGGGTGCTACTAGTTAGGAATCCTTAGTTTCCGGTGCTTTTGGTGTGTTTGTGAACTGCACTGATGCGGGCCTTCTTGCTGCGATATTTTAGTTTGCTCCAATTCGCCCACAATTGTTACCGGTGCTATTACCGTTGTTTCTTGGCGGTCGCCGATGCGTATGTTATGTGGTTTCTCATTATGGCTGGTTGGGTGCAGCTTTGGGTCTCTTGTATAACGAACAAACTGCTAGGTGTCACATACTGTGCAGAAGCTTAAGCAGGCACGCTGCAGACTGTTTTTACTTATGGAAGAGAGAAAAGAGTTGGTACTGATTGAGAGTGAAGCGTCGAGGTAAGGTCGCGAAGCCTGGCTCACTTCTTCGGCTTGAATGGGAATTCGGGGTGTTAGTTTCACATAAAAGGGCAGGTTCGTTTCCTCTAATAGGTGTAACCCTGAGGCACACTAGTTGCTCGACTGCTTCTGTTAGTCTTTCACACTTCTTCAGTAGCACAGTTAGACAGCTAACTACTGGGAGAGCACTGCATACTCCGCAGAACCAATACGTCTCTCTAGTGTCATTTACCTTCTCGTTTTTATCGACTCCTTCCCAAGGCATTTTTTGTGTGCTGAATGTGCTTCTTACTCTTTAGGTTTCCAATACTTTGCACACAGTTATTAAAAACGAAACATGGCTGATTGCCGAAACCACCGATGCTGTGATGGCCCCACCATGTGTAAAACGCTTACGAAACGATCGACCCAATAGAAGATGGAGAGTACTCTTTTATTACTGAGCTTACCCGTATATCGGTGTTGTAAAATCTAGATACCCAAGTTGTCAATTATCGAATGTGAAGTCTACATCTGAAAAGTGGCGTAGTGTGTCCACCTGCAATAATCTACTGCCGTCCAAGGTTTATTCTGAAAGTTGATCAAAGTCTGGTTTCCGCTATGTGGTGAATTCAAGCCTTTCCAGCTGGTGGGGAACATCAACCTCCACGCAGCGTTATTCCCAGCATTTCTCATATATCAAATCGAAACTGACTTGCAATGGTTAATCGCCGATATGCCGTCATACAATCATGCCACCGCTCCCAAACGATTCATAACTGACGATAAGCAATTTAGCTTACATCTTGTTCTCATCAATGAGGAAATAATAGCCTACACTAACCACAGGTGCACCGCTTGGCCGGGGCTATCATATGACGCTGTTCTTCAAGTAAAACTGCTCGCCGAATATATCTGTGGAAACAACGATGAAGCCAAGTTCGGCACCAATTACAACCACGGTCAAGAAACCAAATGGTATTTCCCAGCCGAAAAGCAGCCAGTTGTTGTCTGAAAGAAATTTGCTACCCTTTGAACAGGGTTAGTGTTAAGATATATCGGATGACAATCCGTTTCGCAAGAAGCAAACGATGTCGTTCCTCAGTAGCTGGACACTGAAAGTGTACGGCTTTAATGGATTTGGTCTGGAGCATTTACGAAGCTTGGTCAAGTGTGCACGCCTGGAATGTCTATATAACTAAGCGAAAACATGTTGACAAACGACATGACCAACGTGACTAACCATGAATTTCCCCACGACTTCTAAGATGGTGTCTAAACTGGTGTCTAAACTTTTTGCAATTGGGGTCACATTTTATGACCTAAAAATATGTTGGGCCAAATCCAGGCTGACATTAAGATAATAACAAAGATTGCACATCGACAAAACAGTCCAAGCCTGAATTTATTATTTCGAGATGAGGCCGCGGGCCAGTTAAAATTTTTTTACGCTGGCCGCATTTGGCCTGCTGGCCGAACTATGCACATCCCTGCTGTACAATCTGGTAAAGATGCTCCAAAGAGTGCAGTGCGGAATCCCAGTACTACGTGCAGTACATAGTGTGGCGCTAACTACAAAAAAGGCATCAAATGCGGTTCGCAACAATCTACTCTCATTTACCAGTGATTTGTCACTCTGCCCGCGTTTGACACAACGCACACTGCACACTGGTTTAAGCCACATTCCCCTTACCGCAGCAAATGAGATGAAAAGACAATTGTCCTTCAGTGCGTTCAGGCCTCTTGGCGTGGACAACATAAGGAGCAAGTCATTAGAGGTGGGCGCCACGAACATCGCTGATCCGTTAACTCCGTTCTTTCACGGCTGTCTTGATGAAACGCAAATTCCAACAATGTGGAAATATGGACTACTTACTCCTACTTATAAGTGTGACGATAATGCGGAGCAACGAACAACCGTACAGTCAATATCCTACTTTTGATATTTACATTTATGGAGTGTTATTGCAGAGAAGCTTAAGGGATGCCTTTAAATAATCAATTCATCTAAGAGCAATAGCATGGATTCCGCTGTAATCGGTCCTGCACTTCAAATTTGTTGCTAGCCCGAGCAAGCTTTACAGAGTCAGTAAGTAACAGTAGAAATATACGTCTTCCCCTTAGGCTTGTCTGAAATGTTCAAGTGTTTCAACTGATGCATAATTCGGTGATCCCATTATGCGTTAGATATGCAATATTCTATTTTAACGCCAGCTATACGTGATAGTCGGTGGAACCATTTCCTACACAACTGAAGTCCAGTGTGAGGTGCCTCAAGCTTTGCTTCTAAGACGACGTTAATTTCGAGCTTTCATCAACCTTCTTGCATGCATGCACCAGTTTGGCTTCTCGATATGTTTAGATCACGTAACGATATGACATGATAGCGAGGCATTAGACGACCATAAGGCATGCAGACAGGTATCAATAGCGCCTATACATCCTCATCTGGAAAATGTCTCAAGTTTAAGTTGCTGAATTACAAGTTATGATCATACGCCAATCGTTAGGTTAGGGATATCGATTGAGGTTACCGCAAGTGAAACACTGGCTATCTCCATCTTATGAGTCCAAACCAGGAAGAAACCCGCCATGGATTTTAAGTGTTGGGACTTGTAACACTAGAACACTTACATTTGGAAACCGTCCCTGCGATGGAAATCACCAAAGTTTATTTCAAAGTGAACCGAAATGGCGATAGAGTTTGCGCGTCTCAATATAAAACAAGGCGTTCACTGGAAATGCAATACTGAACTGGTGAACCTTTTTTCGAATAATCGTTGGATTTATTTATTTGGCTACATTTTGCTAATGAAACAAAAGCTTTTCGGACAAGGTAAATTAATACGTATTTGGCTCAGCTTTTATGACAAAGAATATGATATGACTTTGCGTAAAATAACCCGCGTCAGTGGATCATTGAATTTAAAGAATCAAAGAATAAAGAGATCATCCTATTTGTATGATGAGTGTGGAACTTTCTCAGTTGAGCAATGTTACGGCTTATTTACTTGAAACGCACTATTGTTCACTGTCAGCCAAAGTGACCTGATATATATTTAGTGTCATATTTTCATCAAGTGACGTAAGTCTAGAGACTTCCGTAGGTACAGCCGGAGAGGTTTTATCAAGTGGTCCAGTCAGAGTGCGAGAACTCTACGTAGTTCACTGTCCACCAAACTGCCAACTAAGGTCATTGTATGATGATAATGATATCGGTCTTTGCCATTTAACATTATCGGCGTATCGGATCTCGTCCCGATTGTCCCATTAAAATTTCTCTTTACGCGGTTTGAATCTCTACTTCATCCATGTTATTTACACAGTCATCCTCATTGACGAATACGATCGCCTCGGTTGATATCGAGTAGGAAAGGAGTAGGATACAGCAGCTTGATTTAGGACACTTTACTAGCAAAGGATTCCAAACAATTAGATTCGCATGAGCCTTTGTACCACAACGAAGTACTTGGTCAACTCGTGCAGGGATCCACCAACAAGCTTTGTTGAAATTGGGGAAGGTTACATCAACGGTTACCACTTAGTTCATTTCCCGCAACCGTTCAAACCTCAACACCAGCAGATTGCTAATGCATTAAGGCCTAACATAATACCGTGCTGTGCGCGCGTCAATGGAACAATGGTTTTGTAGGGCTGTCGATTGGAGCACCTATAATATACTCATTTTCAAGGATTTTCTC
Source organism: Dicrocoelium dendriticum (assembly GCA_944474145.2). NCBI lineage: Eukaryota > Metazoa > Platyhelminthes > Trematoda > Plagiorchiida > Dicrocoeliidae > Dicrocoelium > Dicrocoelium dendriticum. The sequence goes on along the minus strand of OX104064.1, from coordinate 204,530,009 downwards.
GGCAATCTTGGCATATACGGATGTTATACAACTTTCCCTGTATTTGTTCACAATGCTGAATTCACCGACATTTTGCGAGATCCCATTCAATCCGCACGGTAACATTGGACATTGTGCTTTCCAACAAGTCATTCACGGCAAGTGAGAGGATAACCGATATTGTTTGGGAATAACGGGGTGAAGTCCATCAGGGCCAGAAGATTTAATTCCTCCAAGTTTGACGAGAGGTTAACGCACCACGCAAACACCGTAGAAACTAGATGTCGAGTTCGGTAAATGCCGTACAAGTCGAGCTTTTGTACATTCTTGCTCATTGTTTAGAAGCCCCTGCCACAACCGGCGAACAATTCAAAATCGATTTACAAGATCTAGTAACTACTGCTCCTATTTACAACCACATCACTTTGCCCACTCGGTTCAGAACTGGTAACAGGCCATCTGTGTTGGATCTTGTGCTTACCAACGAAGAGCATATGATTGATGCGTTGGTTTTAGACTGCCCGTTGGGTCGCAGTGATCACGCAGTCATCAGTTTCAACTTCGTCTGCTATGCAGAATATCGGAATGATAAGGATGAGACTGTGCGAACCATCACAAGGTACGACCGACTCGCCCAGCTAGTCAGCGCCACAACATGGTCTTTCCTCGAAGAAGAACCCCCAGAACTCGCCTGGCTCGAGTTCGTCAACACATTCAGTCAGCTGATTGCACAGGCTTCAGAGATAAAAGCTTACAATAAGTGCAAATCCGTTTCTTTCGTTAGGAGCAGAACCCGAAAATGGATGACAGTACGCAATGCAGCATGGCGAGTGTACAGAGAAGCTCCAGCACCAGAAACGTGGGACAACTACGTAGCCCAACGTAACCACTACACTCAACTGTTAAGAGAAGACAAAGCCGCCTATCAGCAGAACATCGCAAAAACCTTCAGTGCTAACCACAAACTGCTGTACAAACACGTTAATAGCCTACGAAAGGTGAGGCAAGGATTTCCTCCACTCAAGTCGGCTGATGGCCCAACAAGAACGTCTATGGAAGCTGCAAACGCGCTGCAGATGCAATACGCCCCCACGTTTCAAAGGGTCTTGCCACCAAGCGATCTCCCAAGCTTTGTCTTCTGCTCACCAGGACTAACCCACATCAATTTTACCGCAGAGGCTGTATTGCAAAAGCTGACCTCTCTACGCAAACACAGCTCGCCGGGTGTCGACGCCATTCGTTCTGAGGCATTGGGAGCATCCGCAAACCAACTGGCAGGACATTTAGCTCAGTTTTTCCAGCACTGCTTAGACCAGAACCAAGTTCCCGCCATGTGGAAGCTTGGAATAATAAGCCCGATTCACAAAGGTGGAAGCAGATCTGATCCCTCCAACTACCGCCCAGTAACCCTTCTTCCTATACTCTCCAAGGTCATGGAATCCATAATTGCCGATGCACTGGTGTGCTATCTGGAGAACTGCAACCTCATCACTCCTGAACAGCACGGTTTCCGTCGACAGCGGTCATGTACAACTAATTTACTCATTGCACGCAGTAGTTGGACCGAGGCAGCCGACGCTGGAGAAGGTGTTGATGTGATATACCTGGATTTTTCCAAGGCTTTCGATCGTCTAGACCATCGGATACTACTATCCAAGCTGCAGTATTACGGGATCGGAGACCCTCTTTTAAGCTGGATCGCTAACTTTCTATTTCAAAGGCAATTAGTGGTCAGAGTTCGGAGCTCTTTATCGGACCCCATACAAGTCGAGTGTGGTGTGCCGCAAGGCTCGGTTCTAGGTCCACGTTTGTTTCTGGTGTTTATTAATGACCTTGCACAGGGAATCGCTTCAAACTTCCTAATGTTCGCCGACGATATCAAGATCTGGCGCAGGATCCAGGAGAACGCCGACCAACATGTGCTCCAAAGTGACTTAGATACAGTGTATCAATGGTCGATGCAAAACTTATTGCATTTCAACGTCAGTAAATGCAAGGTGCTTTCCATCCGACATCAGGGCAGCTACTCATACCGACTGGGAACGGATGTACTGCAACAATCAACTCTCGAACGTGACTTGGGTGTCCTGGTTCAAGATGACTTGGGTTGCTCCAGGCAATCGGAAAAGGCCTCCAAGACCGGGAATCAACACGTTGGGCTGTTGAGGCGGGCGTTTGGACGAATAAACAGCTCCATATTTCGACAAATGCTCAGTGCGTATGTTCGCCCCCATGTAGAATACGCAATTCAAGCCTGGCATCCATGGCTGAAACACGACCTTAATGCACTGGAGCAGCCTCAACGCCGGGCATCTAAGAACGTAACTGGAATACGCAATCTGTCCTACCAGGAGAGGCTGCGACGACTGGGATTGTTCAGTGGAAGCTATCGCAGGCTACGAGGCGACCTGATTATGACATACTTGATTCTGCGAGACCCACATCATGTGTGCCGCCCTTTACTGCAACTCAGCAGCAATACAAACCTGAGGGGCCACTCATTAAAACTCGCAGAACAATACAGTCGTCTGGAGTGTCGCAGAAATTTCTTTTCCATCCGTGTCTGTCACCCGTGGAATGCTCTCCCAGAATCGGTCGTCTCTGCACCGACACTAACAATATTTAAAAGACGGTTGGACGATGCACTCATCCACTTACACTTCGTTACTTAACACTATGTCTCCATCCTACACCTGGAGTTTACCCTGGAATTATTTGTTGTTAACTGTGGGTGTTGTGAATCTAAGGGGATCGCAGGACTGCGGCGAAGCAAACGATAAGTCCTTATTTTCGTATTTAAATTGTTAACTATTTTACTATCCTTTTCATCATAATTATTATGTTGATTTCCCCACCAACTATCCAACGGGGCTTGTAAAGCAACGCTTCTTAACCCGTATAAATTCATTGTTCATTGTTCATTGTTCATTTGCGAACACGAAAGGAAGTGCGCCGCAAACGCGAACGCACTCTTGTTGCTGTCTCCTGCTGGCTTCGTCCATAATGGTGATTCAAAGTGGCAAACTTGGTCGCTTACCTATATTTTTAAGGCGAATAATGTGTCGAACGTTTAACTCTTCATCATCTACGTTAAGGAGTATGTCAGTTAGGCTTTGCACAATCTCGACATCATGAACCTAGCCCATCTAGGGAGTTGGATCGCTGGACTGAGCACTTGGAGGATTAAGAGGTTACATCGCAGCTGGTCAGTCAAGTTCGATCACGCAGAGGATGTTTTCCCCAACTTCACATTTTCTAGCCTGTCGTTTATCTACAGCAGCTGATCGCTTTATGTTTTGCTGCCTTTTTCTTCCTAGTACTTTCTACGGAACATCAGTGTACTTGGTTTCACACACGGAAACGTCTGTGTCTGTAGGATACAACCAAATTATACGAATGGTGTTAAGTAGGCTGGTTTGGACACGACTACGGGACTTCATGCCGCCGAGTTTTCAAGGAACAAACAGGAAAGCTTATCGGAATCTGGAGACAAATAGGACTGGATTGTAGAACCAAGCACACTTAGTTGCTATAACCGATGTGATTCAACTCCCAAGGATGTTTGTGCTTCATTTTTACTCACTTTTAGCAAATTGTTTCGGCAATTATAACACGAACTGTAAACGAAATAAGGTTGAACTTCTAGAGAAAGCAAAATGGTTTCATCGATAAGTTAATGTATGTAAGGTGAGATTTGACGTGACACAATATGTGTGTGTGTAATTTCTCAATTCCTGACAACCGTGGTACTGGTACCGCAAGGTGTTATTACAGCGTTTTGAATAAGTCGCAACACAGATTGTCAGCAATTGTGGAGCAGAAAATTGACAGCACGAGCTCTGAAATTAAACAAGTATAACTCAAGTATACTTGCTCACCAAATTCGGAATCAGAAGTGGAGCTGAATGAAATAGTGAATGACACGAAATACTTTCATTGCACAAAAAGTCCCACAGGAAAAATCTTATTTGCCATTAGAATATAGCAACACCGATTTTGCTGTACAACAAAACTCTCGGAGCTCTGTCCCTTACTCGAGGACTAAATTTAGGCTTGTTACCGCCCAACGGCCTCTGCGCTACCTACTCCGACAGTTTCTCACCCTTTAAGTAAGCAAGACAAATCCAGCGAGGCGGCTATTAACGGAATCCCAGACGCCATAACTCACCAGATGTTCACAACACCGACCCGGACAGTTCAGACATGAGAAACCAACGCATCAACCGCTTCAATAAAAACGCACAAAGAAGTACCCTTACGTCCGTTTTCTGTACCAAGCAGGAGCCAAGTGACGCCGTCTTCTCAACGTTCTTAAGTGCTTGCCAATCAATCCAAGTTAACAGCCACAACACTCAAACCAATATTCGCGCAGCAGAACCACAGTGCGTTAACGGTCGTGTGCGCTAACGTTCATGAGTCCAATTCTGGCAAATTAAAAGGAAAGTTGGTGGATCATCACAACCAGGGGCATTCCAACTGCAATGCGACTGGATTCGGGTTAACCTCACTGGGCTACGACGTGTAGCGCGTCACTCAAATTCAGTGTACTACGGCGAACCCCGATTGCTTCCAGTAACCTTGTACTCAACTAAGGACACAGAGCTAGCCCTCATCCCAGCAGTTCATCTTCGCAACTCATCGAGCGGGGTACGCATACTACCGGATAAACTCTGGAAAGGACGATCTAAGGAAAATAACACCATGACGGACTTTCTACGGAACAGAACGAAAAAAGGCGTATATATTCATGGAATTCGTGAACTACTGGGCTCTTCTGAGCACGGAGAGCAAAGACATGCCCGAGAGCAGTGTTGTTACATCCGCGAAGCATTTTCTGGACAACGTTGTCGCTAAATCACTAACTTGAATTCCTTAATCTCCAAACTAAAAGGGCTGCGGTACAAAAATATAGAAAGTCGTACAACACTTGATGAAAAGACAGAATTCCTATGGTATAGCTGGTTGAGTCATCGCTCCAGGTTACCTACCGAGATTAGGATAAAGATAGCAGGCACACGGCCACTAGTTATCAATACTTCATTAGAATATGCATCCTTAGTAAAAATTTTACCTCCAAAATCCTGCAGTTGCAGAAAACATAGCAGTAGCGACATCCGACGGGACAGGTGGACACAGGAGAGAACATCTCGACCCGGATTACTCCATGCTACCATACAGGTTAACTGAAATTCAAGAACCAAATATCCACGCAAATAACGATTAGCGGCCGACCGACCAACTGTCGGCTTAAAACTAATTAGGAATTTGTTGTCGAGCTACACACTTCTAACATAAAAACACTACCATGTTTGTATATTAACGCTCAAGGTCCTCTTAGTTAATTGGTCGAACTTAGAGAAAGCCTGGCGTCACAACTGCGGGATCTCATTAGGAAAACGGAGACCTGGTTAAGCCTTGAGATTGCAGATTCTGAAGTCAATTTACCTGGCATATCACTGCTTCGATATGAGAGCACTGGAAGAGTTGGTGGTGTAATTCTATGTTACAAGGTTGACCTCCGATGTAACGTTATAAACCACCCAGAGATCAGTGCCTTAGATTTGTTTGGTGCCGGCCATGGTTACGAAACAAAGACACATGTCTTATAGCTATTCATTACCGTCTACCAGACTCTAAGTGTGAAATTGACTCCAAACTTAACCACGTCCTTCAGGTAGCTTTGGTCAAGACATACAGTCACATATTCATCACAGGCGACTTTATTATGCATGATCTGAAAATAGCGACGATCGATAGCATGCAGTTCTAAGTCTGTATGCAGGAGGTAATTTTCAACTACCCGCTGTTGCACCACGTGACCGCTCCAACCAGATTTCGAAGTGCTAACATGCCATCGATACTTGATTTTGTGCTTACCAACGAAGAATTCATGATAGACGAAAAAATAACAGTAATACTACTAATAATAATGTATCCGCTGTATGCCGTAACGGCGTTTCTCTGTAGCGCGACCACCACCAGTCGCACGGGCGCTGAGTATACCGCGAGGAGGCCCACTCCTATGCGAATTCGAACCGGTGAACTTATGGTTGCAAACAAAACACGCAGACCACTCGGCCACCGGCCGACGGTAGACGGAATAATTACAAGCATACCACTGGGTCACAGTGAACATGCGACTTTACTGTTTAACTATACGTGTAAAGCGGAATATCCTGAGGTAGAGGATGAGAAAGTATATACGCTCACATACTACAAAGTGCTATCCACGCTTGTTAAGGAGGTATCTTGAACCGTGTTAACGGAAAGCCAACCAGATACTGCCTGAGACACTTTTACACTGGTAACGTGCGCGTCTGAGCAGAAATCTTTGAATCGTCAAAAGCAGAGGGAAGTAATTTCTGATGAGCGGTACAAACAAATGCATGTGCTTGGGGGACGTAGCATGGGGAGTTCACAAAGACACCCCGAATTCCAAAACCTGGACTGCCTATGTAGTACAGCTTAAATTCTGTGCGAGTTTTATCAGGGAGCAATAGCTTACGCACAAACAGGACTTAATTAAGAGATTCCGCATGAACCGCAAGCTAATATGCATGTAAGTAAACGGCCTTCGTAAGGTGCAACACGGAATTCCAGCAATGATCACGACTGATGGATGCACGCGATCAACAACGGATGCACCTGATCTCTTACGGTTCCATTACTCACAAACGTTCCAGATAGTAACTGGCCGAACGGTTATCCCTGTATCTATATTCCTACCATCATTTGTATTCGACATTCTTTTACTGCAGAAAGCGTGTCAAAGTAACTGTTATCCCAACGTATCAACAGTTTTTCTGGTGTCGATAACATTCGACCGAAGGCTTTACAGGCAGCAGCCAGTTATTTGGCCGAACCTCCAGCTATATTCTATAAGCGTTGTATGGAGGAGTACTACATTTTAACAATATGGAAGCGTGAATTAATCACCCTTATTCTTAAGGGATGTCGTCGCACTGACCCAACCATTTACCATCTCATAGCAATATTCCCTGTGCTTTCCAAGTGCATGGAGTCTATCATTGCTGCTGCAGTCATGCAGTAGCTTGAAAATCACAAGATGATAACACCAAAGCAACATGACTTCCAACAACAGCGCTGGTCCACTACAAACTTGTTAGTTGCACGCAACAACTGGACTGAAGCAGTTGATTGTGGAGCAGGGTTTGTTGTTCACTTGGATTTCTCAAAAGCGTTTGATCGATTAGACAAGCGTATTCTCCCCCATAAAATTCAACTTTATGGCGTTGGTGACCCACTGCTGTGTTGGATATGCAATTTCCTGCACGAACGTTGGTTGGAGGTGAGAGTTCGAGAATCCCTGTCCGACGCAATTGAGGTGGATTCCGGCTTACCAAAACGCTCGGTGCTCGAGTCCCGTCTATCCTTAATCTTCATAAACGATCTGGCGAGGTAAAATACCTCCGAGTTCCTACTCTTAGCGGATGAAGTTAAGTTATGACAACCGATCAAAGTCCACGAGAGGCTCCATCGTGGCCTCAACAGAATTCCAAATTTGTCCGTTCGGAATACATTGTCGTCCAATGTGAAAACATGTCACAATGTTCAAGTGCGCCATAGGCATGACTACGTGTACATGCTTGCGTAGGGTGTATTGCAAACAACTTCTCAAAAACGCAAACACAGTGTGCTCATTCACAGTGAGCTTAATTCTTCAAAGCATTCAGAGGCAGCTGAGAAGGAAGCCAACGAGCACGTGAGTATGCTGCGTAGAGCATTTCGTAGATTTGACCCGTCCACCTTCCCCATGATGCGCAATGATTACGTGCGCCCTCATGTTGAATACGCTATCTAAGTTTGGCAATCCTGGTTAAAGCGCGACTTCGAATTGATAGGGAAACCACAAGACAGGGCCTCTAAGAACGTCAAGTACCTATGAACTCTGTCCTACCATCTAAGGCTGAAGTCACTGGGAGTTTCCAGTGGCCACTACCGAATCCTGCGAAGCGACCTCATCTTATTCTATCAAATAATGAGTAACCCTAATCACGTATGCCGTCACTTGGTAAACTCAGCCATAACACTAATCTTAGAGGTTACCCTGTGAAATTGTGTTCACAGTATAGGCGTCTGTAATGCCAACGGAATTATTTTTCTCTTTGTGTCTGCCAACCCTGGAACTCTCTTCCAAACTTTGTTGTTTCCTCTCTTACATTGGATATTTTTTAAAAGTGAGTAGATCTTGTCCATGGCGCCTTTACTTCGTTGCATAAACTATGCAAATTCGGAGTATATTAATTATCCCTCCAAACCGGATTAGCATTTTACATAAAACTGTGCATGGGGGACAAATTGAGTATGCTTGTTTTTACTTTTAACATGTAATACAGCAAATAAAACTGTTCCCATTTTGCCATGTCGTTCACATTCAGTTTCCAAATACAGCAGCGTTTCTGCTGGATAAAAGCTCAAACCTACAACTTACCTGTCGTTTGATAAGTATAGTATTACCCCCTGCGGGACGCATCAAGCAAATTATTTTTACCCGACATAAAACATTTGTTCAAGCTGGAGTCGGCTAACTACAGTGGCTTGTGAGAAGGACGAACCGCCTTTATGTTACGAATATACTATACGTACTATGTACTATATATTTGTACTAAACTATATATATTATTAATATACTATGGGTATTAAATTACCGTTAAAGCGGAAGACGAATGATACAACCTAACGGCCAATTCCCTCAATGAAAGTTTGGTGTCAACCAAAAAGTTAAATTAACCTACTCAAGTGCATGACAAAGTTATTCTGATAAATTATGCGCTACATGTGCAGGGTGGTTATGGATTTCGCACTTCACCACAAAATCATCACAATTGTGATTGCCCGTGGATCAGAACACGTGCAAATAAAGTTTAACTTTTATTCCGGATGTAGTAAACCTTCATGTCATTTTTTATTTAACTTCAACTGGAGAAACCTGTATTTGCAGACTTCTACTCACAAACGCTTTCACCTGCACAGCACTTGCTCCTCCATATTAAAATATAACACAACTACTATGTATAGATGAATAATTGGTGCAAACGTATTCGCATATAGAAGCACGCAATATATTTTCTCCGTGATTCCACTCCACAAACCTATGAAAACGCTAAGTTCTTCAATAAGATTCCCTGGAAGGGCAAGTTGTTTCGCTGTAGCACGTCGCAGAAGCTGACAGAAATATTTATCATTAACACATTTCACTTTCGGCATTGGCAACATATACTTCATCCGGACACATTGTCCGATCGGACGAATGTAGGATGCAGCGTTCCAAATGTGGCGGAACTGTGGCTTCACTAATTCCTGTAGTACAGAATCTATTTTAATCGTCTAATTGTCTCACATTTCTTGACCTTTAGAGATGCCAAGATTTTGCGGTTGATGCGCAGTTACTTTTATCACGATTGCTTATTAAAAAGAATTTGCAATGCCACTAATTGGTAATTTACGAATATGTGCATGCTACTTGTCATTATGTTTAAATTTTTGCGTGTAATTCGCAATGAGTAACGCATATATAAGCGTGTATACTAAATATTTAGGACAGACCTGCAGGAAAGCGAACTTGAGCGTTTGTGTCAGAGTGACTTTGCTTTTAAAGCTAGTGTACATGTGCGCTGAATGAAGGGAACAAAATGGTTGCACTCCTGTGGCGTGATTTCCAGCAGTTTCTCTTTTCCACGTAACAAAAGTAGCTCCTTGAGTAGGTGGGTATAGGGATAGGTGGCAAAAGCCCTAATGCAGCCCACTCAGCAGCCGCAACGAAATGTTGCAAACATGTGCTTGGCCCGCATAATTTCGTAAACCAATGTAGACCGAAGTTGTCAGAACATCTCTCATGATAGAGTTGCACGCTATCTTGCAAGCCCCCACTTTGTGGATCGGCGAACGCATTCCTTAGGTAGGTAAGTACGAAGAAGCCACCATTGCCTTAAATCCGAGATGTGTATGCTGTTACCGATACTTAACGGCAGCGTCTCAGAGAGTAGGGAGTTCAGAGCTAGCCACCTGGTTACAAGTAAATAAGACAAGAGCACGTTCAGACCAGAGTTAAAACCAGCAGGACCTGCTATATTGTCCCTGACCGCTCACTTGTGACAATACGTGAATAATGTCGGAGCGCGGATGAACAGGATATTTGGACAGTAGCTTGTAGGTGGATTAATAAGCAACACTAATAAGCCGTGTCAGCTACCTGGCAGCCAAAGGTCTGCGTACGCAAAGGTTTATTGTGAGTTCCACAAAACGCTTTCTAACCTATGTTCTTTAATACTTACTCTGTTCGGATTTGTTGAGTAGATTGTCACCATTTATAATCTTGTCACCAGCTTTCGAAGTTCCGAGAAGCACCTTTATCGGCTACATGCTTTGTGGGTCAGATCACTACTGTCTAAGGCGCCGAGTGGAGTCAATTAACTCAAACTATTCTTAAGCCTGTGCAACCGGGTATTTATCTGAATACAAAGGATAAAGGAAAAAGAAACTGCGGAAAGCTCTCCCCGCTTTGGACTGCAGAATTTAACTTAACTGACTAAGGATTAGAGACGTTATCACTAATATTTAATACAATTGGGCTAACGCTAACTACCTATATATCAGTCTCATATGTTTTCAGCAAATATGCCCGACTCCCTGTTTTGATAGATGCTCAGTTGAGGGATGTGGAACGTTACTCCGGTTTGCATACATCCATGTCGCTCATTGGGACACTTCTGTATGTAACATCACCGCCACTTTGCGGGGAGGGTCAGTAACCTCATGGTTTGGGACTCGTTATTTTGTCCTCCGAATAGGACTTGTTATGCCAAATAATGCAAGTTGGAAAGTGTGTCATCTAGGCGTTTTTTAAATAGTGCCAATGTGGGGGCAAGGACGACGTGAGTTGGGAGCGCATTCCAAGCACGGGACACACTAAGTGAGAAAGAGTTTCGTCGACAAGGTTTGGCAGGCAGCAATCCGTGTTGGGTCTTATCTATAAGGTTGCGTTGCAGTAGAAAGCTAAGAATCCGTCCTTCATTATTCTTTGTATGAGTCCATACGCCATGGGTGCATGGCTGATGAAGGGTAACTGTTAATATGTTGTCATCGGCTTCATTTAGGTCGTGGTATGACGATTGCGTGCTTCCATTTTGACTGGTAGTGTCCGCTCTTCATAAAAGTGTTGCCGATATTAAGGGGAAGGACTGGAATATCAGGGCCGCCATGTATTAATACGGAAGTATTGACACCATCAGGACCTGAGCAGTGTGATAGTTTCAACGAGCAAAGTGCTCACTTCATGTTGTTTAAGTCAAACTCAATAGTGAGCATTTGAACTTTAATGAACGTGGCAATCGTATTTGGCAACACGGAGTCATTTTTGGTGAAGCAGTTAAGGAATTGCCTGTTGATGAATTTGCAGAGATCGACGGCACCAGTAACTATCCCTTTATCAAGACGCACAAGGGTAGTGGTAAGTATAGGTTTGCTGCCACCCCGATGCTTAATTAGTCGAATCCGTGCATTTGCCTTGTGGTCAGTGCAAAGCCCTGTGTACTTAGCTTAGGTACGCCCACTTGGGTACATGTGCAATTGACTAGGAATTCGTTCAAACAGAATAGAATATGAAATACTTTGATCTTGTTGTTGCGCTAGCGCATTTTCCTAAGCCTAATAGTCAGCTTGCGTGTGAACGCAACATCAGGTATTTTCACCTTCTTCTCTTTTGCTTTCTCTGAGAAATGGAGTCTAAGAAGCTCGAGATATTTTCATAACATTCACTGGTCGCAAGGTCTATATCGTCGGAGAGGAAGAAGTCGACCCAAAGTGAGGATTGGAAGAAAGGAAAATGTTTCTCAGTTGAGGCGTGGAGGCGCGGAAGGAGGTATTATTTTTGACTTCATGGTGACCAAATTTTTGGAGCGCAAATGACAGATTCACCATCTTAATGTGGTTGCCTAATATGTTGTCTAATACGCTGACGCATGCGTGCGCGATGCCGTTAGTGAATATTAGGTCCAGGAAATTAGATTGCCTAGTCGCTGCATTCACAAGCTGAGTATAGTAATGCGTGAAGATATTACCCACCACAGCCCTATACTCGGGTAAGGCTGGCTGACTGTGCCATGAGACATGAGATATATATTAAAATCGCCAACAAAAATTTTATACCATGAAGCAAATAATGTGAATTTCGGGAAGAGCTTGATCATTACGTCAGCCATTGATGCACCTAACGCAGGCAAACTTTAAATCACCGTTCGTTCGGGTTTACAATATTACAGTAGAAAAAGTGCATTTGTATGGCAACGAAACCTAGCCAGGTCGCTTAAGGGATGTCCAGCATAGAGTAGTTTTGTTCACTTCCGCCTGTGAGGAATCGCCTGCGTAGGTTGGCAGCCTCATTTGAGGATTGACGACATTTGTCATCTGACTTTCATGTCGGACAGTCTCTGCCGACCCCTAAAGGCCATAAAATATTCATTCAATAAGGTCTTTCCTGACAAAATTCCAGTGCTCCGAGAATACATTTATAACCCAGCTGTAAATGTTCACCCTCCGTTTGATGCAAATGTGGAGACCACATTCATTATACTCCGTGGACTGTGCAAAAGCCATGATATGAGCAGAAGAATCGGTACAATCGTAAGGAGTACGTTCCCGGTTAACTAACCATTTCATATTTAGAAAGCTGCTAAAGTTAGCTGGTGCAAGGTCTATGGATCATGGATGATGATGGAGTATTTCATATAATAAAGCGCCGTTGTCTCTGGGCGACTTTGCTTGATTAACAGTAGTAAATTCAAGGTGGGGCAGATTAGTTATTGTTAGCAGGCCGCACTTCTAGTTATTGATAATCTTCCTTAGTTGATGTAGCGGTGAAGCACACTATATTCCCATAATGCTGAAAATTGGAAATGACCATTAATCAGTATTATGCTTTGTTGGTCTCATTTGACAAGGAGACGAATGTTGAACAATTGCCTTTTCCGTAGTTAGTGAATGAATAAGTTCCTGTTGTTTTGGCTGAGATTTGGTTGTTGGATCATTAACGTGTACCCATGGTTCATTTTTAAGGGTCTTCTGAATAAGCACTTTTGCTTTGCTTGCAAGTGATCTAAAGATTCGTGTAAGGCATGTATTTTTGTGTTGATCTATACATTGCTGATTCGTTTGAAGTAGCTTGACTTTTTACAGCTTCTCTGAATTTACCTGTTTGATCGTTTTCTTTCTAGCAGTCCCATGTGGCCTCCGAGTGCTTTTGATACAGAGGTTTTAATTGTTCTGCCCGGACACTACAATCACGAAAGTTTTATTTCTTGATGCACCCAGTTTCATGCGCATTATTAGTGCGAATCTGGAGCTTACGATATATATAAATGGCGTTTCCTTTTTTATACCGCTTGAATGGCGTCGTATCTACTTCTCGTTCCATGCTGCCATAGCTGCTAATAATGGTGCGACGCTAGGCTAATTAGAGTTTTGCTGCAAGCAATCTGATATTGCTTAGGCTAGTGGAATGATAGCAGTCACTTCGGAACAGACTGTGTACTGAGCACCAGTTTAAATTTTTGAGCAAAACAGTTGCCATTTAAGTAAGCAAACGATTTAGAGACTCTATTCGATACTTATATTTAGCGTGTCCAAAATAACTAAGGAGCTTGCTATGCAATCATGTAATTACTGCACACGCTGTTCAAACAGATTTTCCAGAGGGATCTCTGCTGAACACCGGAACGCTATCTTGCATGTTCACTAATGCTAAATGCTTCCTCGGTAAACTAACCGAGCTCCGGTTGCATCAGGTAAAAAACATTTGGGTTCTTACCTCCATATCCTAGTATTGCTTAAACTCAGAATGTACGAATTCCGAGGTGTCAATGCAGGGATTGTTACTGTTCAGACACGATTGTCACTTCCTGGAAGTGGTATTTAATACGACAACATTAAAATAATTTATAATGCGAACATCTGGATGACCGAAAGGCGCTGGTCACGGATTCTCTATGGTTCCGTCTACAGCTGAGATCTAACGAAAACTGCTCCCTAGCAGTCGTTTATCATCCCTATTTTCCTCTTCACTGTTTAGTTACCGCACGATATCGGAAGCAATATAAAGTCCACTTACAATTTACGGCCACCTACTTATCTCCAAAGGTTTCACTGCCTACGAACTGGAGAAATCGGCATCCCCAGTGAAACATGCAAAACTGAACCGTAGTTGCTTATCGCAAATATTCCAGTGTACAAATGACTTCACTTCAATTGTCAGGTACAGGGCTGATAACAAACCATCGGTACTAGGTCACGTGCACGCTAATGAGGAGCTAATGATCAACATGCCAATTATAGACAAACTTGTAGGGTCAAACTATCATGCCGCCATACGTTATAACTATGTGTGTTTCACTGAATATCCGGAGGGAGAGACTGAAACAACATGCACCATCCCACTCCACAATGTCCTGACGGAACTATATGCGTCGACCGATTGGTAATTCTTGAAATTGGACTCACCTGACAGAAATCCTATCGTAAAAGCTTCAGAAATAAAGTGGGTTCGTTCCAACAGTCCATCGTCCTTCACTAAGTGTAAACACAATGCTCTTGTCAATAAGAAATGCAGCTTGGTAAAACTAAATAGCCCCTCTTCTTCCTGAAACCTGGATCAACTAAATGAATAGGCGCAACCATTTTTATACGCTATTCCGTGAGGAGAAATTGGTTCACCAACAAAAATTGCCAGTACAGGCATGTTAACGCCGTTGGAAAAGTGAAGCACCGTATCTTCACACTTGTCGCGAGAGTGTGAGAGGCATTGAGCGCTCAGGAATTAGACAATGCTCTACGAATGCAGTATGACCCGACAATCCAATGAGACATGTTAATATCTGAAGTCAATTTGGAAACACAAGTAACCAAAGGGTTATAATAACGTTAACATGCTCCCGTGGGCATCACTGTGTTTCAGCAAAATTAGCTTAATATTGCTTTTGAAAATGCATTTTTGAAGTTCGACGAAATTCGCCTATTTATTTTGACCGCTAATGTACACAAAAGAACTGCGGTAGTCGCGTTTTTACATTAATTATTCATGGTGAAAGTCCGGTAATACGATTGTACAATGCAGTTAGCTACACATCAGCTCTTTATTCTTGAAATGCCAAGTAACTTAAATGAATGGTTGTAGTTCGGGTTAATTGGCCAATATTTATATCTATTTTAGCTATCCCAGCACTAATTTGGACAAATTTTACGACAGGTTTACTGCTGCAATTCTAGAATAACTTGATTTCTCCGGATGCCATCCATTTTAACCGACGTGGACCAGCTTGATAGCGATCCTTGGGCTAAAGAACGTAATGTAATCTCCAAGCAAATTAGATGCAAGCCGTCCTGATATTTTATAACGAACTGAAGTGCCTTCTGTTTGTAATCGGGCACACCTTGTGAGCTCTGACCATGCCAGCGTGAAGTTATCGCTTGTTTTGTTTATCAAGATGAAACTTAAAGATCTCACTCGTTGAAAGATCGCATTATCAGACGGAGATAATCTCTTCTCCAGAACAGTCAGCGAACGCCGGTAAAAATTCGTCCACCGATTTTAGTTTATTTTACCATGCTGATATGTCGGACTGCTGTGACCAGAAATCTAGTTAATTAAAAATTTACTTTAGAAAATCGTTGTCCAAATAAAACACATTTTATCCGTACAGATCGATTCTCGTTCCAACGTTAAAAATGGCTGTTGGATTAAAGAAAGGTTTATTAAACACCAAGTAACTTCGCGTTTGTTTAGTATAAAAATCGAAGTGCTTCGCCTCAAGTCGAGCTGAAAGCAATATTTTCCTTGAAGCATAGGAAGTGCAGAAATATTTGACCGAGGTCAATTGCTAAGTCACGCATCATGCTCCGGATTTGGAAAAAATAAACTTCGGGTTGTTGCGACTATAATTTTTTATTTTTGGTATATCTTCTGTGTTACAGTGAACTGCAGACAACTTTTGTTTTATGAACAGTTAGACCTACACAGGGAAGTAATTAGGTTGCAGTTGGACAATGAACCCATTCCGCATAAGTTGCCTACTATCGTTCTTATGGAGTGTGCATTTGATATGGCACAGCCACTCACTGACGTAGAAACAGTGTACTTTAAGCAGCACAATTTAGCTGACAGTTGGCGTAACGCCACCATAACTTCAGTGTCATAGAAAGGAGTCTGCAAATATCGGCCTATTCTTGCACGTCAGTTGCCCTGAATGCATTTGTGAAACTTATTCTTAAAAGGATCGCAGCGAAAACTGCAGTTAGATAGCCATCATCTGTTTGCAAATCGCAGGTCAACATCTGTCTTCGAAACAGTAGCATGCCTGGCAAAAGTTTGCTGTCCTCACTGGATAATAAAAATAAATACATCAGCACATATTTCCTAGATTTCAGCTAGGTTTTTGTATTTGTGAACGGCAAACCACTACTGGCTGATTTCATGGGCTCTGGAGTAAAAAATGTTTTAGTGCTATTGAATGATTATTTTACCAAACGTACCCATTACACCGGTTTAATGGGAGTAAACCCATCACTCATCACGAACTCTAGTGTTCTTCAGGTAGACATTTTGTACCCATCTTGATTTTTCGCCTAGGGTATCCCTTTTCCAGTCCCTGAAGTAGCAATCATGCTTAAGTATGCGGACAACGTAATCCATGGCATCCATCCTATAAGCGCTGATCCTCGGCTAGACTGCAAAAATTACTGGGCAACCTTACAGTTTGCAAATATCTGCATGTTGCTCCTCCCAACACGGGCACACCACGAATGCGGTTTCGTCCTTGTTTGGGCTCATCAGTTGGAGAGAGCCTCAACTGGGGTGGAACTCAGAGCCTAGTAATGTACGGCTGACGCCCTGAACACTATGTTACTGAGATCCGCGAGCAACGCTTGGCACTGCGGAAAGTAATTTAAAGCTGAATTTAGGAAGCAAGTGGTGTGGTTGGATTGCGACTCGTAGCCTATATTGTGACCTAAATTCATTTTGAGGTAAAATTCGGTCGTTCCAAATTCCTTCGCCTATCGTTAAACAATTCAACATGCAAAAATATCCTGTTATTGCCGTTCAAAGTCAATTGCTACTAGCAAATCCTAACGCGGTATCCGCTACTTTGCATTGACGGTGAAAGTTTGCTCGCTTCCAATTCAGTAAATACCTGGGAGTGACATTGAGTAGTAGACTTACGTTGTCCGTTCACTTGAACGAAACATACACTAAGGTTAGAAGACGTTCATTCTATGTTTAACGTGTCAGGTCTTTCTGCGTAACTCTTTTTTGTGATCCGGTTTCTTATCACTGCATTATAGTTTTAACAATGGATCTATCCTATTCTCCTGAGTAACAACGCCAAAATAATTGCCAGATCAATAAAGCAAGTAGCCCTGTGGAGTGATAAATCAATGATGGGCATTGTCAACATCCTTGTGCCAGTCATGTCAACTTATATAAACAATCATATCTATACTAGTCAACGAGGTTATCCAACCCCTCCACACAGAGCTGCCAAATGCCTAAAGACTACTCAAACAGACATAGCTATACAAATATATACGAATGTAAAAGTAATGTTCTACATCCCTATTCTCTTACATGTCACTATTTTTGAACGCTAGATATTTGTTCGTCTAAGGAATAGTTCGTAATTTGCTCAATGTACTTACTCTCTCGTTTGATAAGAATTTTGGCATTATGTCTATCTAGATGTAAAATTCGTGTACTTTATTCATCCCCGTATGTTCAGTGTGTTAGAGATGAAAATTAAAATTTCTTGCGTGGGTAAAGCACTTTCTTGGCACGAAATGATATACACGCATTACTTGGACGAAAGAGGTCATCTAGGTATATGGACCGAAGAGTTTGTCTCCATATCTCGTCCAAGTTAGCACCATATTCTGTTACAAGGGCTCGAAAGCTACAGAGTTGGGAATCCTGTCCTTGGGTGAATCAGTAATTTCCTACAGAATTAGTATCGGTATTTTGGAGTTTGCATTGGGTTACCCGATCCGATTCATGGTTGATGTGGAGATCCGCATGGAGCAGTTTTTGGGGCGCGTTCAATTTTCCTGTACATTAATTAGCCTACGCGCTTGATAGCTTCGGAGTTCCTGGTTTTCATTGAAGCTGCTAAGGTGTTACACGCTATAGCTGACCGAAGTGATCATGTAGCACTTCAGCGAGACCTGAACAGGACGCATGAATGGTCACTCCGCAATCTGCTTCACTTCTATTCGTCTAAGTGTAAGCTTGTACACATTTTCGGTTGCCAAATATAAAATAACAGCTTGTCCTGCAGAGGGTCACCCAGTGTTGCGATCTTAAGGTATTAATCTAGGATGCCTAGAAATGTCTGAGAACGTGTCAAAGAGTGGGGTCAAACGAGCTGCCATGTTGCGGATAGCATTCGGGCAGTTAGTTCCCTCTCTCTTTCGGCACTTAATAAACACATACCTGCGGCCTCATGTGGAATTCGCACTTTGGTCTGGCGGCCCTGGCAAAAGATCTTGCAGCGCTCGGGACTCCATGCCGGCAGCCACAGGCACGTCGAATGGTTGTTTCACCTTACATATCAAGTTCGGCTAAGAAACATGATGTAGCCTTCTAAGTATCACAAACTCGGCCGGTGGTCTAGTGGTTTGTAACCAAAAGCTACCAGGTTGGAATTCGCGTAGGGTTTTGCGTCCTCGCGGTATACTCAGCCCACGCACGATTGTTGATGATCGCGCGGCAGCTAAGCGCCCTTACCGCGTAATGCTGACACATGATTTTGATGATATATCACAGCTGTGCTCTCCTCAAAGCGCAAACGGTGGACTCCAAACATAAATCGAAAGACAAACAAGGAACACTCACTTGCGAGAAGACAAACTATGTACGTCGGTCGCCTTGGACTAGTAGTCGTCATTGAAAGGTAATTGCAAAGGATCATTACTCATAAGAGAAAACTTAGGGGATGTTATGGATTGATCGACAAGGAAAAGGTGGTAACATAGCGGGTTGGATGGTACCCACAAAGGTTTAGGAATTTTCGTTAATGATATCATCAAAATGACACTTTAATGATGAACACCAAGCAAATCACATCTGTAGCAACCTGTTTGCTCTGGAAATGTCTGTCGCAATCAAAAGCGCCACGATGGAACTTGTTAATTACGGAAACCCAAGCAATAAGTTGACAATATTTGCTGTATAAAAATTTTTATTCACGAAAGTTCCTCCGATTATATTTTGAGGAAATGACAGCAAACTCGCTGCTAGGAACACAACGAAACATAAAATAAGCTCAGAATATCTACTTTCACGGTATCTCGGATGATAGGAGAAACGGAATGTGTAAAGTGTTTACACTAAAGAAAAATGGGACAATGTTTTATGACGGGCAGATTGGTAATCATAAAAATTGCAAATTTCGATAGTACCTAACTAGACCATAGCAAATGTTTATATGTGAAGGGATAGGGTAATGGAATACATACACATACTAAATGTGGCGTAGTAATTCGGTGCTTCGTTTTCAATAATATACTTCGTCTCTCTTCAGAGTGGTTGGGGTTAGAGTAAAGCTGTTTGCCATGTCACTAATATTCTATTCTTTTCTCAAGGAGGATTAAGAAGTAGTGTCCTTTTTCTAAGAGAGGCTAGGTGAAGCGCCTAGCTGAGATCTCCACGTTATAGACGTACCTTTCATCAGTAGGCGTTTATTTTTATTTGAATCCCAATCGGCTGAATGACGGATTATAATATTTTCCAGACTACCTCAGAGAACCCTCTGCTTGGAGATACCATATCGTTGTACCAACATAGTTATACACATTGCTTTAATTTATAACGATACGGAGATTCTTTGACAATACGTGGCATACATTCTGCACAGCCAACTTAATGAACAGAAGTATACAAAATAGTGCCCGTCATTACTATATCAACCATGAGTTCCTGATTGGTTAACATCAGGTCTAAGATGACGGTTTGTTTCCTCTCCTGAACGGTAAAGCAGCGATAAGCCCTTGCGATTATGTCTCAAAATACTGATGAAGAATGACGACGTTTTCCAAGGAATAAAGGATGCAATCATTGCAGTTTATTGTTAACGTCAGACGTTGCCATTAATTTTTCTTAGTCAATACTAAAACAATCGCAAATTTAGAAGTGGATTTTGACGAGAGGTGTGTAATTGCTGCAAAACAAATGTTGACCACTTAGGTGTAGATGACGTATTGAGTTGATGAGTTGAAAACTTACTATGTCACTATGACTGTTGGGTACTTCACAGCAGTGGTAAATAATCAAAATTGCAGCCTTAATGGGACGACCATTGCTTATGAATTTCATATTAGATAGTTAAGTATCAACGAGTTGGAAACTATTGCTTTTTGTCAATAATATAGAGAACACCTTGGTTTGCAGTCGGACAACACTTGGCGGCTCAGAGGAACAAATAGACAAGCTATTCATCCATATCTAAAAGATAAACCAAAAGTATACTACTCATTGCGACTCAAACAAACGTAACGCCAGCAGCTTCGTAGACTTAAGAAATATCTTTTGAAATGTCGTGCTACATTGTTGTCTCCCGTTCGTGGTACAAATGAATGTTACCACCTCAACCATATCTATGTCCGGACTGTACTGAGAAACAACGGTTATTGTGAAGTATGACGAATGATAAAACAACAGTACTGACATTACCGTCTGTGTATCTTTA
Organism: Dicrocoelium dendriticum; assembly: GCA_944474145.2. Classification (NCBI taxonomy): domain Eukaryota; kingdom Metazoa; phylum Platyhelminthes; class Trematoda; order Plagiorchiida; family Dicrocoeliidae; genus Dicrocoelium; species Dicrocoelium dendriticum. Next base: position 204,509,283 of record OX104064.1, on the reverse strand, counting down.
TACTTAACTAAGCTTTCAAATTACAATGTTTTACTATTCATCTACGGAATGCCGGTGAATGAGGCGGTGTTTCAGCATCTGAGTTCTCCAGATGAGTACGAATATGATCAACCAATACAAAGAGTTTAATTTAGTGTAGACGCTCAGCTGCTACTTCGATTGGTAACATCTTGCAACACTAGTCTGAGTTGTCGGATACAAATCAATGTTTCGCATGTGCATAACATACAGCGATCAGAAATAAGTCAAAGCGGTTAACCGCCGTCAATATTCGCTTAGGTACGCAAGTGGCTGACACACTGGCGTAAGCCAAGAGGTTACGATATGGTAGAATCCGGCTGATGCGCGCTGATGGCCAATCACATTTGGACGAAAAAACCGTTAAGCGTTCTTCTGGATGTGTGGTGGCTTGGTGGCTGAGTGTGTCCGTCAGGAGAAGACTAATTACATCTTCTAGCCAGCTTGCATACGGATTGTTATAATCATACGTTTTCTATTTTGAAAATCCTGGTAGAAGAACCCATTTCGGAGACACCACAATTTGCTTTATTTCGGGGTCAACAAAGTCCACAAGAAGGTCTAAAATAAGCGCCTAACAAACAATGATTATATGAACACAAGTATTTCACTTTAATTTATTAGAAAATTGGCGTGCAGCCATTACCCTTAAAAATCATTGATCAAGGTACTTGTGCATATACTCAATGGCAGGGTGATCTATGCCATTACTTTGGATTTTGAAAGATATTAGAATGATCGAGCTGGATGAAGGCTACACTTTGGTACAGCTTTACGGCGCATTCATCAGGGTACCCCTGTTATTCGCATTATATTTTTGCATGACTGGCTTGTCAGGGACCGGATTGAAGGCACAAATAAATGTCAGTTTTTCAAGCTAAATCCCCAGTGCCCTTGCAGAGAAATTTCCATCCAATTTTAAAGCAATAGCATTAGACAATTTTGCTCATAGTCAATGAATTCTAATAAGCTAGCATCTTCAGCTGCAACGGAACTGAATGTTGCTGTAGCATAATTAGCTGAAGCCGTTCATCACAAAAGCTTGAATCATTACAAAATTTTGATTAACTTCACAGTCACTAGCTTCGTTATTAAGTGTTGCATCTGCTCCATGATCAAACCAATGGTCAGTAGGAATAGCAGCTTCACAAAAAATGCAGAAGTAATTCTGGACAATAAAATTATCTAATCGGCTTTTGGAGGCAGACGGAATTATGGCGCGTGTTGCATCCATTGTTAATTCCTCGATTTCTCTACTGTTTATATCCGTTATTAGACTGAGATAAGCGTAGCGATATCACTATTTCTAATGTTTAAAGGATGTTGACATGATTGTACGTTACCATAATAGAAACAGACATCCTTCAAATAAGCTACCATCGCCCTTTGGACTTCGGATGGACAGTTACTTCGGTCCACTGGGAAGTGACGAGTGAGTGAGCCGATCTGCAACACCAGGACAGTTACTGTGAGCTCATTGGAAATACGTCGCGCAACAAGCAGAAGTCACGTGTTAAATTCCGCACCTAATCATCAGCCCTCGGTCGCTCAGTGGTAGAGCAACGGACCGGAAATTCGTGAACCGCGGTTCGATTCCCCTTCGAGGCAGATTTTCGGGTAGAGTTTAATCGTGACGTCTACCCTCTACGAAACTTACGTTACTCACAAACATCCTTCACATAATAGAAAAGTTGGAAATTAGGGCTCATCACGGCTATCATACCTATTGATCTACAGGAATATACATGGCATTTTAAGTACGCTGCAACAAATATTTGTACAGGGTATAACGAAGGGCTACGCTTGCTATTTTCAAATGTAGTGTACTCATATGCTGCTTTTTAGGCTGCATTGTTCTACAGTAGTAGCAAATGTAAACATCCATTAAGCCGTCAGGACACTACTGATCGTACCTGTGAACACCATTCACGTATTATCAAGGAAGCCATCATCAAACTTTCCACAAATTTCATAACCATCTCCAACCGTTGAACAAGGTCAGTAGTTGTATGCGCAGATATATTTCCTTCCCATAATGTATCAGTTTAACACAAATTCACATAAACATCTTACTTTATATTGCCATTCGACATATTATCCGTAACATGTATTTGCCCGCATACCCTTTGTCCAGAGAGTTTTCAACCTTTGGACTGCATCGATATGCGCTGGCTACTTTTTCTACCTATTGTTCCTTCTTCAGTTGACTGGCATTTATAGGCCGTGAACCTCCTTTCGAATGGTTGCTTCATTATGCCTAGTCAGTAGACCATATTAATTTAGAAATTTAATTTTCCTTAAGCTATTTAGGGACACGCTTTTGGGATCCCTGCATCTTGGAAATTCACTGCCGATTGGTTTGACATATCACCATTCGTAATACCTACATTTCGATTTGATTTCGATTAACGAAGTTCTGCTGCCTGCGATTAGTTTCAAGTTATGCAACAAGTCTGTGCACTTCAGCTGCTACATCTACTGGCATTCAGGGGAAAGATCAGTGGTTCACTAAGAATATAAGCGATTACCAACAGTTTTTATTATAAACAATACTTCATCAAAAATTTTAGATTAGAAAGCTTAGTTCCTATAAATCTTTGCAGCATTTGATACATGTTATGAAAAACTTCCAAAAGTTTAGTTATTCCCCATAAGCCAAAGAAAGAAGACACCTACGTTTGGACAATTTCAAAATACTCAAGTGTTGATATACGTCAAGCAGACGGTTGATATAGCTTAGTTTCAACAATTAATGGTTTATTGGTTGCGGTTGCCATTAATCCACATTGTTAGTCCTACTCCTAGTATTATGTTTCCTTGCTTTAGTATTTGAACTCTGATCAGACAGGAACAGATGCCAATGCATTCTAATTTGTGGTGCTCTACCTTACCAATTTTATTCCCATTGACAGCTTCTCAGAACCATTATATATATCGATGCAACCTGCAATCTACTCGGCTGTTTTGTCCCTGCTACCTTACCAAATTTCGCTCGTTACTTTACCTGGTCGGATGACCTATGCTCTCAATTTAGTGTTCATTCACATCTGCAAGAGTGCCATGCAGTTGCGCGGCTTTGTAGGCTTGTATTGGTACTTTAGATAACCAAATTTTGTAACCGAAAATTATCCAATTCACTAACCACTCAATAATGATTAGTAACTGATAATTCAGCTAGTTTGTTGCACCTTCCGAAAGAGCTAAATTTGTTACTATTAGTATTTTGCAACATCTAGTTGCAGTGGCGTAACAACAACTATAACCGCTAGGAGAAGCGTCAAAATTTCGCCTTGAGACAAGACAGTATAGGTGCTTGAAGGCCACACAACCGGCTAAAGGTAACTGCAAAATAGTTTTCAATGAAACGAATAACTATTTGCGACACAGAAATAAATGTGGTGAGTGACCACATTGGGACAAATAGGGCATCGCCGGAAAAACCTTCGAACAAGTATGATACATGGCGCAAATGAGTTGTTGGTATTACAAAGTGACATTATAATATTTGATCCTAAGCTTTTTCGAATATCTTGCCCTATTTGATAACAAAAATTAATGTTACCAAAAGTGCCGCGCCTCTAACATGCCGCCAGGGCGAATCGCCTCCTAACAGTACAAATCCACTGGACTAATGACCCAATCCTCATAGATTTATTTTGCTCAATATGATTCCATCTTACCCCTTGGGGGTAATCACATCCAGGTTGAGAATTAATAGTGATGGCCTTACAACAAATAGAAAGCTGCGCCCTTTTAAGACTTTTTTGATGTTTGGTTGATGAGCACTTTTATTGGCATAGCTTCCTTCAAACCTCTTCCACTGTGAACAGCCACTCTATAACCTTATTATTCCGCTCCTACAAAGCATTTGACTGCGGATGGTACGAGGTCGTTCGCGGCTTCTTGATACTAGTGTTGCTAAACAGTTCCGGAGTTCCTAAACGTCAAGGCAATAACCCCGGTTTTTAAATGTGGCTTTCACGATACCTTGGTCCACTATCCCAAGTTTTAAGAATACTAAATGCTGTATGGTTGAAATGAACAGAAAAGTGATCTGTGAAACAAAATTATAACGTTAAAATAAATGCATAATAGTAGCAGCATTCTGGTGATCTACCAATCGTTCATCAATTACCTGTGCATCATTGGTGGATAACGGCGTTGTTCACTCCCAGCCATGTACTACGCAATACTTTTCGTTTATTTTCGAACTCAGCAGGCAGAGATAGATTGAGCTGGGATTGACATACGCACGTATTCTTTGGCGGCTGCTCTCATGATAAGTAAGCCGTTGAGCTCCGCGGGCAGTGTTCGATTCAACAGCTAGACGTTCATTTTCGGGAAAAAGTTATGAAGCTGTTCATGCTTGATGGTTGTTTACAAAATATTGTCAAATACACAGCTATCATTCATTAATTTTTCTTGTTACATTTTATGTGCGGCTAACTAAGGTATATTTTATTCTGAAGCTAGCTGCAGGATTTACGCTGGTTTCAAACGATCGTATGCATTGACCAGGATTTGGTACAAGCTGTTTTCAACGCCATGAATCTTTGGTGTACTTCCGATCACATATCTCCAACCGAAAAGGTACGCGCAATTGGAGTGGCGCAATTTCTCCCACGTAGGACGTGCGCGACTTTTGACTCAAGAAAACCATACACTCGTCTGGTTGAATGAACAATTTTGGCACACGCTCCTCCTCAGTAAAACTTTGGTTAGAAAGCAACTCTGCCACCGTGAAGGCAGTTGCACACGTCAGGAACATAAAGTTATTCTTGTCAAGCATATTCGCGTTGTCTGTTTGCCAGGTATAGGGTTACCACAAGAAAACACAGGATTACTTTCTTGAAACTGTACAGAAATAAATGCCTACGAGTTGGATAAAAAGTCCCGCACATTATGTCACAATAGGTCGACACATTTTATTGCATATTAACATAGTTAATTTTATTTAGTTAAATCACAGGACTGATAGACTGTCAAAACACTAAAAAAGTTTGATAGACTGTGCATGAATGCACGCGTAAGCAGAGCATTTAAAGAAATCAAACGCGTTCTAAATTAGCATTTATCTATCCTGTGAACATTAAATGTATTAAAAGTGCCCTCATTACCATTCACAATTATGAGTTTTCATTCATATTTATTTTTATGTTCCTCGTTCGCTTTCACTGCACATCTTCAACCGGGGTATTATTGTGTAAAGGCCGTTATGTTGATTATCTTTACATTTCTGCAAATGAATACGACAGAATTCAACGACACATTAACATCGGTATTCCAGTTTACTGATATTCGGGGAGTGATAATTGTTCAACAAACTTGGTGAAGCGCTGCTCTAGAGTGCTTAGAAAACATTCGTCTTGTAATTGTTGTTTTGAGTCTGTGCGACACAGCGGCACACATTCATGCATCGTGTTCCATTATATACTCCATATTATGCAATCGCTGGTATATACCCTGCCATTAATATCTTGAACGCCCTTTGTTGTTAATTTACATTGACCCCATAATTATCATAATTCTAAGACAATTTTGTATTTACGGTTCATTGGTAAGCTGCATTAGACGCTGCTCATCAACGAATCGCGCCCAAATAAATTTGCTTATAATTATGCGCTAATCAAAACCTTTGCAAATTCGTGGAACACGACTGGTTGCAAAGTAGAGCATCCTGTTCATTAATAAAAAACAAAGCATTTACTCAGCAATTTCTTTTCGACTTGGTGTATGCAAAATATATTGGTTTTCGACCGACGAGAAAAGTAATTTTACAATTAAATCAAGAATAACATTTCATGTAATTAACACAAATGTAACAAAAAATTAGTGAAAATAAATTCCCAAGGTATTTGATGTGACGGTGAGATGTAACTTAATTACGCGTGCTCATATCGTTGGTTATGTGCGTCAACAGCATTAGAAACAGCGGTCCCATTTAGAGCGAAATCCCACATAAGGATTATATTTTCCCTATACTGCCGCTGTTTAAGTAAGCTTTACTTTGTGTGCGGTTTCTAAGCAGACGATACTTGCTTCCTCCTAGAGCAATGCAGTTTCATCGCTGTTGTTCACAAACCACTGTACATTTTAAATTGAAAGTGCCATATCGTTTCCGCCTTTGTACCAATATTAGCAACGCTGTTTCCCTAAGAGTACACGTCATAAAATTTTCGTAAGTAAATAATAAAACACTGCTCCTTGCAAACTATCGAGCTCGCTAGTTTGCTGCCCGCGGGAATCACACTTGTGAAAAATATTACAAATCGATAGAATGCAGTAGCCTTTGCTGGTACACTGATAAATAACTTGACCGTCCGCCTTCATCAATCTTGATTCTAGCATTTCCAAGCGAGAGGAAGCCTACTACATATTGGTGTACCTTACAAAATACAGAATACAGCACTGCGATACATTTCAAACTATATACTAAAAAAGTTATTTGCTTCCTACTACTACATATAATTCTTATTTATTTCATAAAGGTTTATGTGTATTTACCACACTATTTTCCCAATGCTTACGCATAATATAATTTACTTGGTTGATGGACAAATAACTACTTCTACCTTTTTAGATCTGATGTCTGTATTTATGACAAAATTTTATCGCTTTCCTATACAACTCCACTTCATCAGCCACTTTCATATTATTTAGCCTTTACCAATAGTCAATTTGTTGCTTCTCCTCAAAATTCTATGGAAGTCCCATGATTTTTCCTTTGGTCATTTTGACTGTTGTTTGTATGCCTGAAATCGAACACGATGCTAGCAATGTTAGTACATAACTATAGATTTGCGCTCTTTACATACTCAGGAGAACGTGGTTAGCATGCGCAAGAACAAGGGAAAGTAATATAAATTACACAATACCCACACTGTGTCTATTAAACGGCATGTTATATGTCATGCTTATCCAGTGTACATTGTGTTGATGCTTTACACCCATGTACCCATAAAAAAGAAGGTGAATAAATCTATTTCGGTAAATAAGGCAGCCTGTTTGTAAATGCTACACCGGAAGTACATAGGTCTCTGTGCTGAGGATAAACCTAACCTAAAACACCATAGGGAACCTGTAGTGCAGGGAAACATATAAATAACGATGAAAATAAGTCAAACAACACAGAATTTTCAACCACGTAACAGGTTGCATTCGCTAATTAATGTACCAAAATGTTAAAATGAAAAAATCGCATGTACCAGCTGGTTAGTTAATTCTGCAAATATAATTCTGGAATTGTATGCGGCATCATATTCAAAAACAGCACAATTTATGTTAAGGATTTATTAACTTTGCAATATACCCTTGTTTTCATTTCTAGTTGCATTTGCTTACTTCTCTTCCCTGTTGATGAATAAACTCTATCATATACAAGGCTTGAAACTGAGCATTAACACCCATTCATGCCTTCATCAGTTCGCCCCCAGTGACTTATAGTTATGATGCGTTCCCAAGTGCACTGCAGATTGCGTAGTTGGATTATCGACCGTTTTGCATTTAAATGCATCTGAACACAACTCTTAGTAGGCCAATTTGAGGGTTGCGCCTCGGCTGACTTATTCTTTAAACTTCATCTTTGGCCGGCTGGTTGCAAATTAAGTATCCATTTGCTGTGCATTTGTTTTGACTTAGACATGGTTGAGCTCAGTATGTAGCATGTTCCTCTTGTCCAACCTGCTTGTTAATTTGAATAAACACGTGACTTCTACTTGTCACCAAAATCTAAGGCTGACAAGTTGAGTATAGTGCTCAATAATAGAGATTATTTTTATATTCGTATCTTGACCGGCGTCATCAGGAAAATAATTGAAAAGCATGAGCTCTGTTCGCATTGAAAAACTTCCGCAAGTTTAACCTTTTACTGTTGCCGTAAACTGCATTAAGTCCTGATCTATTTTACCATTTATTAGTAACGCTTTATATGATTTTGTTTAGTAATCTTTCCATTTCTACAATTGTTGCACTGAAAGTTTACAAAATGATGAGAATGTAGTTGATGGCTAAGCTGGAATCGGAGAGTTATAAATGCTTAATTTTCCCAAAGTGGGCCTGTTAATACATTCCCAATTTCCGCGATGGCGTCAGCAATCGGTGCGAAAGACAGACTAATGCTGCTTATGGACATCAGTCTATAGGCAATATCTAATTACTGTATCCGCTCAAGGTTGGACCTGAGCATTTTGATGGTTATCCTGCAATCTACTGAAGCAGTTTGAGTACTTGGTTATTGGCGGGTGCAGGGTATTGGGCAACAGTTTGCAGTGTTGTTTGCAGTGTTGTCGAAACCGGGAGAATGAAGCTATCGTTGAGTGTGTTTTGACGTCGTCAGACTAGTCATACGTCCTTCATAGAACTATCTTACGTGACTAATTTGGCTAGTGTCACATGCTTACCAGTTCCTTTACTGATGGATTGATTTCGGGTGTAAGGCCACTAGATTAGAAATCTTGATTTTATTCATCAGTTGCTGTAACTGTATAATAATTGTGCGTTTTAAGAACACCAGATCATATCCTAAATGAAACCTTTGCATTTTTCTTTTTTATCCTTCTCTTGAAATATCGTTTGTATTATTATGTTGAATCGTATGGTAGCCAACCGTAAGTCTATTAGCACCTAGTTCGTCATATTCTTTGCTTACCTAGATCCAGATCCTATGACTGATTTGTGATCAGTTCCATGAATGCCGATTGAACGACCTTGAACGAACCTGCATTCTAATCGCTCATCTCTAAGCACGTTATTTTGCCGTTTCTTAGGTGAATTGTGTTGAGAAAACCTCTGTTAACACTCAGTGGACCCAGGTGCATTGGCGCTAACTATTACATTCCAATTTCGGACCTGGATTAGGTGGATTGCCATTTATCTCCACATCATGTTTTTTGCAACATTCCCGTCATAATACCATCGAGGAAATTTCCGAATCACGAAAAACAGATATTTTGGTCTCAAACGAAAGCCAGCTACATGTTGCATCTGACGAATCAGCAACCATAACCGTGTATGATCTAACCGCGTAAATATGCCCTGCCTGCGTCAGACTGAGAACGCGACGACCTTGCACATGCAGACAACTCAGCTCACACGCGACTGGCAAGAAACCGTAAGCGCTCAGGCCTCTATGGGAATACCATGGACCGACGCAATGGATTGTGGCGACCAATCGAAAGCCCGTGTTAACGTATCAAATCGAGATTAGTTTGTGGCCTGCCTTCATACCATAAAAATGTCCGGATGAGAATCCGGCGTAGCAGTTGTCCGGGCAAGTTCCATCGCATAGTTTCCAAACTCACAGTGAACCAGTTGAAGCTACACAGTAGTAAACCAGATTCACTGTGGTTTTGTTCAGTATGTATAGTCATCCCACTTGTAAAGTTTGTACACGGACTATCACAGAATTACGAAAGACTGGTGGGGATTTTTGAACAACTGAGGAGCACCAAAATTGGTTCAATTGTAGAAATTGTGATTGAGAGCAAATCGCAGTCATTCCCAGCAGACCTCAAATTAAAACTGAGGAAGGACCCTAGGCATCGCGCTAAAATAAATCTGTGGCATAAAATAACAATACCACCACTTCCTCAAATTTGCCTGAAACATCCACCACCACCCCTATTGGAATGTGCACGGTCAGCGCCTTATGAACCCTCCAAACGGTTCCGAAAATTCGGAAGTGCTTCGACACCAGTGGTGGTTGGAACTTGCCTGCTTCCAAAGGCGACCGAAAATCTATATCCTTGGCAACTCCCACTGGACCCAGATTCAATGCAGAGGACGAAGCCGTACCCACACCGCCTTTATCGGCGGCATACAGACCCGCTGATCGGTTATTCTCAGCTCGACATGCACGTAATATACCAGTAGTGATCTGCACCATCGTTCCTGAATCGTGGTCAAATTTCTTAAAACGAAAATAACTTGATGACGAACCACTGGAACTTCATATGCGATCTTATAGGTGTTATATCTAAGTCCATCAGTTTGACACGCGTAACCCGTCACCCATACTCAGAGCATTACGGTGAAACAAAACTGCTCCGGGTTGTGATGACTTATGGCAATGAAGCATAACCTGTTTCTTTAATCTACAACTCTTCTCCGGAATAGGTCCTTTTCCATCCGCCTATTCCCGGATATTCCGTGGAGTGCACGCAGACAGACGAAGCATCAGTTGGACGAAAACCTTATGGAATCCGTAGTCACGATCATCCTTGTACACATTGCTCCCGAGGCTGGAAGTAATGCTGAGCGCGAACGACCAATCACGACCAGGAACAATGGCGGTCCATCTACGAAACACTCTCCCTGAGACATTTCATAGAGCAGTCACTCTCTAGGCTTTGTCGATCGTCAAAATACCAGGGATGTCGCCTGAGAATTACGAAATTAGTCCTAAAATCTAGAGAAATATCAGCAATGGTAGTGGAGGGACGGTATAGTGATCGCAGCGGCCTTACTTCCCTGCTCTGGATCAAAGCAGCATCTGCTAAGTAAACACAGGAGAACAGGTATTTAGCAAGACCACTTCAATACAAGAGTTCCGATAATTTTAAGTAACTAGTCAACGAAACTAACAAACACACATCATACATTACATACAATGAGAGAAATAAAGTGGTAATGGTAGGATCCATAAATCGGACACAGATGTTCCTCATCCTCCACTCAAAACGATTATTTGCCGACATTTCACCGGTCGGCACAACATTTAATCCAAAACACCCATCCCAGGATTCATTGCTAAAAACAGAGAAACTATCCTCCATTTACACCAATGCACAAAGTCTCCTGAACGAGCTTGCGGAACTGCAGCCACGTCAAGCGTCATATGCCTGGGACCTCATACTCCTCACGGAAACATAGTTGCAATCATAAATTACCGATTTCCGAGGTCACGATACATGGCATATCCCTTCTGCCGAATAAGTGGACCCAGCAAATGCGGGAAGTAATTCTTAACTACCGTAACGATCTGCAGTACAATCAATTGGCCGATCCGGAAAACATGATAATAGACTCACTCCGGTGCAGTCTGAGACTGAGACTCAATGACACTTGCCTTCCAGCCGTTGTTTATCTTCCCCCAATATCCACCGCAGATATACACTCCCGCTGGCATTATCCATAAGTAGGGTCTTTCCAGGACGATACAGTCATGTTCCCATCCCAGGCAACTTCAATATTTATGGTTTGGAATTTCCGGCATCCCCCAATACGCAAGAGTACTTTGCAAGCATTCCGCCATTCAGCCATGTTAGTTTTCCCACCCGATACAGAGCCGCAACTAAAATATATGTTCTTATTTTAGTGCTTATGAACAACGAGCTCAAAACTGAGAGACCAAGGCTGGCGAGTCCTCTGGGGTAGAGCGACCGCATAACCATAGTTTATGACTTCGTATGCTATACGGAGTATCCTCAAGAACATACTCACTTCTAATTCTTGGAAGATACTTGGAACCGATCGAGTAGTCATGAGTTCAGGGCGGTTTGGAAACAATCGGTTGGTATATTGGTTTGGTAACGTATCGCCCTCGACACAAGGGCTTCCTCATGCCAGGTGAATAAGTGTGTAATTGGTGTGCGCTTTAATAGCGAACAGGGACGATAACCGCAATACCCGAGACTTGAGTCATGATGTCATTACAGTAACAATTATTGAAGTCACCCCAAGTGTACGACCACAGTGGGAACAGTCCAAGGGTTTGTTTGTGCGTCATGACAACGACGGATAAGCACATAGTGTTGACAAGGGGAGTCGGTTTTCACTTTCCAATCTGATCCACGCACCGATGCTCGTCAAGCTGGTTGGCTTGTTTCGAGCAATCCCCACACTACAACATAATGGCAGAACTTGTGAGAGATGCCCGCTGAGATTTTCCGGACGACTGTTTCATTAAAAGTGTTTTGTAGGATTTTGCTGGCAAGTTCAATGAGCTGATTAAAGCTGTATCGATAAACTAGCTAGGGCACATACTTTCGGAGCAGAGCCCGAAAAGACATGACAGTAAGAGACACCGCGTAGCATGTGTGTAGAGCGAACGCTAGCCCCGAAAGCTAAGTAATTATCTTTTGCATCTTAATCACTGTACCACACTTGTGCGCGACGATAAATTAGTAGGCCGGCAGATTCTAACGAAAAGTTGTGTGTTAAAATAATCTCCTCTACAAAAATTTAAAACTTGGTGTTCCGACAAAAATATTAGCAGTGGATGTGCTCAACCAGCCGTGAAAGCAGCCGTTCTATGGTTACAATATGTCACAATTTTTTGATGTGATGTCAGCATTCTCATCTCATTCTCCCAGATGCCAATTTTTCCACAGGTCACATTTAGATCAGCGACCATTTTGAGGAAACTGCTCTTGTTGCGCACACATCGTTTTTCGGATTTGACCACATTACCCCGAAGGCGCTGTAGGTGGCAACTATTAGGATAGCTGAATAATTAGCGAGATTTTCCCAAGATGCCTGGACGAACAGTGGGTCCCTAGCATGTGGAAGCAAGACAAACTTACCCGGATTTTCAAATGTGGCAGTTGGTAAGAGCCAGCTAAATGTCTCCCAGTGGTTCTCCTCCCGTTTTCTCTCAACTGTTTGGGAATCGATCATAGCTGAGGCTATAATGTGGTACTTCAAATGATCTAACATCAAGGCATCTAAGCAATACGGATTCGGTCAGTATCAACCATGTACTATCAATATACTGCTTGCCCGTGACAGCTGGCCCGAGATGTTGACGGTGGTATAGGCATTAATGTCAACTACCTAGACTTTTCCAAACATCAAACCGCATAGACCACCGCATCCTTCTCCAAAAGCTCAAACATACGGAGTTGAAAACGCTGCCCCTGGATTCATCGGATACTTCCGGTTTCAGCGGTGTCTTCATGTTCGAGTTCAAAATGCATTTGCTAATGCAATTGATGTGGACTGCGGTGTTTCACAGAGGTCGGTGTTGGGGCGGCGGCTATTCTTTTGCTTCAAAAAAGACCTTACGACTGTCATCACATCAAGTTTCCTGCTTTTCGTCGATGTCATAAAGATTTGGCGGGCAAATCGAGTTTCAGGAATAAAAATAGGTTGCAACAAGATTAGACCGCAATTTTGAATGCCCAAATTTAATTCTACTTCCGTTGTACACGGACAAATGCAAAACAGTACATGTCCGCCACAAGCCCAAGTTTGCGTAAAAGCTTGGAGACAACACTCTAAAAAAACGCCTCACAATTGCGAAGCTTTGGGATGTTGATTCAAGACGAACACGTCTGTTTGGTACAGTCCTTGAAGTTGTCGAAAATTGCGAACCGAAATGTTTTTCGTTTACAGGGGGCGTACGGGTTGTTCGATCCTAAAATCTTTCCCCAGATGTTCAATATGCATGTGGCGCACTATGTAGAGTACTTGATCCAGGTTTGGCAACCCTGGGTAAAACGCGATTTGCTTTCACCGGAGACCGCACACCGACGTGCAACGGAAGATGTGAAGGGGTTGTTTCATCTGCCATATATAGGCAACTGAGAAACCTGGGAGTGTACAACCGTAGCTACCCGCGTTCACGGGTGGAACTCATCCTGGCGTGCATGTTTTGAATAACACCTGTCATGCTTGGCGCCACCTCCTGAAGCATAGCTGCAAAACAGAATTCAGCGATCAGAATTTGAAATTTGGCATCCGGACTACGGACACCTGAATTATTTATCTTTTTGAGTTTGTCAAATGTGGAACCCTCTTTTGCTTTCTATCATTTCAGCGCCCAGGCTACAAACAAAACATTTACACGAATTACTCTGATTTTTATTCATTAATTTATAACAAGACATCGAGAAACACTGTGTTTACCAACCCCACTAACTTTCGGGTGGGCGGATATATCTGTGTTAAACTGGATAATATATTAAGTACCCAGATACATTTCTCTCACTTGTGTAACAATATTGAACTACCCATCCAACCATCCATCCAACGGGACTCGTCGTGCAGTGGAGTTTTATCCGTAGTCTACCATTGTTCCACTGTTCTATTTCCACCAATGTTTCTTTCTGTTGAATGAATACATCTGTACACATAATTCTTCCCAAACTAAAAGGCGATGTAATCCAGCGCTTTTCTGCATGGGTTCTATGCTTCAAGTTTAAAATCTTTGATACAAATTCAGAGTAAAAGCATCATAAGATGGCTGGTAACACCTGGCTGAATTTCTGTTGCATAGAAGACAGTGTTACTACCTAGAAATTCTGAGGGAATGAAAACCCTTGCAGGTTTTAATTTGCAACACTAGTTATCTAGAAAAAGTATATGTTACAAAGCACTGAAACCTGCTCTTCATTATAAAATTGCTGTGTTTTTAACCCGAAGAGGTACACACTGCTAGCTTAATCGTTGTGTCACATTTGCTAGTTAGCTAAGGGATGCAAAATGTGACGCCTTTTAAACACATCTGGAAGAGTTGACAAGTCTATTAGGATGTGTTATAATCTGGGTTCGAGTTCCAAATCCACTTCACATTTTTTCGTTTTAAAGTTATCGAGCATATGGATAGAATGGCTATATCTCTAGAGTTGTGCTTATATCCTGGGCTTAATTAAGGAACAATTGTGCATTTGGAGTTTAAATTTTGATGCACTTGTTAATATTTACAGCATTTTTCAAATCGTCCAGAAAATTATCTCGCATTCTCTTTGATGTCAGCACGTGTCTATGCGGGTATCAATGAGAAGAAACCAGCGAAGTACTCTGTTAAGTTGCTCTGGTATTGAAACCGGCTGTTCTCTTTTCATTATTACTGCTCCATTTGTACATATTGCTATACATAACGACAAAAGAATGTCAGTTTCACGGAAAAAATAATCGTTGTCTTGGAAAACTTACTCGGCTGTTGTTTACTCAAGTAAAGCTCGATAAAGCAAATTAAGTCTGCTAATCTCACCAACAGCTGCAACTCAAGAAAATATTTATGCTTCATCAGAAATAGTTATGTCTTCATCTAACTTAACAAAGACAACCTAGCTGCACTTATTTTCGCCGCCAACTTTTGTATAGGATACACCAGCATACCTTGGCTTCTATATTGCATTGTGCAATCAAAACATCTAATTTATTTTTTTGCGTCAAAATTATTGCCAAGATTACTATTGTCAAATTCAGTAAAAGTACCTCAACGACCGTATGGAGGCACATTGTTTGGCCGCTATCAATGAGGGAGAATATGATGCCCTTAAACAATTTTCATCCAGAATTGTTATTTTTCGGAACATTGCCTGCCGCTTCACGAATCCGTATTTTCTCTTGTCGAAACCCGACAACCTCTTTCCGATGTGATCAGGTGTTTATGATTAAAATGTCGCTCAATTATGACATTTCAGGTAACTAAGACAAGCGGCTACTAAATGTCGTTAGTAATGTAATATAAACCCAAATGCAAATAATCCTTGCAGTAATTAGGGTTGATCCGGCATTCTTTAGTTTCGTTCTGCTGATAATCTCGATGGACCGCGACGCTCAGCATTCGGTAGAAATTCGGATCCTATGGGAAATCGGTACCAGTACTATCATTGCTGTTTGAACAACCGCTTTATGTTTCTAGCGCATGGGTTTTTGGCACCGTTTTGATAATAAATGTGTCCTTATTACGAAAAAGGTGCGTGACACAGCACTTTGAAATATAAACACGAAAAATGCGAACTGAAAAATGACGGAAGTACAATTGGGGAACAAACTGAAGGGAGCGAAAACAAAACACAACCTTACAGTTTTTCTGCCATCATCATGGACAGATGAACGTTAACCTAACAACAGACAAGCACACAGCAGTTAGTTTTATCGGTTATTCTTTTGATCTTGCCGTACAATGAGCGAAATTTATGTTATCGATTAACTGGGCTTCAAGGCGATAGTTCTTGCAAGGGGCGGTCGAATGCCAATATATCATCAGCTATTGGAAGAGACAGAACACAGTAATTAGACCAAATGGGCAGGTTAAGTAGGATGTTAATTTGGAAGGAGTAAAAGATAGCCGCTTTTGTGGGGATAGGCAGAACATTGAAAGAATAAAAATTAAAGAAAGTAAAAACTGGGTAAACGTAGCGTGTGTAATAAATTTAACTAATAAATTTCGGTTTGGAGATCTCCACCAGTTTACGGCGATATTATCAAATAGCAATATCGAGTTGCGGTCAGTAACGAATCACCAGCATACCTCTTAGGATGACTTGAACTAGTACTAGTGTAAGAAATACCAAATCATAAAAAGGGATCCTCTAGAGGCTGCGAAAAATATAGTTATTCGTAAGCAAACATAATTATGAGTTAAAAGTTTACAAAATAAATCCCAAAGCACAAAAGGCTTTAGTATGCATACCTTAACTTGTTAAGGTTAGACAATATGTTCGGGCAATTTATATGATAGGCAATTTGAACTTGAATTTTTAAGTGGATGTCTGGATTATCATGCCACTGCCAACACGTATCGCAGAAACCGGATAGTCAATATATGTGCATTAAGAGGCGTTTTGCTTCATTGTGAATGAAGTGGTTTTCTATATAGTAATCATATTAGATTGGGACAACGATTGGTTGACGTTACTACTGACGATTATTTGGGAATACGAGTAGGCATAAGAGCCGAAACTTCAAGTGCAGATTAGCTAGTATTAATTTATACTTTGTCAGTAGAGACGTCAGTTTCTTGCATATATATTAATGCATAGTGGCCGGTAAGTTGCAAGCCATTACGGATACCACACTCAGTTGCTTTTTTCACTTCCGATTTAAAAGTTAGGAATTTGATATCACCCGTTATGGATTAACCTTGTAATCAGTGTTGCAACAATTAATGAATTTTATCCATGTTCATTTAGTAAATCACTGATGCATCTCAAATTCACGCAAGATAAGCTTCCCTGAGGAGGGTGGCGCAAATTTGTGACCTTCCCAGTATTTAGTTACATGTTTCACGGTGATAGAATTTTGCCATGATTTACATCTACTAGTTAGTAAGCATTTTCCCGCTACAGCATGCTTCTCTAGGATATAAGTAGTAACTCACATTGCAACAACAAACACAATGTGCATAGGTGCTGCTCTATACATTCTTCTACTTAACTGCGCCATGCTTTTCCTGTTCGTGCATAAGTTAATTTAAACGATATTTATTTGCAGTAAGGCTTGGTTGTGCGCACCAGCTTTCTGACATAGTGAAAACCATCGTGATGGCAGTGGTCTTGAAAATGCGATGAAGGAAGCATTCTGGGGCTACAAGAATCGATGTAGACCTAACTGAGACAGGGTTTGCTAGGTTGTGAAGCAACCTTGGAGTTGGACACAGGTGTGTGACATTACTCATCACCAACAATTGTCATTCAAGCTTACAAGCACTATCGTTTATGCTCCACAAATATGTGAATTTTCCTTACCATTCAATATTACACCGGAAGACTGATGTTGTGTTCAGTTTGAACAGTATTGGAGGACGATAATATTGGATAAGGGCAAGTAGAGTCAATGGCATTATAAAAATACGTTGAACAACCACAGCCGGAAATGAAGACTTTCTGTTCAAAGTAACAGCACAATGAAAAAATAATTGCCAACGAATTTATGCTCCCATCTTAGTTGGGAAGACGTTAGTTAATGCACAAAGAAAAAAGTGAGCCGTAGGTTTGTGTATTTGTGCAGTTAACTTTGGTTAGAACTGAAACTAGCGAGCCGACTAATTTCAGCAGTTAGCTAGCTTGGGATCGCTATAATTCATGACAGTTAATTTGCCGAGGTTTCCAACAAATTAGAACAATTTTATACGTAGCAAGCTTAGGTCACGTAAAATGTTATAATCGCTGGGAAGTCTCATGGACTAGATTACTTGCAGGATGAAATAACCATAAAAGGAATAAGATTTTGCATGTTAGGGTTAAAAGAAGCCAGTTCGACTTCGATTATTAATTCATTATTTTAAAAAAGCTTAAAAATGGTCAATTATGACATCTGTTTCTGCACATAGAGTGCGGGTTTGATACGGCTGATCGCGACTGCCTCTGTAAAACGTACAAAACGGGTGTTAGTATGTCTTAACACTATTGTAAACGTTGTGGCCGGATCAAACTGGTGACAGGTGGCCAGTAAATGCCTACCTATGGATGAAGCAGGTGGTTTACGTGAACAGATGTTATGAGCAACCGAGGACTGGGTGATTTGACGCTGCAAACATTTAGGTACATGTTCCCTTATTCTGGAATTCAACGATCGATTGGTACGGCCGATATAGTGTATACCACAACTACAAGCAAATTGGTAAATGCAATGTGAGTTGGCGCCAATAGGTTGTCTTTCCGTCATTGGGGTAACAGGTATTCGATTAGTCCGGTTGATAAGGACAGTTTCGGCAGCATAATAAGTCCTCTGGACTGCGGAAATTATGCGCTTCGTTGTCCTAATATTGGCGAAATCTCCCTTAAATGGTAGCTCGATATAGATCTTCTTTTTTGACACTGTCGATACCTTCTGTCCCAACACCCTCGCCTTACTATGTTTGTCGATGAACCTACTTGGATAGCCATTTTTCAACAGCGTATGCTTGAGCGCGTTTATTTCATTATCTAAACTGTCCGTAGTGCAAATTTTCCTTGCACGGTTGAATAGCGTCTTGACTAAGGTCCGCTTGTACCGCATTTGGGAGAAGCTGGTCAAGTGTAGGTACCGCCCTGACCAAGTCGGTCTTCGGTAAACCTCTCTTTTGATGGACCCATCTGTTCTTCGGCAAATCAACACGTCCAGATATAGAAGGCAGTTGTTTTTCTCAGTTTCGTTGGTTACTTTTAGATTCGTATGCACGTTATACAGGCGATCGACTAGACGCGCAATGTGCTCCTCTGATGAGCTAAACACTAAAATATCATCTAAATAGCGCTTAGAGAAGAAAAGCATCGATATTTTCACACTCAACTTCTTTTCAATAATCGACATGAAAAATCTGCTAGTACTGGGCCCAATGGACTACCCATTGCCACCCCATCTATCAGGCGATAAGGAATGTTTTGGAATTGGAAACCGATGTTCTCAGTACATAGTAGTAAGCTGTCCTTTAAAAATTCGACTGGCATTAGAAGAGTAAATTCGGAGCACTCTGCAATTTCACACACGTAATCAACTGTTTCATGTAGCGGAACATTGGTGAAAAGCGATTGTACATCCAATGTGGACATGACTTTATCGGATAGGTTAAACTCATCTAAGCCCTCCGTAAGTTCGAAAGAGTCCTTTAGACGGTTTTGGATGGTCTGCTGCTTTAACTGCGAAAGTACTTCTACCAGTCAACGAGCCAACTTATGTTGTGCCGATTTTGACATTGACAAGATTGGTCTAAGCGGTATACCACATTTATGGGTCTTTGGCAAACCGTATAGCTGAGGTATGTTGGACCCTCCCGGTTTTAGGTTGTTATATACCTCATCATCAATTACACGGTGTAAGAGGAGCAAGATTAGGTGTTCCATGATGCGTCTTTCCACCTAACTAACATCCTCTGTTCTTGTAAAGAGTTTAAATTTGCTAGCATCACTCAGTAAATCTTGCATTTGCCGTGTGTATTCTTCCTTTCACATAATGACGGCTCGTGAGCTTTTGTCTGGCTTAAGTACAATCACCCCCTTCGTTCGCAGCTCTCGTAGTGCACAAAGGTGACGCCTTATTAGCAAACACTTCTCACGCACTGGCGTCATTGTGACCTCGTGGGCAATATCAGTTAGTTTGTTTCTAAACCATTTTAACATATCTGGACTAGACGCCTGTAATCCTGCTAACTGGTCATAAAAATTTTCAAACCGTAGCTCTATGAACAAGCAGTTTAGCTTACCAGGTGGGACTTTGTAATCCATTCCGAGAGATAATGCTTCCAGTTGTAAGGCATCTACCCTGTTCTAACTTGTTCCGGTCGCACCCCATCTGTCATCTTATATATTTTCACGTTATTGTGTTGGCACTGAAGAGACAATACGAAATGTTGACATCTCCCATTGTTCGTCTAATTACGGCATTATTCAAATTACTAAAGGGATCTAATTGCTTCAAACTATGACATCGTCTATTTTATTTAGAGTAGGTTATACGGCATGTCTTCGTCCATTTAGATTTTAGGTTACCAAGTGAACAGTTGTTTTAACGAGATTTTTTATATATATATTGCGAAAAGTTTTCGTACGCAGTGTGGTTTTGAGCAACGATACAAGAATTATGGGTAGATCGACAAAAGTTGTATTACGGTCCACAGCTTGGCTGATGACGGTCAGAAGCACGAGCGGAAAGATCATTTTAATTAATTGTTTTAGTGGTAGATTTGCATTAGTAATGAACACTGCGTCAAGGTAAGTGAGAAAGTAGTATGACACATTCAGACATTTGCCAACATCTGTAATGAGCGGCGAACAGCTCCTATCAACCTATCCGGTAAATTTAGCAAGTCTGTTAATTAGTTATTCATTAGATAAAGGAATGAATTTTGAAATTCAGCACAATGAAATTTCTTAACCTCAGATAAACGTACCGCAAAGAACATATAGTTCTGTACTAAAAAAGCAAATTCAAATGGTTTGGAAGCTATCTTTTATGATAAAAGCAGTGAACATAACAATCTATCCGCGACATTTGCATGAAGCGCGAACTACGGCAAGGAAACTGAGCATGATATATCTGCAGCCTGCTGAAAAGGATCTGTGGAAAAATGCTCTAAATATACTGAATTTCAAGCGCTAGATCATTTTTACTTCAACCCTACTGCCCGAATATGCTGATGCCAGTAGCGCATATCTATCCACACTCTTTTGTGCTATCATGCACTATACACATTTATCAAATGGTGGTAGGGCCAAAGTATCAGTGTGCACTTTGAGGAAACGGGGGACATTAACTCCGCGTTCAAGCATACGTTGCGCGTTCCCTTGAAAAACATCACTGAATACTAAACAGTTCTGCTGTTGACAGTTCGACACAGAAAGAATTGCTGTTTCATCAATTTCTTTCAAAATATTCTAAGGGGTGAACTTTATCGTAATAAACACAGTTCAGAAGACCACCGAACGGAAAGCTTATGCTGAAATACCATGGTCCACCACGTTTCTGAAAATGAGGCATACGACAAGCATGAAATAACAAATCACAATAAGGAAAAATGATGTTTCTTTCGTAAAACACCCGACTTGATTGAGTTGCTGGTAAAATCTGTGTTATACGTTCGCGCATCATCGAAGAACAATGGTTGTCCTCCAGTTAATATAAAAGGCAGCCCTGCGGCTGACAAGCTGGCAGGTGTATTGCTGCAATCTGACTTCGCAGTTTGGCTGAAGGTGGCTAGCGACATATCACCAGAAAACAAAAAGGCTCATGAAATTCCATAATAGCAGAGCGCAAGTACTGTGCACTAACAGTTTAGAAAACGAAGCAATGGACTTAGTGACGAGACGCCCTACGAAATGGGTGAAATATTATATTTGTGATTACTAAAGAAGACAATTAATCTGACGAATAACAATAAGAAAAGCACGGAAAGATGACGAAGGCTGGTAGATGCATGTATTTTGTATTGTCTCCTCAGTACCATTAACAATAACCGATAAGCATAGATATAGCTAACATTGGGTGCAACCAGACAAGCTTAAGGTGCAAAATGAATGACGGAAGTTCACACCTACGTCCAAGGCAGCTTTAGGCTGACAAATAATTGTTTCTGAACACACAAGGCTGGCTTAATCTGGCTAATTGCGACAGCCTCAGCAAACCGAAGGAAGCGGGGATTAGGGTGACGTAACACAACTGTAAACGCTGAGCTTAGCTCTAATTGGTGACCCGAGTCTAATAGGTGTTTGCCTATCAAGGAAGCCGGCGGTCTGCGCAAGAATGGAATCTGAGGCGTGTAGGAAATCTGAGCAACTTCACATTAAATCCGTCTTGGTACATGCTCTTTATTCGGGAAGTCAGCGTTCCATTGGTTCTGCCTATGTAACTTTTTCCGTAGTCACATAGAAATCGGTATTCACAGTGTGAGTTGACCCCAATAGGTTGAGCTTCCTTCGTTGGAGGTATGGGCAAATTTCGGGTTCGGTTGATAACGACAACTTGTGCAGCATAGTAACTTCATTGTGTAGCGGAAATTATACGCTTAGTTTTCTTCAGCGTTGATATGTCATCTTTGAAAGGTAACTAGATATACAATTTATTCTTGGCTGCCGTGTGCACCCAGTCCTTTGGTCCTCGCAGTTGGCTGTGTTTCTCGATAAATCTTCGAGGGTAGTCATTCGCAATTAGTGTTGCTGTAATTAACACTAGCTCATCGTCCAGACAGTCGGCCGAACAAATTCGTCTGGCACGACTAACTAGAGTCTTCACAAGTGTCCGTTTGTAGCGCACTGGTGTGAAGCTGGTGAAGTGCACACACTGACCGGTCCAAGTCGACTTTCGGTAAATTGACCTCTTAATCAATCCATCCTCCTTGCGAGTTATGAGTATGTTCAGGTATGGTAGACAAGTGTTTTGTTCTATTTCACATGTAACCCGTAAGTTAGCATGAGCACCTTTGAGCCGTTCTACCAAATGTGTGAGCTGCTGCTCCGACGAACAGAAAGCCAAGATATCATCGACATATCTTTTGTAGTATGGCACCTGGGTTATTTCTGTAGAAATGCTTCTTTCTACCATCAACATGAAGAAATCAGCGAGCACAGGACCTAATGGGCTACCCATTGCTACGCCGTCAATCTGACGGTATGGTGTATTCCGGAAGTGAAAATCCACATTCTCCGTGCACAATAGTAGAGATTCTCTTAGCAATTCAGTCGGAATTGGTAGCGAACAGCCACCGTTTTCAGCTAATTTGCGCACGTAATCAACCGTCTGATGTAGCGGCACGTTGGTAAATAAAGATTCTACATCCAAGGAAATTTATAACTTTGTCCGACAAGTTAAGTTCATCCAGATAATCAATGAGTTGAAACGAGCCTTTGAGACTGTACGGATTGAACTGTTGTTTCAGCGGAGCTAGCAACTTCCCTAACCTACTGGCGAGTTTATGCTGAGACGCGTTCATTATTGAAAGGATTGGCCTGGGCGGCACTTCATTCTTATGTGTCTTTGGGGACCGATACAACCGTGGAATAGTGCTACCACTCTGCTTCAAACTATTAAATGTAGCAAAGTCTATCACTCGTTGGGGGAGAAGTAATTCCAGGTGACGAATTATGCGCATTTCGACATTGGTTATGTCCCCACTTTCGTGAGCCGTAGGAATTTATTTGCATCGTTGAGTATGGCGCACATCTCATTGTATTCGATTTTATTCATGATTACCACTCCTGACCCATTATCTGGTATCATTACGACTACGTCTTTAGCTCGTAGTTCACGTAAGGTCGGAAACTGTCGTGCTGTGATGGCACATTTTCCTTAATTGGCATGGTTTTCACCGCATGGGCGATATCAGTTAACTTGTTTCTGAACCAAATATGCTTATCAGGGCTGGTTGGTTGGAGCTCCTTGAACTGGTCAAAAAAGTTCTCAAATTGGGCTTCTACAAACAAGCCGTTCAACGTCCTAGGGGGGACTTTGTAGTTAAGCCCAAGTGATAATGCCTCTAATTGCAACGCATCAAGTTGCACGTTCGATAAATTCATCACGTACTTACTGGGATCACGAGCAATTGGTTCCTTCTCCTGGTTGTTCGTCAGCGAATTTTCTAAACGAGCGGAGTGATTTCGTCTCGAACGATCAAGAATTGCTTTACAAAAGTTTGTGAAATCAATCCGGCAACACAGAGACAGATCCTCGACCACGGGTAGTAAGCGTGCATGAGTTTCTAGTAGTTCCGCAAGTCTGGTTTGAGCCGTCTCTAGTTGAGCGGACGCCACACGTCTGAGGTTAGCCGCAGAGGGTTTGAGTTTGTTTCTATGCAACAGTAAAATCACTGGACCATGATAGCGACGTACGAAAATGCATTTCGATAGAAACGATATCTCCACACGTAAGCACACCATCTTGCACCAGACTTCATCTTCTTTCCGTGCTTTACAAATTCTTGAAGGAACTAACTGCTTTAAATTTCTGAAAGGAAGAAAATCCATTTGGCAAATACCCACCATAACATGTTTAGTCGCCCACCACTCATTAGTTGGCAAAACTTTACTTCTTAATTGCTCAATCTTCGATGTATCCCTGAAATTATGGAGCATTCATGCATGCACAGTAAGGCCTGAGGGATCTTCAGCAGACATACTTAACGTCCATCCCGCCAGATCGCGAATGCTTGGGAACTAGTTTCTAAAACTTTTTTGCACTAAATGTGGTTGTTGCTAAAAGCCAGTTACAATGAATTTTACTCATCCGAAACGAACATCCTAGCAAGGAAAATATGGTTCTTCTGTACTACCGCCTTGACCTGCAATTAGCTGCAGTTTATGTTTAAGCGAATCAAATCACCGCTTCGCCCTGGTACAGTTTCCGAAGAAGCTAGAAAGAGGCATGTGTCGTAATTGTGGTTTGTTGCTTTGCTTAAGGTAACACGACTTAGCTTCAGCCATATTTTCATCACAATGGGATTTGGAGGTACACGATCTGGAGGTTTCGGCATCCCCCAATAAACTCTTCAACGTCGATCTAGATATACTTATCGCTTATATCTCATTAAACAACCATCTCAACTCTCACATAAGATACCACATAGGGATAAACCGTACGTACTACGCAATGCGCTTGCAAATAAAAAGCTTCAGGATATTGGTGTTGAGTCAATTAAATCACGTCGGCAATAAATTCCTAACATTTAGCTATATTTATTATGCAAAGTATACATGTGAATGTAAGGAGTTAACACATATAATTACACGCTACCACGTCTCAGCAGAACACCTTCAATCATCCTCTTGAGATTTATGGAAAAATGGTCCACTTAAAACGTTCGAATACATTTCATTTGTAGACACAGCGACATTGTCAACAGAAACCAAGTTACAAAGTGCTGTCAAGTCTCAGAATTATAACTCGAAAATGCATAGCAATAAGGGATGTAGCATGGTATATCTAGCATGAGAATTGTGGCAAATTTCTGCCACGCCGCAGCCATTATGCCAAATTCGTCCGTACGGAAAAATAACTTAACAACCGTGACTAACCTGAATGGTTCAGGCAAAGGACAAGCTAATGTACACCCACGTCAACAGCCTACCAAAAGTAATGCATCGAATCCTTCCACTTTTTACAAAAGTAAGCAGGGCACAAAGAGCCAATAAAGCAGCTGACGCACTGCGACTGAAGAATGCCCTGTTATTTCAATGCCAAGGCATTTCCCATCACACCCGTTTTCACTTTACCAAATACGTGGTTTACAGTAGAATTTTTAACTCAACAACGGTGTTCAATATTTTACATTTGGAAGCGTTGAACTCGGGCATAATCTAAGCCGATCACTTATAAGAACAAATCAGATCATTCAAAGTGATAGGTGGTTTTTAACTCTAACGGGTGCGCACCAAATTTCGAGATCAAGCGCTAAAAATAGAAAATTTGAGGTGAACACTCCCGCCTGGTTGTTTAAGTTATCTGAGAAAGTCAGCCAGAAGTTCTGGCTATCCGAGTCTTGTGTTCCGGAACATTATCGGATAGGAGAGCAAGCCTAAGTACTCTCAAAACTTAGCGCGCAGAAGCCCAATCATTCAAGTCAATATTCTCGTCAGCAAATAAAACCTACAGAAAGCTTAGTAAACGCGAAATGATGTGATCTAGGTATCAAAACCTCAAGTGACCGAGCAAAGCCATGATCGACCAAATGCACAACGTCGGCGAATTCTCTTCAGTGGCAGACAAAGGACTTGTGGTGTATGTCAGCGCTTCCGGCGACGACGCGATACTGCTGACTGTAGGGAATTTAATGCCCCGTCTAAAATATCTGCTATGGAAGATGTTGTGCGAACAACCAGATCCATGCAATATAGTAAGCACAGCAATTTGTATCATATTTCTTAGTTCGCGACAAAACGAGTGAACAATACTTATAATGGGGTTTGAATATTCTAATCTTAAAATATTATGAATCTGAACATCTCATTGAGATAGGTGTTAAAAAAAATATGAGATAAGTGTTAAGCCATGTAGTAACAAATATATTGAATGGCGACTAATAGGGGGCTACGTTATCTGGACCAGTGGAGTTACTCGCGTACTGAACATCAGGAAGCTTCAGCTACAGTCCGCGGAGTACCAAAATCGGAATTAAAGCCTATGGGTTTACGCTGTCCAACGTGTTATCAATAATGATAGAGTACCGTAGGTTATAGACGTAAAAGCAAATCTATGTCCAAAGGCGCTTAATAAACTGCTTCGCCGTAGTTTACCCCATGCCCAGCGGTGCTTAACCCAGCCATACCTGCTTAGCAGGTTTGCGTAAATAGTTCTTAACATGTCAGTAAAGAAGAGCCGAGTCTAGGCGCAGGAACATCTATGCAAAAACCATCTTAGCATTCAGCTTAGTCTTCTCTAATCATGATAGACACTAAAGTTAATCTTATATTGGGTCTACATTCCGACCATGTGGTAAATGCGATGTGGCATTTAGATATGTTTATGTGCAAAAGTGAATCTCTCAATTGAACACCTTTGACCATTCCTTCTCATCGGAAAAAGGACTTACCATTTTCCGATCTGAAGATCTATGTGTCACTGATGAGTGTTGTATAATAACAGTGTAGAATATGACTGGACTGAACAAACCCCGCATCGAATTATACGCACCAATTATATTGCAAATCATTACGAGGCATGTTACAAAAAAACGACTGTCATGAGTGATAGGTAATGAAGTCGGACAAAAAAGCTGTTTTATCGTGAGGATTTATCGAACGCGACTGTCACGCCGCGGATACAGCCTTGTATTTGAAGAGCTAATTAACAAAGCTAAGAGCAGCAGCGACATTAGAAGTCTAATGCAAGATCACCCGTAATGCCCAGGAGCTGACCCCGCATCTTATTGTAGTCTACCATTGGTTCCTCAATTGGGTAAAGTCTAGATAAGATAATGGCAAGATATCGCACCGATATTGCAATCACACTAAAGTGGGAAGTAGCATGTTATAAGAAAATTGTATGCCAAGCGGACTACGTCGCGGTATATCCGTCTTTATAGAAGATCAATCGGCAAGACGGGAGAAGGAGAAAGAGCCTAAAGCTAGCAAGTTGGAAATCTTAAACACGAAGTCGACATGTCTAGGCGGAGCCAGACCACCATTCATGACAGAGGCAAGACTGATGATAATAAAACCAGATGTGGAATCTGAAGGTGACGGTATTTTAAAAAGGGCAAACTAAACATGTGTAATCCCAAAATCCCAGATGACAGAGCTGCGACCAAGGTGGAATTAGACGAGTAGGATACCTTGTAGTCCAACAAAGACTTGGAGAAGTAAGGTCGTAATACTGGAAACCCGAATCTAGCTGCCTCTCGAAATAGCCAATAGACATATTCACGTGAGGGTGGCTAATCTGGCAAACGCGATACTCCCGTATCCGTAGATTTTCCTATTAACAGCTAGGATTAAGTTATCGATTCTTCAGGTCAAAGAAATGTAAGAACATGAACGAAATATGAAGCGCGGATAACTTCGCCGAAGAGTTCGTGAGCATAGACATACATACAACGGAGAATGCTCCGAATGTCCAGAAGTCCTAGACATAGAGGACTTGCTGAGGGTCCAACTGCAATTCGTGTTAGCGGAACCATACGAGATAGTACAGGTAGTCTTGCTTTTTGTGGAACTGCTGACGACGAATTTCGATCCGAATTCATTTTGAGGCTTACTGGATGAATGTTCCATGAATATGGACAAAGAAACAAAGAAGGAGGCTATCCCTTAAACGAATAGTTATGGTCGTACTCCGCAGTGATGTACGTAACTGGAGGCTTATATACGATTCAATAATACAAAAAAGTCGTTATTTCTCCTCTCAGATTGGTTAGCATCGCGGGTATGCGTGATGCAGAATCAAATTACAAGTCCAATTCTAAAAGTGTGTTTGGAAAAAATACGACTATTGATATTACCCATTCAACTTCGGTGACACGTATTGACAAATCTATTACCCTGTTTTATTTAAAATTAGAGCAAACGCTTCAGTCATGTTATGGACCACATCGCCTATAATACAAAATGGTGAAGATCGTGCAGTCCAAATGCGACAGAGTATATGGATGAACGGCATTGTCAAATGAGATACCAATCCCGCAGACCAATTAATTGGCCTCCACACCTTAGCAAATCACGAGCATAGAACGTCCACACGCTAGCAGGGCAAATACAGAATGATCGCGAGAGTCACAATATAAGCTGAAATAATTCGTATCGCCCAGTGCATCTTAATACTGGTTGCCTTACAACATATCAAATTAAGTTGAAACTAGGGTCATCCATGATCCTAAAACTAGCTTAGTAAGTTTTTTGTGTTTTTTCCAGGTTAGCAGACAGGCTTCACGGAAAATGTGAGTGAGCGACTTGTGATTAATTCCATCGTTAAGGTTTTGCACTTCCCGAATTAGCCACAACCCACGGCACGGAGCTCGCGCACTACACGTGGCCTAGCATTCACAAATCCCGAACCCAAAGTACTTCATCGCAGCAGACAACCAACAGCCCCCCAAATTTCTCTGATCTCACATGTTGGTCCAATGGGGAGATAAAGCAGCTCCAAAACCTCCGGATCAAGCCGGTGGAGCGCACTTGCTCTGTCGCGGGCAGTGTTGTTGAGGATCTCAAACCAACCAGTCGTGAATAGGCTCTCAGAGATCGTCTGGCTCGTCCAAAGCTTCGACAATCGTCAACGCAGACCCCCAACCGGTGCCTTAATTTCACGGCGGCCTGCGGCCCCACAAACTATATTCAACTTATAATACACGTCATCTAGAGGTGGGAAACACCTCAGCTACTGTGCCGCAATACATAAAGGAAAAGGAAAATAAATACAACAGTTGCATGCCAGCTGAGCTACCAGCAACGGATAGGCATCGTTCCGGTAAGCTACTAGCCGGCTACTAGGCAAAAACAAAAATTTAATTACGTTTTACCCTACGAAATAAGATCGTAGATGGAGGGGGAGGCTAAAGGGATGGGGAGGGACAAAGAAACTCACAGCAGGAACGCCACTGAGGTCGGCTCCTTGCCATATCAGCAAGTGTATCCAGCCAAACGTGTTCACCGTCTTTTGGACCCCAACCAGGGAGCCGTGAAGCTCCAACTGAGGCCAGCTCCGAAGTGAGGGCCTTCATTCCTCTGGACCAAGTCATCGCTTGGCCACCTCTCCTCTTCTTCCACCCACATCCCCGGTGAGCAAACAACGCACGTCGAGGGAGTCGGTGGGCTGGCATGCGCAACACGTGGCCCAGCCATCGGAGCCTGGTGAGTGAAATGACGGTGCTGAGCGGTTCATTCCCTTTTCCTAGGCCGTAAACAAGGCGTCGAACACGCTCGTTACTCACGCGGTGTTCCCACCAGATGTGAGCCAAACTGCGAAGGCACCGATGGTCGAACGTAAGTAGCCTCTTCATGTCCGCCGATCTTAGGGGCCAGGTTTCGCAACCGTACAGTAAGGTCGAACGTACCGCTGCATTGTACACTCTACCCTTCAGGGCGAGAGTAATGTCGCGCCGTCGCCATAGGTGGCGAAGGTTAGCAAAAGCACTTCGAGCTTTCGCTATGCGGTTCGTGATCTCGTCTTCGATCCCAAGGGCGCTGATACAACTTCCCAGGTAATTGAATTTCTGAACGACTTCTAGCTGATCCCCACCAAGGGTCAGCACAGGGGGCGAACCCTGCCAATCCTGGAGGAACGCTTTGCACTTCGGTGGTGCAAAGCAAAGCCCGAAGCGACTGACAGCCAGTGCTAATCTGTCCAGCGCGGCTTGACACGTCTGGGAGCTGTCACAGATGAGGGCAATGTCGTCTGCATACTCCAAGTCAAGAAGTCGTTCTCCTGGGAGTAGCTCCACACCTTCCAAGTCATGTCCTGTAAATGCAATCTCCATGACTTCGTCAATAGCGAAGTTGAATAGGAAAGGTGACAGCGGGCATCCTTGTCTCACACCGCTGGAGATATTGAAGGGTGGCGACAGCTTGCCGTAAGCCCTCACTCTGCCCGTGCTACGCGCATATAATGCTTGGATAATATTTACATATTTCTCGGGCACACCTTTCCTGAGTAGACAATTCCAAAGGGCACATCGATCAACCGAATCGAAGGCACCTTTGATGTCGAGGAACACGACTACGGTGGGCCGCCAATATGTGTGACGGTGCTCCAACAACTGACGCAAGGTGAAGATGTGGTCGATGCAGCCACGACCCCGACGAAACCCGGCTTGCTCCTCACGAATCTGGCTTTCACGAGCGCCAGTCAGTCTGTGAAGAATTATGGACGCGAGTAATTTGGAGGCGATGGAGATCAGACTGATTCCTCTATGGTTGCCGCATTCCGAACGCGAGCCGCCTTTGAAGATGGGAACAATAACGGAGCGGCTCCAGTCGGTTGGGACAGTTTCCTGCTCCCACAGTTTCACTAGTAATTCATGCAAAGCATCAACAAGAAGCAGAGCTTCATCATTTGAAGAGCGCCGGATGACGTCATCTGTGTGACCCCGAGGACTTGATTGTACATGGTTTTTCCCGCGCCCCACAAGCTTTTTGCTTTTCCCATTGCAGCGTTCAACAGTCGATCCTCACGTTCAGAATTCTGAGCCCGATGAGGAATGGATCCAGAAAGGACAGCACGCGATACAGGTGTGATCAATAGCCGCGGAGAATACTAACAAACTAGATAGAATTAAATTAGCTTTGACAGAAATGCTCAGCTCCAACTCTTTGGACAATATGTGCGATAGTTTTCCCACTACTCGGCACGTAATAATTTCATAATCACCAGGGTCCTCCTGTTGCCGTTTCCGGTAATCAGACGAACATAAAGTTAGTGAATGCTATGCACAAGGGGCTGAGTTGCGGTGTCTAGGTGTTATCTGTTAGCTCTGACGCAACGGTTGAGGACCACCAAGATTCTCGGTCTGTCTTCAGGCTTAGCACGGAGTCTTGCACAGGAGCTCTTGCGACAGTATTCAATGTGATGTTCGCGTCCAGCGGGATATGCCGCGGATACATTGATAAGTACTAATAGACTTCGAAGTACTAATATCCTCAGATCTATGTATGGCTATCGACATACCCACATGAGGATTGCGGCCCGTGCTGCCTCAGGTAACGGTCTGTACAAATTGTGGACCAGAGATCATACGGTTGTCTCCAATGAGGGTTAGTATCACAACTCGCAGGCTAGGTACTGTCGATACGCAATTCAGAACAGCTAGGCTTTGTCTAGTGGCTCTGCCACCGTGGAAAGGATTAAGTCAACAATCATCAACTGAAACGAATTACAATTTAGATGCAGAGGACACGTACTTTCAA
Organism: Dicrocoelium dendriticum; assembly: GCA_944474145.2. Lineage (NCBI taxonomy): Eukaryota > Metazoa > Platyhelminthes > Trematoda > Plagiorchiida > Dicrocoeliidae > Dicrocoelium > Dicrocoelium dendriticum. Next base: position 204,477,793 of record OX104064.1, on the reverse strand, counting down.
TATAATAATTTAGGGCAGAGTATAATTGTCACCGTATATCGTATGCGGATATGCGCATTTAATTTAGTTTCAGCTATGTCGTTAACCTATGAATGATTTGCTTGTTGATATCCGGTGTCGGCTGCTCTTTGATCCGTGCATGCTTGACAAGGGGTGCCTACCTGTCGACGTTTAACCCACTACCTCGATCCCCAAATAAATGGCTCCATAGAGATTATGGTGGTTTAGCACGAATCCTCATATAGTAGAAATGTCCCACAAGTATATTAAAATGCTACAAACGCAACAAATTACGAAGATAAGGTAAAATTAAGTAGTAAGTAAGTGTAAGTGTAAATCCAATGAAAGGGACTGCAACAAGGTATCCTATCCGAGCATTGTAGTAAATGTACAGGAAAGGAGCCCTAGTCGATTGCTTTAATGACACTGCACTGTCGAGCAATACTTACTCTCGGAATTACGTCGATGTGAATCCGACGCGGAACAGTGTCAGTAACTTCAGGTCATGCCTGGTATTTTAGTTGGATCTGTCGAGCTGCCACATACGACGTACCCAGTTCGGACAACGTAACATCCGACTGCCGTGATGCACCAAAGCCAGTCTGATTATGTCTGTCCTCAGTGGCTCAATCAGTTTAGATATTGACAACACGGGAAATTTTGGCAAGTGACTGTCAAAAATTAACCACTCGGTCAGTCTGAGATTTGGACTCAATTTAAGGTAGCTAAACCTCACAAGACTGAATTCCACTCAGGCCCTGTCATTGGGTCACTCTTCAGTTAGAAATGAGAAGGAGCTAGGATCTGAAATATGACGTCCAGATAAGATAGAATAATGACGCACCGTCACATCACAGTGGTTAGCGATAGAATTTGCCGTCACATAAATTGGGTGGGGTAGTTGCAGGACATCAGCAGTTTGCCCCTTCATTAGGTCATGTCCTGCAGACCTCAATGCCTGTGTAGGGAAAGTAAGCACTATATGGAGAATAAGGAAAAACGCCTAACCAACGCCCGTCAAATTGTAGCCCACGTTAGGGACTCCTGGCCTCGTGCGCATGCGCTCTACCAAATGCCTTAAGTGGGTCTGCAAGCTCAAGTATAGATTGTGACGAGTAACGATATGTAGGCTAGATGAAGAAAAGATTGAGGCCAAGATCCATCTATCCAACTCCACTTGACATGCCATTATTGTCACATTAGGTCCCACCACTGGCTCAAAACTGGGGGAGTAAGTAACAACAACACCTGCAAACCCGGGAACGTAATTCCTATCAACATCAACTGTTGCGGGTTGCAACGGTTGAAAACTCAGCTTAACCGGACAGTCAACAAGCTCTCACATAAATGATCTGGGCCTATGAGGACATTCCGGTTTGAAAAACTGTGTCGCGACGATCCATGTCATGTCCTCTCACACCTTAAGTTGGAAAACAATACATTCATGGGAATTCGCGTACGACCAAGGCTGGGTAGAGAGATTGTCAAGGGACAGGTTGGACTAGGTAAATGAAAATTGGGTTGAAAAAGCCGCAGCGTATTGGGGCCGGATCACCAAGTAAGGTGAACCGACGTTGAGCCAGTCCCAGAATAACACAGACCAACTTGTTTCAACGCTGGCCGGGTTAAACTACGGTCAAATGTTGCAACCGAACTAAGGACAAAAACTGTCACACATCGCTGATGGAGACGCTGTCCTGGTGCAGTGTCGTAGACAATTGCGGTATTGGTGTAAATGCAACATATTATTTCCACAGTGAACCCCAAGGATCAAGGAGTGCGAGCTATGGGAATACACCCAACATGGTGACTGTGAACGGCATTAGGATTATTTACATAACCTATCGCGTCGAAGATAGCTTCAGAGTGGGTGAGGTAGGGTATAAACGTTCTGATGTTCGCCATGTTGAAGTCTGAAAACCCTAATTTGTGCGAAAGTTGTGCGGTTTCGCAAGCCCACATTTCCTGGAGCTGAGATAGATGCGTAGTAATTGCCATTTAAAATGTCCAATTGTCTGTATCTGATGTTATGTCAGTACGTTTAACACAACGTCCGTAGAAACATTCCCACGCAACTACGCCCAGCCATTTGGCTCCCGCACGCCTATTGGGTCACATTACAAGGATATCGTCCGAACAAGCCAGACTGTATCCAAGTCTTACTGGACAGACTATTCGCGCCTTTCTGGGCACGCAATAATTAAATTGGGCTTACTGTAGGAGATGGCGTGCTTTTAAATCTAAAAAGTACAGCTTCCGAACCGGCTGATGC
>OX104064.1:204315818-204475421 GCA_944474145.2 Dicrocoelium dendriticum | reverse complement strand
CCATTGTCTAAGCTCCTCTGATTTTGCTTTAGTGTATCTTACTTCGGTTTCATTATCATGTCTACAGTAAGGACACGCTCCATGAGGAAAAAAAGTATTATGAGCCAGGATTCTTCCATTTTAGTTCAAAATCTGAGACAACGAACTAAAGTACTTTGCACAAAGACTGGAAGCAGTAGTAAAGGAAATACCAGAAGCAGTGTAGGCACTGTAGGAAATTCCCTTGGACTACATGCTGACCTGAGAAAGACACCTGAAACATGTCCATCAGTAGCTGAAACTGCATACGCTGAACTTGCATCAAAGGTCGACATGCTCACATCGATATTGCAACCCTTGCAGAGTCTATCTGTCTTATTTGATTCGCCCCCAAATGTTGATAGAATGAACCTCATGAAGTGCAGTATACTGATAGACTCCATTTCGACCGAAGTACATAATCGAGTACGCTGTTCACGCAATGCTGTGGTATTTAATGTGCCAGACAAATTACCATTAAAAACTGTTCAGAAATTGCTTCTTACTGCATGCGGTATGCAATCTTGTTGGTCCAGCTGCATCAGACTACGAAAAAATGTAATGCGTTACGCTTGTCCCATACTTTTCCAGTTTGAAAATGAACTTATCGCTAAACAATTTATTCTAAAGCGCAATCTCATTGTGCTTAATACGACTTTCAAAAGTCTGAAAATTATGGAGGACAAAACCCCGCTACAACGAGAGATAAGGAGGAGAACTTCTGAAGTAAAACAGAATACCCAACAGCCATATGGCGCCCCTCACCCAGTTGATATTGCTCCACTTATTGGCCAGCACAAATGTGAGGATAATACTCCGCTTGCTGCAAATAGGGACGAAGCGTTGGATGATCAAATGATTTCTGAAATTAACAAGGAATCACATGCATATGCGGGCCACTCTATTGCATTAGATGATGTGTCCGGTAGAACACCTAATTCTCGCCCTTCGAAGCTAAGGTCAACGTCAGATGCAAAATTGGTAACTGAAGGACTCCCACTAGGCCACAGATTCACGGCTAAGCGTGTTAAGCCGACCAAGCCCAAAACGACTACAATCTACGAAACTAGTGATATGAGTAGTGCTTTCTCCTGGATAATCAGTTCTGGCAGTCATATAAGGAATCCTAATACTCTTTCCTGTATGCAAAGTGACAACGATATGGATCATCGAATAACAACTGCATTACTTGCTAAATCCCAGTTGCATGCCAAACCTCTATCTCAAGCCTCGAACTGTCATGTCCCGCCTAATATCTGCTTTGGCTATTGTCCAAACTCATGGAGAATATCGATGGATCCGGTCAGACTGATCGATATTAAAAGGACGGTTGACCTAGAGTTATCGCAAGCATCATTGGGCGACTGTATCGCCGTTTTGTTTGGCTAGACGTAAATATATTGGTCATCAATTTATGGAAGAGTTGCGGACATCATTGCACCTTACACACGGGTGTCGTAAGTTTCAGATTCCATCAACGAATCACATGGATTATGCTGATGTTAATGCATTGTTTGACACCAGTGTGTCTCCACCGCGTATAGTGAAGCCTTGTACCTCTTGAGCGAAATTAAGCGGATCTTACCCATAGATAGAAATAACAGCAGCCCACTGAATCCTATCAAGGCGTTACGTAATCAACAGCCTATTAGAGACGTGATACAGCGGACACAACCTAACGCTCCAGCCCTCACTGGCTATTGCAGTAATCATGGACTCTTTCCTTTGAGCCATATTCTAGCGAGCCATAATAAGTCCCAACCCCTCCGCCGTGGCTACCTCCAAATATAGTTTCACCGTTGGCAATACGCGCACTTTTCAAAAATTCCTAACCTGGTTCCAGACACACGGCTTGAAACCCCGGTTTTTATTACACAACCTAAAGAATCTTCCTCATATCTCACATCTATCTCAGTATTTTTATAGACACTCGCTCTCTTTACTCTACGATCCACTCACTACGTTCGATTGTTTTGTTGAGTGATCATGATATAATATTTTTAATCTAATATTGATGCCATGATGGCAGGTCTGACACTCAATTAACCATTTTCTTTTATAACTTGTTTATGAGAAATCGGCCTGGTCGTCAATGTGATGGCTGTGTAATTTATCTGAAAAATTCGTTCGCAGCAGCAACATTCGATAACACAGAGTTGAACAATGTTCAGGAATCAGTCAGGTTTACGATATCTATTAATCATCATCAGCTGCTTATGCGATGTGTCTACAGCGCGCCAAACGGCAGCCAAGAAGACCCAGAACTTTTGACGTTTGCACTTGAATGCGTCGCTAGCCCATCATTTGAACATAAGATTATTGGAGTTGATTTCAGTGTGCCTTTGATTTCATTGCCCATAGGAACCGCTCCTTTGAAATAGCAAAATCTTATTTTCTGTATCCAAATGAATTGTTGGCAGCAACAAGTCTCACAACCTATCAGAGGTGAAAAAACTGGATCTCATTTTCCCTTTGGGCATGCCTGAAGTCAGTGTTAATGTTCCTGATGATTTTCCTTGGGGCAATCATAGTGTGATCAAATGCCGCCTATGACTATGCATGATCGATGTATAGCACAAAATACATTATCATCTGTTCTGTTCTGTTAGTTGGGAATCTTTCAAGCTCCTGGTTCGTTCGATGAATTAGGACAATTTCTTTCTCTCTTCATGTCCTCAAAATGCGACTGACCTATTTTATCGTATAATTGGCCTCTGCATCTATTCAGCAATAGCACTAAAATGTGCTTACCAAACTAAACACAAATCCGTTTGCAAGGCGTTGAAGGCAGCACGAAAGCTTCATAAGATTCGGCAAACATTCAAGTTAACTACTGACTTTGCGCTATTATTACAGCAGCCGAAGCTCATCGAAGAACAGAGGTATCAAGGTGACAAAGCTCTTATTCGAAAAGAGTATATAGCTCTGAACGGCCCTTGCAAAACAGCTGAGCTAACCAAACTAATCCGTGCCCCGGGTTCGCGTTGCATCGACAATCTGGGTTTTATCACCACGTCTGATGGAACATACTACGATGCACCAAGTGATATTTGCGAAGCAATCAGTTCTTAGTTTGCCAAAAAAATGTTCAATGAATCATCAGACACGCCAACACTTATCATGCCACTCAACAATGAAGGTCTATGCCCAGTGGAATTCGCTGTAGCGAAAATCACTGGTCAAGTCTCGCCTATACTCCTTAACCTATACTCCTTAACAGGCCCGGATGGGACCCAACCTTGTTTACCAAAATGCAGTGGATGTGATTTACTTCTATTTTAGCTCAACATCTTTGCACTCTCTTTTCACAACGGAGTAAACCCTACTCAATAGAAAAGTTCTGTCGTTATCCCGCGACATAAAAATGACGATGCCCAAGAGGTTAAAAACTTTCGTCCCATCAATCATACACCCAATATATCTAGAATAATGGAAAGGATAGTGAAAGGTGAAATATTTATATCTTTAAAGAAAGCTAAGATTATCAACAATTCGCAACACGGCTTCATGCAAGGTCGATCCTGCGCAACATGCCAGACTGACTTTTTAAACCACACAACGGCTGCCATTGACAATGGAAACAGTGTCGTAATCCCGTTACTAGAAATGCAACAAAACTTTGTTAGAGTGCCTCACAGAAGGTTGCTAAACCAACTGAAGGCTATAAGCACTGGAGAAACCATGTTCCCTTTGCTGTCTCCATATCTAATTGGTATACAGCAGGTGGTGCACATAGGCGACCACTTCTCTAAACCGAAAACAATCACTAGTGGAGTGATTCAAGGGTGTGTTCTTGGTCCTTTTCTTTTTCTAATTTATATTAACGACAGATGCCAGTGAATAAGAAATGCTTTTGCATTTATCTTTGCTGACGACATTAAAGTTGTCTACTCACAACTACGAGCACCAGAGAAAGTTTCCTTCTAACCAATTACTCAAAGATTTGGAACAAACTTCGAAGTGAAATCAAAAAATGCTATACACTTTGCAATTTAAAGCTTGCTATTAGTAAGCATTTAACCATTTAAAACGTGATTAAGATGTTCGGGACATCACAGTCCTTAGATAATGCATAGGAAAACGGTATCCATGGTGCCTGAATAAATTTCCGAAACAAATAATATTTCCGACAACAGTCCCTTACATTACATTTTTTCTCAGCCAGAAGGTCTCTCATGTGATTGTGAAGAAGGAAAAAAATGGAAGAACGATTCTGATTGCTCTGTGTTACTTAATTTGCAATTGCGCCATGTTTCTTCCTGAAAATGTATTAACTCAATGTCATAAACGTTTGTACCATTAGTTGATGTGTTCCTTTTAAGGAACAGGTTCTAGCATCGTTGAGTAATATAAAAATTAATTAATTTTTCTTTCTTTATTATAATTTGTTATTTGTCAACTACATTGTTTAATTATACCTCTAAACTGAAGGACAAATTTAGTAACCAAATATTCTGTCTGCAAGTGGAGGCCAATACTTTTCCAAGGTGCATGACTATGTCCTCACTTGTTGTAACAAAAGGAGTCGTTGGATACATGAAGAAGGCTTCTATCAAAGTGTCATCAATTTTTTTGTCAATACGCTACCACAATAAAAGTTAGATATATGCAACTAAACTATCCTTTTGGGGAGATTTAATATTTTTTTATCACGCCTGTATTTAAGAGCTGAACAACCACTATGCAAACACGAGCACCTACGATGTATTTTTGACCATCGCAATTACTAGCTTGACAAAAATGTTTTTTTTTGTTCAGCCTATAAGTGAAGGAAACCCTTTACAACTTACAATAAAATGAATGGATTTCATCTATCCAATTTGTCAAGCAGTGCGTTTATTCTCCTATATATTTGTAGTCACAAAGGCCGCAAATTCACACACACATTCACAAACGCGAAGGACCAGTTGGCTGCATACATAATAGCCAATTATGCAGTAAAAACTGCAGGTTACAAACAACAGGTGCTAAATAGGTATACCTATCAGGTGAACAGCTATTAAAACATGTATGTTTATGATCCAGATGAATTATCAGAATCCATAGCACAAATAAACAAAAACCAATAACAAACAATAAACAAACAACAAGAATAAATGAACAAGCTACATACGCTGTAGGAAAGTGTTCGAGTTCAGTGCAAAGTTTGTTGGCTCAACAAATGCAATTAGTGACCTTATAGTTACAGGTAACTCTACAAGTTTATTAAAGGGAGGATAAATAATGGGAAAAGGAACTAACACTGCTGGGTGAAGATTTACATTTACATGTACACACACATGCACATATTAAATGTTCCAAACTTTATACTGAACTTATACTAACGCTTGCCAATGAAATATAAATTGCTGCATTACAAAGTAGCCTTAATTACAATTGTTTGCACTGCAGTACCTCATTGGTTTGCATTACTCCATGTGCTTTTTGTTCGTCATCATTCCCATATATGTGTGATGTTCTCATTCCGAAAATGGTCTTGCCCGCTTGCGTGTTTCCGTTCTCATTCCCGCTTTAAGAACACTGTTTGCCATGAGATAACCACTTTGACTGATGTTCCTTTGTATGAGCAAACTTATTCTTTGCCACCAAACCAGTGAGACATAAAAAAACCAGGCTAGGCAGAGCAACCATTATGGAAAGTAATGCACTTCGTCACCTAATAAAGGCAATTCGATTTTATCCAAAAACTATTATTGTATGCTAGCGCCTATCAGTTAGCGGGCTCACGTTACTTTGAATGCACACAATTTCAAAAACTGAAGTTTATCGCCGGGCCTCTTGCTTCTGCTTTCTGACAGCTCTCAGACGATTAAAACATAATCGCATCAGTGCCATCGGACCCGTTTCTGAGTTTATCGTTGTAAACATACCCTTCCCCATCCTTTATTAGTAACCGCTTTCTATGCTTCATTTAGCCGTGATCCGCTGGCTTCTAACTCCATATCTTTAATCTTTTTCTGCGTACAATATACATAAGGGATCATTAATTCAGGCATTGTTGAATCAGTTAACGTTTTCAATCGTAACTTTGATGAAATTTTGTTTTTCTGTCACTTGTTCGTTGTCTGTCTTTCCGAGATTTTCACATACATCTTTACTGGCATCCGAGAGTCCTCCTTATGACAATCATTATCTGGGATACAACACTCACTAAAGATGGTTGCTCTTATCCGCGTGAAGCACTTGATTCATTTTCCTGGATTTGGTAAGGCGATTTTCATACTCAGCATGACTAACGTTTCCGGATGGATTAAGTATGAGCTTCCATAGAAGAAGGCCATTTGCCTTCGTAGACTTAAGATTAATGGTTCACTTGAACACGGATTGCAGATTTTAATGGCTAAGACAAGAATTAACTCAACGGAAGAATGCCTATTTATCTCCATGCAGCCAGAAACACTTGCTTCTCGGATTTTGGAAGATTAGGCTTGATGCTTATTAAAAGGCGTTCCACACATCTGACACCGGACCAAGGATGACAGTTCCCCTAAGATGCTATGAATTAATTTAAGAGGAGTTCGTTTTCCTTTTATTGGACAAATGGCGCAAATCAAACAGGTTCAGCCAATTTCTACTACTACCACGCGATTTCAAAATGATACTGTTTTAATTATACTGAAAAAACCAACCGGGTTCACAAGAACGTTGTGATTCTCATTCGTAAAATTCAAAACTGTGATAAACAGATTGAGATTTAATTATGCCGCTCCCTATTATTCATACAGAAATTAAATCTTACCAAACTTCCGACGGCATTTCGGTTTTTTACTGCAATTTAAAACATAAAGCAAACGAATAGGATTCTGAATATATAATGGGGACAACAATCCCACATGGAAATTTATTTTGATTAACTTTCTTAAACAAATGTACAACTAGTAGAAAATCGATCCATTAGAATATGCTCTCCTTTTACTCTAAATTCCAAAATCCTATGGCGACCGCCTGTGTGTGACGACCACTTGTCTATGGGGAAAAGCGAATCCCAGTTTTCTCCTTTTAGTAATATCCGTACGCATGAAACTAGACATGGCGACTAGCAGCCAAGGAGACCACATTGTGTCGCTTCCTTGAGTGGTCGCGTTGAACAGGTTTGGGTGTATCTATTTGGACAAGGTTTTTATTTAGGGGCTGAAAATTACTGATAATCTTGTAAAACGTTACATTTGACGAACAAGTTCTAATGCTTGTATCGCTATACCATACCAATATGTAATGAAGCCTTTCTAGATTTGCACGGTACCATGGAGAACTAATTTATTATTTTATTAATCAATGCAAATTGTGTCTAAGTGTACCGGATATTCATTTCTCGCTGTAACGATACACCCAACGAATTCTCGTTTTGTGTGGAAGTCCCAATTATCGACTACACCTGTTAACTCAACACCAAGTTGCACTGGTACAATATGCTTCTTTCATGCAGTTAAAACAGAAGCGCCTCTACACATAGGTTGAGCGCAAACAGAAAGACAAATTGTATACACTATAAGTTGACGCGTAATAGAAACGAGAAGAGTAACATTTTGTAGATGCAACTATATATTACTCTTTCTGCTCGCAAGAAATCCATTATTCCAAAGTAATGAGGCAAGAAAAGAGCACTCGCTACTTACCACCTATATTTTATGGTTTTGTACTTGACTCGTATTTTGCAATATTAGTGAGTTTGTGGTCTAGCTGAATTTTCAACCGGCGGTGGTGCGTTAAGCATTTTCTTGATTTAATTTGCATCGTGGTGTCAAAATCTCGCACGCGATAGTTGAGACCACCTTTAATTCATAGGCGTAGTATATATATATGGATATATAAATAGGTCATCCAAATGTAAATGTAGCAATACCTCAAAACCGGACATCCGAAAATGATACGCATTTAGCTAGTCGTGCTGGATGAGCAGTGTAGAGAGTTCATAATGAAAAGCATTCTTCCTAACAATAGAACTATTATTAACTAAGAAGCCAATTGCTTCGCAGTATCAAAAATGAAATTATGGCAAAGTGAGTTAAAAAGAATACATAACTTATCCATTGATGAACTATAATTAATCACTGGATATCAATATGTTTTGCCCGTCAATGCAACTTTGCCGGTTTCACGAATACTCGGATGTTTTTCTTGTCTGTCTGGTACAGAATTATATGTCGTATTGTGAATACCCGTCTTCTTGAATGCAGCTAATTGATTCTGGTCCGGAAGCGATATGTTTTCAGCGGTTGGACAGGTACTGTTTTCATGTTTAAAATCATATCCATAGCTTTAAGGATAATTGTACATCTGGTTTAACGGACAATTCAAATAAATATTCTCGACAGTAACGCTTTAGCTTAGAATTGACGATTACCCACTTCGCTTATTGGGTACTTGCATTTCGTCCGAACAATCTTAAGAGTCCACAGTTCATGGTAGCCGGAATTGATATTATTGCATGTGCTCTAACTTTAACATATGAGCTGCATTCGCATTAGCAAAATATGGTTTTGAAAAACTGAATGCAGTGAATGGATGCCACTCAGCCCTTACATACACATATGTTGAGCAAGAAGATTATTTAATGACTTATTCTTAAAGTACAAATGAATCATTGTTCATTTATGCTAACGGTCGTATTACTAGCATTGTTAACCGGTTTGTTGCAGATAAACCAGGTAATGTGCGCTGCTTTATATGGATTACATTACAATGCATGAAAAGAAGTTTGTAATACAGCAAATCATTACAACTAGCTTGTTTGGCGCTTAATATACTACGTAGGAAAAGAAGGTGGTTAGCATCGGTTGCATAATTTCAAGCGGCGTGTAAAATGGATGATTTCGTTAAAATTATTTTAGCAAACTGTTATTTACACCATCGATGTTTACGGACTTCGGTACATTTCGTTCATGGTGAGACTTCGGCGAAGCTATGAGAACGAAAATCAGCCCGACGGTTAATCTTAAGGAGCATTCACGTCATAGCCCGCTATATGGGTGTTGAAGCAGACGACAATATGCGCTTATTACACATGGTTAGCTTGATCAAAAAAGTAAAGTTTACTTGTATTAGCGGTTCTCGTTCTTCGTGTATCCCACAGTTCATCCAAAAGCAATAATAACAGAGTGCCATATTGTAGTATTCTTGCATTTGGCCAAATTTTTCTCGTCCTCCAGAGAGTGACCTACCAAAATGCTGTTAACCTTTCACACATCTGGCAGATGCCTTATCAAAATACGTCACTACGTTACCGGGTAGCGTTTCACATTAAAATTCACTAAAGCTGCCCAGGTAGATTGGAGATACCTGATGCCGTATATAGACGGAATTTCTTGATCTTAGTGTTCCATGCGACACTGTGTTAAGTTACCTATACGTACGCGCATTATCTTTCGTAAAATAGACATAGACACAGTTTCGGTACTAAACCTTACGAAGCGATTACTTTGGGCTGGAGTTTTTCAAATCGAATTACTTAAACGCACCTCCGAATGATAGCTTTATTCCGGCCCCATGAATAAGTTAATGGGAAGTACGGCATGTTAGGAATTATATAGAAAGCAAAATTAGCCGATTCGCCAAACTGTTGAAATACTTATTGCAACACGTCCTAACAGATCACTTATGACCATTAGTCGGTTTTTAGTCTGCAAGCTGACTTACATATTTAGTTCAGAGTACGGCTTTACATATTGGGTGTAACAACGTCAAATTCTTCAGTATGAACTGCTGAGGCGTCACGGTTGCCAGATTCCACTTTTATAAAGTACATTGGTTGGAAAGGCATCTGATGATACTGCTCCGTTTTGCTGAGAGCCGCATAATAGTCACTGATGTGTTGCATACAATGCCTCTTATGGCTTAAGAAAACTTGCCCCGTCCAATATTTTGGTAAGTTTGGGTAGTCTTGCCCAGTTTTTCTCCTGTACATTAGAGGCTAAGATAAACTAGGAAGTCAATCAAATGATCATTGGTTGCAATGACAAGCAACATTAGCGGCTAGGCGGCTGCAGTTTAAGTATCTCGGCTGCTAATCCCTAAGTTGCATTACTGCTTGCGCTGCCTACCGAGTACCATGCTGCAGGTACATAGCACTTAGGCTTTATCGATTTAAGCTAAGGACCCGGTGACCTTAGCCGCCGGGATTTATTCCAAATCTTCGCGGTCCATATTGTGAAATGATTTACCAACCCACTCATTCATCGATAGTTTAAAAATAATCTTAACGTGGTAACATTTAAAACGACGTCTAATTAAATGCGCCCAATCATTTGAGCATTTGGCTAATAGATGTTGCACACAACCATTTATACTCTTTGCTATTTCATTAATATACTTGCTATAAATATGTGGTGCTACGGCTCATGATGAATATATTTGTTCTAAGGTACATAAAATATATTTATTAAAACTTGAATGTCCGCGAATCCAAACAACAATCAATGCCTGAACAGATAGACAGTGCTTGATTTCATCGTTATTAAGAATTTTGCAGCCGGTAACAACTTTATTAGGGTATTAAATTACAATTAACACCCGTTTCATGCTAATTTATTAGCATTCTCGGCTGCCCCCTTTAACTTTAGGATTTTGTAGGTACGCACGACATCTTATCATGAGACTGTCATACTTTATATATCCCGTTCTCTTGGGTACTACTAGAACCTAAGAGCATCACGCAGCTTGTTTAATAGAGTATGGAATACGAGTGCTATCGTATTATTATGTGTTGCTGCAACTTCATGCCTGTTATGCATCATTACATCCGAGGTGCTAGCCTGACTTGCTAACATTATCCCCATTTGGGTTCACATAGCCTATTTTAACTTGGCTTTACTTAACTTCCGTTTCCAACGTGTCGCTTTGCGTTTGGCCATAAAACAATGGTTTTGAATTTTTCCGAGCCACCTCAAGTTGCTCCACAAAAGTGCGTTGGAGCACTTCCGTATCTGAAACTCACTCACTGTAGTCGATGCGCATAATACGAGACAGACAATCTTGAAGTAAGTGATCAAAATAACGGACATCCATTTGATAATGTAGGCAGGATTCGCTGTGTTATAGAATAACGTGCAGCACCATAGACAAGTATACCAGCAGCTTCGTCCCTACAGTGAACTGGTGGTTATTGCACATACGAAATCCTAGCTTGCTAAATGCAACATCCGCCTTCGTTATTCGGCTGCACGACTAGCTCATCAACTAAGGTCAGCTTGTTATTACGCAACCAAGATGGCCAAATCCCCAAGTGCTTCAATCATTTAGTCGGCAACCTGTGTTTGGTGCAGGCCTACAGACTTCATTCCTGATGAAGGCGAGAAAGGACAAACAGTCTTGCTTGGGTTGATCGTTGGTCTGAATTTAGTGGCTGTGGAAGCGAGAGCCGTTGTCACGTGCAGCCTCTCACCCGTGCGCAAACAAAAAACAATGGTCAGCAAACAGCAACCTACGGAGGTCTGGCTCAGACACTCGGGTTTTCTCCCTGAAAGGAGGGATGATCAGCAACCCATCATCAATACGGTGTTCCAGAGGAACATGGTAATCACAAGCAGTATCAAAAGCACAATACATGGTTGCATGAAGGTACAAAATATACACCGCAGGAACCAAGACACAGCATTTCTTCACATCAGAGAAAACATAAAATCATCCCAAAATTGTCCGCTCAGCTGCAACCTCGCTTGCGACCGAATGTGCAAACATTAAAATAAATTGCAAATGCAATCAGACAACCAAATCTACCCAACACCAGCCAGAGTGCCTCACGGTGCACTGTATCAAATGTCCTGGTAAAGGTAACAAACAGTGAGTAAAACGGCTGGTGTAAAACTTTGCATTTCTCCTGTAGATGTCGAACAGAAAAGACAATTTCTATGATACCGCGACTTAACCAGAATCCACATTGCGCCTCTGCTACTTTAATTTATACATATATATATCCTTGTGTAAAAATAGCTGATATATTCTACGAAACCTATCCCCAGATTTCCTGAGCAGTCGCAACCCTGAACATCCAGCACTGACTTCCAGGTTGTCTGCTCATTACTGTTAATTTCGGCGTACCTTCCAAACTCATGCGTTTTTTCATTAGCATCTAGGATATACGAAGCGCGCCACCACTTTAACTGAACTTCTAAAAGCTGGGCTAGCAATTACGAAAGCCCGCTTGGGCATATTTTAGTCGCCCAGTTGACAGACTACATTATTAAAGTTTAGCAAAACACTGTTTTTATAAAGAACGCTCAGATATTCCTGACCTTGAGCGAACTTGCATGCTATTAGCTCACTTGTGCACCAATGGCTTTTTAGCTGCGAATCAGAGACATCTTATCACACGCCTTTGGACGTATACACATTCGTATTGCTTTTACATGCTCTACCTTGTGATACCATTGTTCGATTATACTCCAGGGAATCCTATATTTACCATGAATTACATATTCCGGGATGTGATTAGCTGATATCCAAGCGCCGAATCTTTTGTAACTCACCCATCGGTGAATTTGGTCTCCCTCGATGGAACCTTTCAACGGCTTTGGAACAAACTCTCAAATGTTCAAATCAAGCATTGCTTGCAGGAGCAGATTCACCTGGCATCATCCAAAGGCCTAACCAAGCACATTCCCGTGTAACTGCCTCAAGTTCACGCTGAACATACGACTGACACGCCATGGAGGACCGTCTGCAAGCTTAACACTGCAAAGTGAACGCCACAGTCGCGGCGTGATGGATAAGTCGGGTCCATTCTATTGTACACTTGTGTCAAGCGGCGCTTCACTCGACCATATCGACCTTTGTTACACAAGAATTGACGCTGAGCTATAGCGAACACTATATAGCTTTTATCATCCTAGTTGCAAGACAAATGAATGCCGTTAACACTCGTGTAATAAGGATAAATAATGCGGAAAACCGGGTAACCAAGGTAAGCAATACCATTGCGGTCACAACGAGTGCCTAGAAACCTGTGTACTGTTACATATATTCCGTGCCGTCTAGGCTATTAGAGCAGGTATGTCAGTCAAAAAGACCAATGACTAAGAGTTCAGTTAGGGTTGCCGATCTTATATATCCACTGTCAGCCAGAATAAATACTTTAGAGAAACAGATAACCGAACAAATGTAGAAACTAAATTTGCTTGACTCATTTGAGGATATCCTTAAGTCAGTTTCCTACACAATTCAGGCTCTGGCTAATTCAGAGCCAAATCGTAAAACTGGAGCACTAAATTACCTAAATGCAGTAGCCTCTGAGGTAACCCAAAGATTTAGAAGGGTAAAAATTTCATCGCCTTCAACATAGCTGTCAATATCTTAAACAAAAACATTATTTTTATTGATTTAAGTGCTTGCAATATTGCTGAGACCGATAATATTGGTAGAAGATTGAGGAAAGTATTTCTATGTTTTCTTTGTCTTATGTTCCGCTGTCGTAGCGAAGGTCTTGCAATTGCGTTTAACAAACGCTAAAATATTTCGAGTTCTATTCCGAAATTTAGCCAAGATAACCTTTCCGAAAACAGATCACCATTGCAACGTGGACTTCAATGCATGAGTGCAACTGATAGCTTGCGGCTTATTCGTCAACAGATCCAACAGACTATTGGTAATCAACTATGAAATCTAAATCCAACGACCCAACAATGTGAATCCGGTCCGACCAGGCAGGGCTCAGAAATGTACGTCATTCAAGGAATTGACTTGACTCGCCCACATAGCCACTTTGAGAGAGGACAGTTGAGAAGTATGTATTACACAAAAAGGAACCACGGTGTCAAACTCGTCCTAGAGGATAAAGAACCAGAAATATCCTATGCTTACAAATAGCTATAACCAAAACCTGCTATAAAGATATGGAAACAAAACTTCACCGGATTAAGCGCGGAATGCCTGCTCTGCCAAAGAACTTGGACAAAAACTTGCCATACCTTCCAAAGTGTGTAATCATGATACACCATTTCTAAGCAGTTCATGTTGCCATCAGTCCTAACTACATATCTTTTACAACCGAAGCTGTCCAAATATGGACGTTATCCTTTCGCTAATACAGCTCACAGTGAGCGGATGGCATTTGTTCGAACCGTTCACATTTGCTACCATTAGTTTGACTAAAACGATAGAAATACTTACATTAGTGAATCAAAGTGTTATTTGTTCCCAAGTTCCGGAAACACGGGATTATCCCTCCAAACTACAAATTGGTAGCCGTGCAGAACCAGCACCTCGTTGCAAGATAACACTACTCTTTTTGATCTCAAAGATCCCGGAATCTATTGTAGCTAAGGCGCTCATACAGAACCTATGGGAGTAAAAAATTTCTCGTTCCCGTACAGCACAGCATTCGCCAAAAGTGGACCTGCTCCAATTATCTGTTGATAGTTCGTGCAAGCAGGATAGAATACTCATTGTAGGAGTAGGTGCACTAATCCTAGATTTCTCAGGGGCATTTGACCTCCAGGACCAGAGGTTACAGCTGCACAGACTCCAGAATAATGGTATTGGTGATCCCGTTCTGGGCTGGAAAAGCGACTTTCTAGTGCAACATCTCCTGAAGGTGAGAATTCACAATACCTTATTGAAACCAGTCGAAGGGTTGTAAGGCGTAACTCAGGGCTCGTTAGTCGGGCCGCAGCGGTTCCTAATCTCCATATATGATCACGCAAGTGTGTTGTATTCAAACTGTATAATATCTCGATGATCTAAAGAGACCTTTTGCCCTATCGCTTCAATATTGTATCACGCAGAGCTACAGGATGACCTAGACAAAGAGTACTAATGGTCCGCCTAGAACATGTTGCCATTCAGCGGCATCAGGTGCAAACATCTAAGCGTAATTCATCAGAGTGCTTACAAATACTGCCTAGCACCACCAGTTTTCTGCGGGTTTCTCATGATTGCGATCATGGCAGGCTTGTCCAAGCGGACATCAAAGGAAGCAAACCAGTGATTTGGACTTCTTCGTAAAGCTTTCAAGAATGTTGATGCCTCAAACATTCCAGAATTGCTAAGCGCGTACGTGATGTCACGTGTGGAATATGCTAACCAAGTGTGGTAATCTTAGCAGGAGAATCACCTAACCGCAATCGCTAATGCATAACGTGGGAGACAAATCGTTTCAGGGGACTTTTCCATCTTTCCTACACACAGACTGAAAAATAACAAAATTTACAACGGCTATTATGGACGTCTACAGGGAGATCTGATAATTTTGTATCAGATCATAATTACCCCAAATAATAATTGCAACTCTTTGTTGAAACTCAGTCAAAGCACATCCCTAAGGAGTCAGTGATTTAAGCTGACCACTGAATACAGCCGACTGGAATGTTGACGCAATGTTTTATCACTCCGCGTGTCGCATGCGTGGGACTTTCTTCCATTGCTTGCAACAACGTTTTACCAAAAATCGCCTTGATGATAAACCCTACACATTTCCACTACTTAATCAAGCCTATGATGGCATTAGTGCACAAGAAACAGTGGACAATACCATAACCATACTAAACGCTTGGAAGCAATACTCGCACAGGAGTACACAAAGTCCATTAGTTAGTCCTTGTAACTCCAAAGATATTTCACTGGCACCAAATATATTAATTTTTATTATTTACTTCTTAACCGTCCTAGGAAACATGTCAAACATTCGCTTTTATACCAGAGAAAAACATTGCTTCATTGTACCTCATCGACGATTGCGAATTCCGCCAGTATGTTTGCAAAACACTTCAGACTAAGGCATATTCATCAATTCTCTTATGGATTTATACCTAAAAATACTTACCGAGAAATCCAAGTAAATTTGAATTTTTAACTTGGGTGTCATAGCATTCATATACGTGAAGAACAACATGGATTCGGGCCAACTGACTTCGCTATTAAATTTGGTGATTGGTATCCTTCTATAAAGATTTTCTCTAATGGACCACAACTAAAAAGACACATTTTTGCCTCAGCGTTACCTAGTAGCGCGCCTGCATAATCCTCAGTAAAATGCAATAAGTGGATTGATGCATGCTTTTTAGTGCTACTATAATATCATGCTAAATTTAACCCCAATGCTTAACACAACCTTTTACTCGTGTCAGAAACCAAGTATCACGTTGGCCTTAACAATTTAGTACAGTGAATTCCATGCTGCTCTTGTTGAAACTGGACAGTAATCAGCGGTGTGTCCATTTTAACCGGACCATTCGCTTCTAAGTGAAACTCACCATTTCAGAACAAAATCGCGGGTTTTGCTTCAAAGTAAACTGTGGCCATCAATGTGACTGCCTTTCGTAAATCAAACCCAAGAATATACATTTAACTGCTGGGTCTATCCCTGCTCGCGTAATACTTGCCCAGTGTATTATGCGTAACTTTTCAAGTTTTACTAGTTTTGTTCCGGGTTCCGATCATGCTAGGGCTAAGTGAGCCGCATAAATAAGGACGAAATTTGCGACCCTGAGTTCTGGAATTGGATGGAACAGCTAGAATGACTATGAGACTAGACAAATAGGTCCCATTTGCTTACATGTCAAGGATTTCGAAGAAGTTAGCTAGAGCTATAACATGTAATCAGTGAAGTGCACAAGAGGACGTCTCTGGCAAAATCGGTGTGCGGCACCCACAACATTGAACTACACACTGAAAAAAGACAAGCTAAAAGGACTAAATATATGCAATAATGCAAAAAGGTAAGTTTTGCGCAAAGGGATGTATTTTTAAAAATTATCATTTATGCTGTGTTAAACAATGTACAATCTCCAAATTAATACAGGCGGAACAATAGTGGCCAAGGGTTTGAGGATTTCAAGCGGACACAAGAAACACGGTCAGTTTATGTAAAGATGTGGTTCGTATCCTGATTTGGTTAAAGCAAACGGTAGGTTATGTAAACCAAAAGACACAGTTCATCATAAGAATGAATGTCCACTAGAGAGTATGAAGGCGCATGCACCAAGCAGAAGCAGTTTAAATGACAATAAACTATTTACACTGAAGCGGTACCATGTAGTACTCCCAACAAATTTTCCTTCTATACACAGCATGAAGAGGTGTCTCAAATTAAGTTATAAAAGAAAACTTTGGTGTGGTTGTGACCTACACCGTTGTGAAGTATCAATGAGCGAGGCACCCATCTTTATTTATTCTTTACTTATTTTTTATTTATTCTTTATTCTTTATTTATTTATTCGAGGTTTGTATAACTTGCATGTTACAATGTTAATGAGGTCCTTTTAGTTTTTCTGCTGTAAACTGCTCTTGCTTTCTGTGTACTAGTAAGCTAAAATAATTGTCTTAATTAATAGTTAAGTTCGGTCTCAGTTTTTTGTTTACCTGGTCCGTTTCTATGATTTAGCTGTTTGATAACAGGTAGAATTGTTAACAGCATGCTTCATGTCTGGGCAACATTATCCATGTTAAGTCTGCATGCGGAAATCGCACGACGGTGTTTAAATTACACTAGCTTAAGTACAGCGAAAATCTATGAACAGAGATTTCGCTTTCCAATTATAAAAACATATCATGAGGTGAGTTGGTAGAGCACGCAGTGTGGTCGGTTGTTTAGAGCTGCACGCAGCGACAAGGATGACAGGGCTTTCGTATGCGTTATTTGAAGTGCCACATATTCTGTTTTGGAAGACTAACCTAGGACGAATCCTTGGTGTTTTTGCTTCAGTGAAATATGCCCTGTTCGGTTTGTAATGCACAGTTTACTCCAACTGAAGTCTTGACCAATAATTATACACATTGCCTACTTTCTACCACAAGTATGTCAAAGCTTTGTCACGAATGTGATTTAGATAGAAATACCAGGTAAGCAAATCTTCGGAGCTCAAATCCGTGCCAGCTGTAGACTGATTGCAATGGCAGTATTAACTGACTAACAATGTGTACTTCAACTGGAGGTGAGGAACATCGCATTTACATTGAAAATGCACGGTGTCCATAAACAAGGAAACAAAAATCTAAACAGATTAAACATGTCATTAATTGCTTGATATTCGGTATCAGGAAAGAGATTGTACTGAGAAGGATGAGGTTAAACCTATTGGAAATATACAAAGGAACATGTGACACTTAAGCCACGATGACCAACGCTTTAGCGTGTGAATAAGTGCCTACAACCAAAGGTGCTCTTTGTCTTTCGGGATTCCACAACGCTTCTGGAAGCAGTAACAACAGCTAAGTTCGAAGTGACAGCTTACAATTCTCTTAACCAATTCATTACCCTGCTTCCACTCCCCCTTTATCACGCGCATACCTTGCTCAAGCAACTCATGCACTTCGTTTAGTAATGATTATTGTGTTGTTTTGCATACGGCACAACCATTGGAGGCTGATGCGTGAACTAAGGGACTTGTGCGATTCACTTCAAAATCGAAAGGCAAACGCGTTCGTTGCCCATGAGTATTGCCTACGAATTTGAGATAAGCGGCGAAGACATCAGCAGTCAAATGGACGTGATGTCCTTCTTTATGGTTGAACATTTTGGCATTCAAAGCACGGCAGCTTTGCATAGAATGCATTACAGAACTGAGGTGACTTTGAGGTGTTACTACAATTAACAAACTTAGAATAAATACTTCTAGCTTATGCTATGCGGTTCTTGACCTTATGTGTTGTTCTACATTTGTCGCCATAACCGCCCAAGCAGATGGATGACAAACGACTTCTAACTGACTCTTATAAAGGATCAGCGCACCACGTTGTCTGAGCAAAATGAAGAAAAGTTGCGTATTTTAAAAACGCATAACCTATCCCGTCCTGATTTACAGCTATGGCTGGTATGCATATTGACGCTCTGCAGATTTTTGGATCACACAGATTAAGGTACAACATTTAGTACGCTACAAGTCACAAAGTCGATCGTCTGGAAACCGCACACATCGTCCATGTTGTGTCCAATTGACATGGCTAACTTGCAAATGCAAATGCCCAATGCCGTGAAGGACAATAGAAGATTGTCATCCTATTGCACTCTCCAGTCGAAATCAGGTATACATCATTATAATACTATTTACGTGTATCTCGTGCTAGTTATCTTTGATCAAACAGTCTTAGGGAATATCAATATAAGGGTGTTAATGCATGTCCACATGAATGAACACGGCTATGGCAGGTCGGTGTTATACTTGGAGGAGATTCAACGATAGTCATCAAGTTGGATGTGGCCCATAAAATGTCAATCCGACTTAAAACCACGTTCCCCGCCCTCGAGTCTGCCTTTTTCTGATGTTAAACCATCTACAAAGTACAGCAGATCAGAATTATTCCTCTCAGATGGCTGCGTTTTTAAAGCGCGCACTATTTAAAATAGGGCTATTGTTATGGAAATGTTTCCCACTCTTGCAAGCTCAATAGTATTGTATGTCACTCATATAACTAAGCAAGCCCAAGGAATTTTGAGCCCGTCTTCCAAATTGCGTCTGTTCACGCAATCTTCTGTTTACTTCTGTCCGATCTTGCATTCGAATTACTTACACGAGGGCTTATCGATAATGTATATACAGGGCTACCATCGACCGACAGTCAAACTGGTAGTTGTGGGTCATTTGTGTACATTACATTTGTCCGTTCCAACCATACGTTATTTTATAGTGTTCCAAATGTTGGTAAATGTCCTCGCACATATTCGCTACTACTACCGTTTCTGTCGCTCATTTCATGTTTGAGACGGAACGATCACTGTTGGTTGTCAATCAAATAGTCGTTTTCATCTCGGACGCAACATGAGACCTAAAAGTTTCATTTTACCTCTTGGTTCCGCAATTTAGCTGTGAGAGAGTTTCGAGCTTGGATGTGTCCGGAAGCATAACGAATTTACGAAGACTACGTAAGGACCCCAATACTGTTTAGTAGTCAGATATAAGGACATAAAAACTACTATTCACCTCCAGCAAACGTGTGACA
Source organism: Dicrocoelium dendriticum (assembly GCA_944474145.2). Lineage (NCBI taxonomy): Eukaryota > Metazoa > Platyhelminthes > Trematoda > Plagiorchiida > Dicrocoeliidae > Dicrocoelium > Dicrocoelium dendriticum. Next base: position 204,455,534 of record OX104064.1, on the reverse strand, counting down.
AATGACCATCAACCTCTCATTCAGCGTACATACATTCATCATGCCAAAGTAAGTTGTTATGTTTCAAAACTGTTGGCTTCGTTATTTGACAGCTGTCTATGCGCTCACAGCGATGGCGCGATCGGCCACGGAATGGCACTGTGGTCAGCAAATACAAGTGCATAGTCGGAGTTCACTCTTGTACTCTGCACAGACGACAATTCCCTACGCTTCCGCTTCAAAGATTATCCAAATATTTGTTCGGTTGCGTCCACAGCCAGCCCGAAACTGGAGTTCGCCATGTCATATTTTGGTTAGTACTGTGCCGTAGGTTAGGGCTTGCGAAGAGACAAGCTTCTTCATATACGTGCAACAACCAATTACCGGTACTATCAGATGAACCTATGGTTTGTTGGGACCCATATGCAATTCTTCAGCGGATAACTCTCCAATCTGGGCATTTGTGTTGCCAGCCAGCACTACAACTTATGTAATTGTTTTATGGCAAAGGCGCTCGTTCAGTTTTCCATAAATGCCATTATTCAACGATTCAGCTTCACAGCTTCTAAGGACATTGGCAGCGCGCCGCTTACGGAGCTTTGCATAAGAAAGCCCACTGTAGGTGTTTGGTTCTGGTTTACACTTCAATTAGACACATGTGTAAATAACATTGCTATTTTCAGATCAGCCAGGTTTTGTGTCTGTTAGCAATTACTAACTTGCTTTCATCCGTCCCCCACACCCGCATCGTGCGACGCACTTATAGTAATTCATCGGCAACCACGAATTAGTTCGATTAAATCCCGTTCCTTGCAGTAGTGTTCTATTCCAACAGGCCTACACCTGGATGGAATGCGTTAAATTCTTTGCTTATACCTCATTTAATTTGAGTTATAAGAAGTTTGACTAAGCGATTATTAGGTGCAACACCTCGAAAACAGCAGCGAAGTCGTCGGAGATAGAACTCACTTGGATCAAGGTCGACTGGTGTGGTACCTGAAAAATAATGTGGGTTAACAATTGACCCATATCCTACTATCGCCTGAATGCATTTTGACAACATAACTTATGAAAACATGTTAGAGTACATGAACTTCAATAGCGTTGTTTCCTGTCACTTACGGAAGCTAGAATTTATAACCTTCACATTGTAGATACTTTCTTCTGCCTCACTTGTTGTTTTCAGTAAGCTTGTAAAATCAAAGGCGATTTTTCCTTTTCGAATGAAATGTATGTGAAAATTCCCGACTGCATATCTTCGAGTCGGACCGGTAATCTTGCAAAAAACGGCGCGTCTTTTGTCAAGTTGTACAGTCGCCCCCAAAGAAGCAGCTGTGTAAAGGAGTGGTATAAGTGACAATGCTGCTCCGTATAATTAACTGACGTATACTTATATTTTGGCAAATAAATAACACTTGGTAAGTGTAAATGCATATTTTCTACAGAGAATAATGCTCCCAAACTATGTATTGATAAATGGCATGAATCATAAATCGGGTAAGTTAGGACGGAAATTATGGGGAGAACATTATATTTACTAGTTGCTTGCTCTTCTACAAAAGAAGCCTTTGATCGATGTGCTAAGTTCTTAATGGTGAATATAACAAGCATGTTATGTTTGCCCATCACATATTTACCAGTAACCACATTAAATATCTTCATTATATCTCACCGAGGTCGCATTTAGGACTAAAAAATAAGGTCTTGGCTATCCTATACAGAATTTGATTCTACGGAGACGTTTGCATTTATTACAGGTTCATACGTAATTTATTATAAAACAAACAATAAGGAGGCAAGTTGCTGAATATTATCCTCCAACATGTTGCTTGCCTTTTCCGAGCAACTCAGCTCCTTCTGCACAATTGTTTTGAGATTGCTTTTCTGCGTAGCAGGTTTCAACTCCTGTTACCAAAGTTATGTCGGCACCGTGATAATGCGTGTACCATGTCAAACTGGAGTCAGTTTTCGAATGCCCACATTTGGCTTCATTGCCATGTCTCGCAGTACCATGTGATCATGCATCATCATGCTGTCCCATGTGAACTTAAGCTACTTTGAGTTGTAGTATTTGGACAGGAATAATCTAGGGTTCTCCTTGCTGAAGACAAGAAATGAACGTAGTCCTGAAATAACCCTTGGGGTCTACCTCACTGCTCTGTGTTTCAGTCAGAAATGACAATGCTGGATCTAACATACTGTTGTTGAATGAGAGATTTACGTATCCAAATTAGGGCAGCGCCACTTATAACACGTTATCGAAGCGCAGGACCAAGAATGTGGTGATTCAGGAGATGGAAAGTTGTAGATATGTCCGAGTAAACGATGTCAACTCCTGGTCTGCCCTCGAAAGATTCCGTCCATCTTTCTCGGGATGGCAGAAAGTTTGGCTTGTGTAAGCAACCAAAACGATGTAGTGCCTGGCCAACGACTAACAGAAGATAATAGTAAACGACAGAATCTATATTTGTATTATTTTTCCTCTATCAAAGAACTTGCTTTTGTCCCAACTGTCCATTATTTGTTTCGATGTAAGCATCGTGCGCACTTATGTTTGGTTAGTCAAACAAGTCTAAGTAGTTCACGTGTAAGTACAATTAAGACTAATGGATCAAAATAAATCCACACCATGGATATATTTATCATGTGGACCGCAAGCTTGATGTGCGTGATCTCGGTTAAATTGGAATGATCCACCCTAACTTCTATCTTCTCGCAGCGTAGTCACCACACGCTCATTCGAAGCGGATTTACCAGCGCTACACAGCTAACATACCTGGAATTATATTATACTATTAAATTTTAACCAGCACTCACCGATTTCATTGTCATTGAACACAAGCGGATACCTCATTCACTTTGTGCCCATTGCCCTTCTGTTTACTAGCATTCGATACAGAATTCTCTAGACAGTCAGAAAAGCCTAAGCCTATTCCAATCCAATGTTTCTCAAGGGATCCGTGAAGGAGTTTGTGACCTCGCGATCTGTTTCCACCATTTTGTAGTTTCATTTTCCGGGTCCCAAACCAACCGGACGCCACATCGATCGATAAACCGGCTTGCGTACAATACACAAGAACACTAAGGACAGCCAGCGCGCCACGCTGACTCACATTTACTTTGACGCAGGAAGCTAAAGTGCCAACCGCGTGATCTTAAAACAGCACGCCTACTGTGAACATGTCGCCTATGAAGAGCAAAAGCTAATCATGTGCAAAAGTGGTAAAATTGGGTCTTGTGTGTACCATGCGTTTGAAATCCTATCACCTGCTTGCCTTGGGAAGGGGTCAAGGAAAACAAAACGATACACTAACACATCAGAGGGGTTTATGTTCTGCCTAGTATGCAATTTTTCCCGGTTGTTAGCTGTCTAGGTGTGCTACTGAGGAAGTAAGAAACACTAATAGAAACAGTCGAGCAACTGGTGAGCGCCAGGGTTATACCCATATGAAGAAACGCGCCTGCATTTCTATGTGAAGATAACACCCCGAATTACCTAGTCATGCCGAAGAAAAGAGCCAGGCGTCCCAACCTAACCCCAAAGACTCTGCATCCATTAATAAAAACTACATTCTCGCTCACTCCTATAATTAAAAGCCTGGCCTGTAGCGCGCCTGACTCAACCTATGTACAGTGTGTTGCACATATTAGATTGTTCACTACACAGGGTACCGTAAGCTTCCGTCAACCAGCCATAGTGAACAACCCGGCAATGTACGCATCGGTTGTCACCAAGAAAACACCGGAAAGAGCACCAGTAACCTTTGTGCCCGGACTAGAGAAAACTAATGTGTCGTAGCACGCAAAGCCCCAATCATTTCCGTTCACAATTTCACCAAAAACACCGGATACCAAGACTCAAAATCCAAAAGCATTAGACACCGGGCGCAACCACTGTGTGCATTATTGTCCCTGAATCAAAATCCAATACAATTAAGGGTAGGTTGACGGACGATCGAATCAATGGAGTTACATCTGCACGTCGATCGGTGTCTACACTAATCCCACGACATTAAAACGAATCTCGCGTCACCCAAACGAGTCACACTAGGCGAATCCCCGGTTATTTAGCGTAATACTGAACTCTGCGGACGAGACAGAGACGGGTCTGCTGTCGGTGAATGGTCTCCGCAACGACTCAAGTGGAGTGCGCATACTACCTGAAACCCGGTGGAAAGAACGTTCAGCGGATCCCTGTAACTGAGTGAGGTACAGAAATACTCAAGATAAGAAAACAGTCAACCTCTCACGGTGTTCCTGAACTTACAGATTCCTTTTCTACGATAATCAGATGCACGACCGCGAGCCATGGCACAACATCCGGGAGGCTCTTTCGCTCAAAAATGTCGTGGTCACCTCGTTGGAAAGAATTCTCCTATCACCAAACAATACGGGTTGCGGTCCCAGACTGTTACAACCTGCGTTACAGTCAGAGCTAATGGCACAAACCCTACTAGCAAACTGGATTAAGTTCCTTTGCTGGTTGCCAACAGAAATTCGTCTGAAAGCAGCGGGAAAACCAGAACCTTCTAATGACACTTCAGTAGAGGCACAACTGCTAATGAAAAGTCCAACTGCAGGGAAGACTCGGGAACGGTTTCAAGAGTAACCATAATATCCGGAGGGACACAGCAGAGCACCAGCAAACACCGGGATCCGGGGCATATGATACCTGCTAATATATCAAATTCGTCTCGACAGTCTGCAATCCATCCAAAAAAACGTTTAGAGGCCGACCCTTTATTAGTCGGTGTAAACTCACTGGCTTTATTCATCCAATTTAACACACTTCTGGTCTCGGAGAAGTTCCCATGCATTTACACAAATGTCCAAGTTCTACTCTGCAAATGAGCTGAATTACGCTTCGACACGCGTCAGCAGTGTGGGACATCATCATTGTCAACGAAACGTGGTTGCGCTGTGAGATAACAGATGCCGAGATCGCGCTAACAGACATGTCTGTTGTCCGGAAGGATCGAGCAAGCAAAGGTGGTGGATTAGCCCCCCTACTTTTGTAATAGTCGGCAATGCGAACACATAAACGATTCGGAAACCGACTTACCTTACTCCGTTTGGTGTAATTTCTGACTGAGTGGGAACGATCTATGCCTATTGGTTGCTTTTTAAGGCCCACCATCGTTTACACCTGCAGCTCGATAGTTGCGTTGAGGCAAGTGACAAACAGGAAATACAGCCGCATTCTAGTCACCGGATACTTCAACATTTATGCTCTAGAATCCCAGGCCACACCAGTACGGCAATTCAAAGCAGACCTGCAGGAGCATGTTTCAGACTTCTCGCTTTTTGGCCAAGTCACTACGCCCACCGGATTCACGTGAACTAACAAGCCATGCATATTGGACCGCAAATTCACTAATGAAGAACTGACGGTCGTGAGACTGATAACCAGAACTCATCTGGACCGCAACAAACATGCGACGCTAGTATTTCATTACCACTGACACGGGGATTATCCTAGAGAGCATGCCGATGAATAGCATGTCGTAACCAACTATGGCGACCAGCCCAAACTCACTCATGCAACAACCTGGCCGTTTTTAGCCGAATTGACCTCTGAGGTGGCCTGTGGATAATTCGTCAACATATTTAACAAGCGTATGGCAAGCATATCTGAAACCAAACGCTACCGGCCTAAAAGGATGAATTCATTTGTAAGCAGCAAGAGGCGTAACTGCGTGACGTTAAAGGACTTGGCACAGCGCACCTACATAGCCTCCCAGAACGACGACACCTAAGATGCCTACGCAATACAAAAGAAGCACTGTGTCAAACTCGTCCGGGAGGATAAACTGAAGAGCCAAAAAATCTGATGAAAAAGTTTTGCTCCAATCCCAAACTGCTATACAAAAACGTAAATAATTTGCGCCCGTGTTAAGCGCAATATTCCTACTATGCACACAGCATGCGGGTTAGCCCAAGCTGCACAAGAGGCAGCCAAAGGTTTTGGACAACAATTTGGCCATACCTTCCAAAGCGTGCAATCATCATACACCCTGCCTAATCAGATAATGCTGCCTTCAGGGTTTAATCACATATCGTTTACCTCCGCAGCTGTACTGAAAGTGCTGATGTCTCTAGGCGAGTTCAGCTCCCCGCGATCGGATGGCATTCGACCGAAGTCCTTGAAACTTGCTGCCATGAGCTTTGCGGCGCCAGCGGCAATTTTCTTCCATCGAGGTCTAAAAGAGATGCACTTCCCTACGATGTGGAAGCACAGGATCAGCACGCCAATCTACGAAAATGATAGCCATGCTTAACCAGCAAATCATCGCCCGATAACACTACTTCCTGTGATCTCCAAGGTTATGAAGTCCAATGTAGCTATGGCTTTGATAAGGTACGTGGAGAACAACAAAATTCTCGTTCCGAAGCAGCACGGATTTCGTCAAATTCGGTCCTATACCACTAATATTTTGATTGTTTATGCAAGCTGGACAGCATCTGTGGACGCTGGTGTAAGAGTCGATGCGGCCTACGTAGATTTGTCAAAAGCATTCAACCTTCTAGACCATCGTATTCTCCTCCACAAACTCCAGAAATATGGAATCGGTGATCCTGTTCTGGGCTGGGCTTGGTAGGAGACTTTCTCTTGCAACGTCGCCTGAATGTGTGGGTTCGAAGCAACATATCGGAATCCATCGAAGTTCAGTGCGGTGTACCGCAGGGCTTGGTACTTGGACCCCGCCTGCTCCTGGTTTTCATAAATGATCTCGAGAGCGTGCTATCTTCTAACTGTTTGCTATTTGCTAATGATCTAAAGGTATGGCGCACTATAGCTGCAGTGGAGAACCACACAGCTTTGCAGGAGGACTTGGACAACGCGTACACATGGTCCATCGAGAACATGCTGCATTTCAACGCCACCAAGTGCAAAGTTCTCAGTATACGGCACAAGAGTATGCACAAGTACCGCCTAGGATCACAAATTCTACAGCGGGCTTCTCATGAGTGCGATCTCGTCGTGCTAGTTCAAGTTGACCTCGGCTGTTTGAGGTTGACTAAAAGGGCATCTAAGAAAGCAAACCAGTACCTCGGCCTTCTTCGCAGATCTTTCGGGAATTTTAACACTTCAGTCTTTCCAAAAATGCTTGGTGCGTACGTGAGGCCATGCGCGAAATGCGCTATTCAAGCTTGGCAACCCTGGCTAAAGCACCATCTCACCTCGCTAGATACTACACAACGTACGCCGACGAAGAGCGTCAGAGGTTTGAACAGCCTCCCCTACCCACTCAGGCTGAAGACTCACAAAATATACAGTGGACGTTATCGGCATCTAAGGGGCGATCTCATAAGGGTGTACCAGATCCTGGAAAACCCCAACCACCCATGCCATTCCCTTCTGATACTCAGTCAAAACACCCCGCTAAGAGGTCATCAGTTTAAGCTGGTCACGCAGTACAGCCGCCTGGAATGTCGGCGAAACCTTTTCTCCCTTCGAGTGTCACAGCCTTGGAACGCCCTTCCGGAACAGGTACTTAATGCTCCCACCCTATCCCTTTTCAAACAACGCCATGGCGATACTCTGTCACATTTACACTATGTTGTATAGCCCATGACTACCAGATGCTGGCACTAATGCACAACAGACAGTGGACAGTGCTATAACCCTACTCGAAAATGAGTCACTCCAAACCCTTTGCACACAATTTGATAAACGCTACTACTGTAGAAACTGGATTTCTGTATCCCGTCGACCCGTGATAGCTGCACACGAGTAGGCGCTGTACTTGCGTTTTTAATTTTTACTAGCTTATTACGTGATCAATAACCACTCCCCTTCTTGCTTTGTGTGCGCACATTCTAATTTCAAACTCGCTTTATACGGCAGTGCAGTTAAATCTATACTCGCCCGAAGCGACCATTCTCGCTCTAACCACCCCACGGGACTTGTCAAACACCTGCTGTTTTACCCGTTTTAAATCATTGTTCATTGTTCATACTAATGTTCTCCTTTATATGTGTCCATGATACAACTGTTAATTCCCCATCATCGAAGTGTATTGTTCGCTTTCTGAAGCTAACTTAACATAAAAACTGCAGTCATCGTAGCTTGCTAGTGTTGTCCACTAGTCCGGAGGCACCACGGTTTTGGCCGCACGTCACATGTGACACTTGTGTATAATAATTCATAAGAGTAAAGCTGTGAGAATAGTGTTCCCATGATACCTTAAGAAAGTGGCTTGCTAAAGCGAACGCACATATTCAATATGGAGAAAACATCTACCCTTAAACAATAAACTACATTTCTGCATGTGAAATTTCTACATTATGTGCGCGTATATTATTTTCAATGGTGCATCAAATACTTGTTCGTCCATTGATAGTTCATTAAAAGGTAAAATGCACCCTAAAGTTCTAAAATTACTTATGCTGGCAGCTGCCTACTATCTAGTCTGTCAACAAGGTAATCAGATGGGTTATACTATTAATATCAAAATCCCATTCCTGGTCAGTTAGCTAAAAAGGCTCGAAAAAAGCACCTATACTTGCCTTCACAACGGACAAATGGTCAACTATATATGAAGAGAATTGAGCTGGTCCAATTGCTAGATTCAATACAGTCTAGCTGTCTTACCCTTGGGCAAATACTGCTTTCAATCTTTTTCAGCTCAGCAACATTGTCGTAAGCACTTCGCCATTCACTAAACTGACCGTTTTCCAAAATGTCTATTTTAAAACGAACAACTGCAAGAAAGATAGAAAGCCGGGTAATTACAATATGTTTTCGTCTTCCAAACAACTTGAAGGAAGATATATGTACTTTATGCGTAGTGGATTCCGACAATCGTGAATAGTAAGATTTCGGCATCACAAAGATTAGTCTACCTTTGGGCTAGATCACACCAAGGGTCCATTACGATCAGGTTCGTGGATGATTTGCATCGTATTTTCGGCCCATTATTTGCATGAAAAGGTACGTTTACAAAGTAAGCGTGACATAATTGCGCATCATTTAATCTTTCACGATAGAACACCTTCAAAGGCTTCTTCATTCCTCTGTGTGCGCTAGGGTTTACCAGTTTTCGTATAAAGCTAACTGCAGCACCAAACTCAAGTCTGCGTTTAACAAAGGTAACCGTACAAATGAAATGGAGCTGGCAATCGGTTATCAATTACGATTACAATTAACTGTAGTTGTCGATAAAATGGTTTAAGTTGTCCGGATGACTTGCCTGTGTTTCCAACCTGGTCCGTGGTAACTGCATGGAAGGAAATGGAGAGAATATTTTGTTGTATTCCCTTTACATCCGTTGTCGATAAGGAGATATACCGTAAATGGGGTCAACGTAGTCGATCAGGGCAAAAATTTAGTATATTTGAGAAAATTAAAGAAACTTAGGTTACATTTATTTTTATTATTTTGTGTGTGAGTAAATGAGTTTTATGTGTTTAAAATTCTGTTTCCATTAATCTACAATAATTTAATGCTGAACTGGAATGTTGAGTCCTGAGTATAGTGTCAATGACGGCGGGTGTCATTATCTGTGTTAAAGATACGGTATACTTTCAAATGTGAATGGAGTTTCGAAGAAAGTGTAAGTATGACCACTAGCGTTCTCACTTTGTGATTAAGTAAAATTAAGTATATTTGAGGTTATCCAAATACATTTATCGCATTATAATTTTGCATTAGTGGCCAATGTTACCTCAAGTATCTTCGTTATTTGTGGGTAAGTTTTGCCAGTTGGCCAAAGCAACACCATTAAGCAAAATCTGATGAAATACAATGTTTAGTTTTCGCAAGTGCAAAAAAGCTGTCGTTACTGTCAACGGTGTAATATAAATTGGCACATTTATAACGGTCAATGAATGCTAGTTATAGAAATATAGATAAAAATATGAATGCATGACCGGCTATCCTTAAGTATAATATTACATGTAAAGCATAATAAGGACTGTGGAACCTTACATGGTTTCTAGTGGCGAAATTTGATCCTTACCTTAAACTACATTATATATAAGCTACAGTAACTCAGGCGCCAAGGAAGGTAAATTAATTTTGTTTTCTCATTCCAAGATACAACACATTTTTACGATGCATAGAACCGACTAATTGACGCCTGCGTCTAGAAAATACAGTTCATGTGACGTTGCAAAATGTCAGCAGGCCGTTAATTTGATTCAAAGTGGCCATGGCTAGCTTGATGTTTGTAAAGAACTCGGCATACCGAGGAGCACGCTACAGAACAAATAAAAAACAATCATTTTAATAAACTAGGAAGGCCACCAGTCTTTAGTGTGCAAGAGGCAGAGTGCATTGCTGATTATTTAATAGTCACATCACGCTGAGGATTACCCTTTGAGAGGCGTGACGTCATCAGGCTTATTGAAGCTTAACTAAACCGTCAAATAAGAGTTATCTTTATGTTTAAAGGCAATTAGTCTGCCAAATACTGGCTTGGATATTTTATAAAAAGACACAGAGACACATTAAGATTATGCCAAAACATCTTAAAAACCAAGGCGCCTTTGTCAGAACAAACTTCTGAGTACTTTGACAAAATAAAATTATGTAATATATTCCACCGTCAAGCAATACTAACCAGCAACTTAAGCTGTTTGACGATTGTGGGCGGATAAATTAATCGTTAAAAATGATGCCAATTATCCCCAGCGGCTTACAAACTCGCGGAAGCCAGCAATTAACCTGTTGTTTGCTGACACCGCTGATGGAGAGCTACTAACATCATATGCAGTGTACGAAGTCGAAAAGCTTTGGGACAGTTTTACCGAGAATGGTTCCTCAGGCACATAACAGCTGAAGGTCGGGATGGTTTGACTAAACCTGCTTTTTAGACCAGAGTTGGCAATCGACGCTACCAATCTGTTGCAGAAATAATGGTCGTTGTACCCTTTTGGGTGACAAACTCAGCTTGCGGTTTACTCTTGACATTGGTACACTGCAATAATAACAATATTGCTTTTTGTTCTCTACCATCTAACTCAACCCAACTTTGCCAGCCTTAGTTGTAGCATTCACTCCGCCTATGAATACTCATGGAAGAACATCAATAATAAGATATAGAAACTGCCGTGGCAAAAGAGCCGAATCCATCCAGAGGGATATTTAGCCGATGATGTTCAAACAGATTCTAAGTACCAGAATAAAAGTTACTGCAGTAAAATTGCGGTCTGGGCTAAAAATAACCGGCAGTTAACCAATAAATCTCCCGACTTGCTAAACAAAATTCCAATGGAACATGTAATGTTGCAGTGAGAATCAGAAACTCCATTTCTGAGGTATTCAAGCAAGAACTGCGAGAAATACGCTTTGCCATTTACAAGGAAAATTGATCGCAGCGCATAAAACCTATGTACATCCAGACACGAAAATGGGTCTTAGGACCCTCCGATTTGGCTGTTGCTGGAACAGTGCCTTTTGCTGAACCAGAACCTGCCTCGGCCGCCAAAATGTATAATAGAGTAGCCGATTGCTTGCCCTCTAGCAGTGCTGTAACTGATCACAGACTAAAATTATCTTTACATGTTTCTAGTAACGAGGATGTTCAACCATGAATGAAGGCCTGTGAAACTCGAAGAAAAATTATTAAGAAATTTGTCTATGTATGTAAGGAAAAGCTTAAAGAATTGTTTTGTAATTGTTTGGCATATAAACAGTGGCCATTCTTACCAATATGATGTGTAGCATTTGTTCTGTGTAGGTTTTGTTTTTATGCCCAAAGTATCCCCTTAAGTTTTATCCTTGACCGTTGTATATATAAAAAACTTACTTAAGAGTAGATTACCGAATCAGTCAAGATTTTTGTATCATCAGAAACCTAGTACTCATGAACGAATCACTTAACAATGTTATTAAACCCAACAATGACCGTGTAGTACTTTCAAAACAAAAGCGGACCAAATTTTCCTGTTTTAAAAGTCACATGTTAACTGCATCATTTGTTTTATTTATTCAGTTGTTGAATAAGTACCTTCCAAGTTGAAGCACTGTCTCAATTGAGAAGGCGTTATGTAAACCATTCCCATAAGGATTCCTTCAAAAATGACCTACACGTTTTCTGTTTATTTGTGCTGTTTTTATCAGTGCAAGCGTAATTTATTTGCTGTTTATCCTACATTTCATCAAAATGTAGGCAAATGATTTTAACTCCATCGGCATTACATACTGTGCTCCAACCGTTATGGTAAGTTGACGTATAAGTAGAGACAAGGGTATGTTGCTGTTAATAAAAAACTGTTTTTCATGAAACCTGATGATAATAGGCACAATATGTATTAGCTTACCAACATGTTTGCGGACTGCACCCACCACTGGTCCCGGTTTCACTTCGTTTTCTTTCGCGCCTTTCGCAACATTTTGACGTAGTTTTGTAATCACTTCATTAATGCCTCTCGTTTTATTCTGGACTTCACCAATTTTGAACACTACTGTCATGTATCCACCAGCTGGATTTCCACTTAGTTTGGTCATGTCACATTTCATCGCGTTTTGAGACACGCAGGTTGCAGATGCCAAAGTTGTTGTCAACTGAAACATTATTTCAGAGTGTGTTACTCAACTTGATAGTTCCATGCAGGAATTGAGAGCCGAAATGCAGATTCAAAATTCATGAACTAATAATATCAGAAATAAACAGGGATGAACATCCACTTAGGAAATCCAGCGTCGCTGTCACCGGAGCTGACATCGAAAATGTTAAAGCAATATAAATTATGCTTTTCCTCACTCACGAGTTTGCAACAATCCGTTTGAATTTGTAAACTTTCCGCGTTGCCCTCCAATTTCAGTTCATCATTCCAAGTCATATTCTTGCCATGCTTGAGAATGTAACCCTTCACTTTTACATCTAATAAAAGGCATTAAGTATAGTTGAACGTTTGTTAAAAATAAGCAAAACTCATCTTGGCACGACGGCTCTTTGCCTTGTATATAAGTCTTCGAGAAGGTCAGATAGGAAAGCAAAATCTTGTTGAAATTAGCAGTTACATAAAATGGTACAAATGATGCGTTTTTACACAATTTAATTCAAAGCTACAAAGACACGATTATTTTACTTACCGTACGAGTAGTGGGGTTCACCGAATATTTTAACAGCATCTGATAAGAATATATGGGATACTTGAGTGTATTTGTAAAATATGTGTTTTTTAGTTACGCATATTTCGCAGTTGTTATGAAGACGCATGTAGAAAAAATATCTGCTGACATTTGTTGCAATCACTTTGTCAGTTAACACGTTGCGCGAATCGCTGAGCAGCGTTTACACTGTGTAAACTAAAAATTACTTTGTGTTAACGGATACAGGTTGCGTTCCACACGTGGAATAACACGTTTCTAACTTCGTTGGAATTACAGACACCTAGCATGTACAATTGTTTGCTAACTGCCAAGTATAAATTTGACCTGCATTTGCCTGAGATAGTCCTCATCAAACTATACTATTTGGCAGTTTCTTAAAGACAACGTTTAACTAACTAACTGCAAATATAACCACTCGCTTCTGGTAATTAGCTAAACGACACTCTCAGCTGCATACTTCAGTGAGACATTAGTGTAAGAGCCCGTTTTCATTTGTAAAAATTCGTATACATGCGATTTGTTTAATTAGAGCATGAGTTAATGAATATAGTGATAGCCGCGCCCAAACAGAGTACACTGGTTGCACTTATGTCCTTAACCAATTAATATTCATGGGACTGTTTCGCCAGCATAAACAACATAATTTAATAAATGACCACCAATTTCTCTAAGGCAAATAGACTGGGAAACTCACCTATCAGAAGGAGGAAAACCACCACTTCAAGCACCATTTTGGCCACTGAACAATATGACCGGTTGGGTCAGCTAGACGCTTTATAAAATCGGTTTTCATGATAGACACACCAACAGGCACTGTTTTGACTATGGCCTGATTGACCGATGAAACCACCAACCACCGTTATTCTACGACTAGTTTCAACATGATATTTCTCCACACAATCCGATTTGAGTGTGGCACAGTGAGGTACCTGACATTGGATGGGTGTGCAAAACCGTACCTAAATGCGTTGTAAAAGGGTACTGCTTAGGGCGTGCTAACGTCGCCTTCAGTTTGAGCTTTGGCAACTACGCTATAAGTTGCTGCACATTTCGCTAACTCATTTCTAAAACACACCCGTTCTCACTCCACCACAGAAGCACATCCATTTGGGGTGATTTGAAAATTATTGTTTGCGTTGACTGACGCAGTTCAGCGCAAGGTCACAAGGAAAAATTGCAAGTTTGCCAAAGGGACACCATAAATTCAACTTGAATCTAACACGGCAGTTTTATTTATGTAGTCAAACGGGGACAGCGAATACCAATTGCAATTTATTCACAAATAAGGCCACCATTAATTAGTGCTACCAAACCTGTATATTTTTGGTCCAATCATTTTAAATGTTGATAGTTTTGCATGTGATTAGCATTCTACTATCAGTTTGCTGTGGAAAATTAAGTGCGCGGATAGTAGGTCTACGTTGTTTATAATGTACATCCTGCAGGGGCCACTTGTGAGCGCAAGTAGTGTTTTATTGTTTGTAGATAATTAATTACATGGAGCACGAGTTCGGAAAAATGCTCTGTAAGCCTAGTATCACGCACGACTTGATTCCCATCAGCGAAGCTCGATTCAACGGAAACCGGAAAGCGTCGTTACATACAAATACATTTAAATAGGCATGAATGATTTACCACCGGGTTCGTGGATATAGCCTCAATGTTACGCGATAGTGAATCATAGGAATCCCAGCAGTCCGTATTGTAAGTCAGTGGTTAAATTGGGTCAGTGGTGGATTTGGGATAGTGCTGAGACGGAGAGCACTGGTTAGCGCAACGTTGATGCGTTAATTAATTATGACGATGAGAATAAACAAATATCACTTCCGTGCGTTACGCTTCGAATAATTGTGGAAAAGAGCATAATCAAAGCCAAGTGAAATGTGTCCATTTGCTGACGAAATGAAAAAGAAGACAAACAGTTGTAACTTTCCAAAATGAAAATATATAATCAAAAATGGGACTGGTCAGTAATCAAAAATTACAGGTGTGCTTTATGTACCTTCGAAGTTTGAATGTTCAGTAGTGAACCTCTGTCCTCGTGGAGTTGACAGAGTTGTACCTTCGAATGCATTTATATAAACCATTCGTTTTTCATCTCTTGCTGTCTCGAATAAACAAAATCATCCAGCAAAATATTTTGAAGTTCACTTTCTGTGGATGCCTACTGCACAGTAGATACAGACACCTTTGCTAATGATGCATACTAATAATGGTCCTGATGCATTCAAATAAAACTAGTGATTGTTTGCTCACATATAACCTCCTTCAAGGAAGCCTTGCGGCAACATTTTTTCCTCCACCGTAATTCAAGCATATGATGGTTGTTTGACTGAGAGGATAGGTGATGAACTGTTACTTATAAAACTATAATTTTGAAGAACCCATGAAGCGTGCCGTTCTCAAGAAAATGCTCATGAGAAAAGTACTTTGACGAGACCCGAACCTGAATTGTCTGATGAGACACGCTGCAAGTATATGGAGAAGGACAGGACGTTAACAACCAGTTAGTATTAAAGGAATTAGACAGCCAACGACCTCAATCTCTAATTCCCTGGCTCCAAAGTGTGACTGTATCGCAGATGGAATCCTAAGAATAGTAAATCCTAAAGAAGTTGCTATTGCGCCGAATATTTGTGGATGCGTTTCTCGTCATTAAAATAATTGTGAGCCACCATGCGAACAGACATGAATCGCTGGGCTGGGTTATTTACCTGCCTCAGTGCGGCATTTGGATCGTTCTTGCTAAGACCAATTCATGTGCTACATCATTGAGGAAAATGTATCTGTCGCTTTTTTTAAATTTTGCTAGGTGTTCTGTTTTTTAAACAATCCTCACAAGACCTGTCCGACGAATTAGGCATGCAAACCTGGTAGTCTGCCTTTACTGCAGCCATTTCTACCCCTGTGACTGCGTGAGCGATTATTTGGCAGGCAAACATCTACCATTGTAGGATTGGCAATTTATTGCGCTCCGGTGTCACGGTAACGCGTGCAAATGGTTCTACTGGCAACTGAGGAACATTGGTCAATTTCTTCGCGACTTGATCTCATCGGAATAAAGAAATCAGCGCCAGATGATGAGGCTTACACCATCGTTATTATACATGGAAAATTCTCGCGGCTTTAGAAGTGATCCCTGTGGTACTCTGCGTTCACCTCGTATGAGATTTGAAAGGTATGCACGCACCCGTTGTTCCAAGCGCCAGTATACACGAAAGCTACTTATCCATCTTGGGAGAAGAGCGCCAATAACAAAGACCAGAATTTTTACATGCAGCATGTTTGTTCTTAACGGTCGATGACTTTAGTATAGTCGAGAATGACTACATCAACTCCTGTGCGAGGGTCTATTGATTCAGTCCAGCTTCATCGTGATAGTTGTAGATTTTTGGTTTAAGATCAATTTTGTAGGAAGCTATGCTGATCCAGCACTACTAACTAGTCCGTCAGCGAATCATAAATAATCGCTTCCATGCCCTCTGCAGAACGCGGGATCGAACTAAATCTTTCCCACTTCGTCGGCGTCATCAACGGCGTATTTCAACCAAGGCTCCACGCCTGTACTATTTGCCACAACACATATTTCTCTGCAGCGGACCTTTAAGCCTTTGATGATATATCCCAAAGCATCCCAATGACCAGTCTCCGTGATGAGAAGTTAATAACTTGTTAAACATTTGACAGTCATTTGGCATCAACTCGGTCTCTAAAAATCGCTATAGAAATAAACACCCCATCGACTACGAAGCGATGAAGGCGCCTAAAAATTTGACATTGAGTTTCAAGCTGAACCATTTTATGCTCAGCGATAGCCTTGCGTTCGTCTGTTATTTCCGTGAAGCAAGTTCATCCTTAGCCTAAATCTAAAGGTCAATTTCAAAACATTGCTGTCATTAAAAGGCTGATCCAATGTTCGGAAATAAGTGTTCGCAAGAAAAAGTCGAGCATCTTCACACAAATGAAGTAACCATCACGGTTATCATTACGGGAGTCTACACCATGTTGGCCACCCAGATGCAGCTCATCAGTGGATAATTTTCCAACTTGAGCGTTCAGAACCCCAGCCAGGGCTACAGTGTCCGAGGTTCTTCTGTGGCTAAGCAGCTCGTTCAGTTGACGATAGAAGTCGTCTTTTACCGAGTCAGAGCTACAGTTTGTCGGCGCATTGGCAGTGATAACAAATAAACACATGTTAGTCACACGAGACTTCAAAGTTTAAACGAGCCAGCCAATCGGACCGCACACATCCGGCTACTGATTGAAATCCAGTCAACCAGAGTAGCTTCAGCCCGGGGACTCAGAGCAATAAAAACACCGGCTTGTCCGGTGCTCAAAGCTGCACCGCCACCGGATAGGCGCAATGAGAAAGTGCTGCTAGTGTCACCTGAAGGGGATCGCAGAATGAGCACAGAGCTCGAGTCTTGCAGGCAGGTCTCTGATAAGCAGCAGATATCTATGGAGAGGGTCTCTAATGTTCGGGCAGGTGCTGCCTGTTGACCGATCTGAGGCAATGTGCGAAGATGGAGGCATGCCAATCTGAAGGTGGATCGATGGCTTCAAATGGAAGCCGATGTACTAGAATGAACCGTTTGCTTGGACATGGGCCTGTTGACAGGGTAGGAATGACGCTCCGCGTTCACATGTGAGTTGAAATTAAAAGACAAGCGACAATTGAACTCAGGTGGGGGAGGGCAGCGAATTGGGGGTTGAAAACAGGGGGGATAAAAATGAGCCTAGAACGTTACGATAAGGGTGAAAAAGCGTAGGAGGGCGAATAAGAAGAATGGAAGACTTGAGCAGTAGCATCCAAACCCCTATGCACCATGCTCGATGCAGCAGATAGGGCACCATTGATTATCTTCTGCGGTGGCCAGAGCATCAAAAATTTGTTTGAAGAGAGATTCATTGTATTGCGTGGGCAGGAAACTGTCAGGTTGACCAGACCTATATAGGAAAACGATAGGTTTTCTCAACGGAATCCTGTGGTTCTAAAACCTTTCCGCAAGACAGCGCGTTTGGCATTGAGCTACAAAGAGTACGTTTTAAGGAATAAGGAGCCACCCACATTCAAACCACCTAGCCTGAAGTACCAGGTAGCTGAGTTTGACTGGCCTCTAACAAATCTGGTATGAATGGCTCTGAAGGTGCAAAATTCACTACCAAGCCTAGCTCAATGGATCACTGAGGCCCACAGATCATCGCACCACGGTAACGTCCAGCCTCGTTACGACGGCTATAAACCTCTCGGTCGAATGTTATCGACACCTGCAGAGCCGTGGACACACAGGGTCAACAGTTACTTTGAATCACTTTCTGAAGTAAATGTAATGTTGTATAAGGATGATGGTCTGATAATAGAAGAAAGATAACCGTCGGCCCGTTGCAATGGAATGTTTGTAATAAAAACGTCAAAGCTATGCAAATTTTATATATATGTATACATGCAAATTAAATGAACTCAAGGGATATATAGACGAGAAAAGTATTGTCCGATTCCATAGTGAAATAACGAGGTTGACCATTAGTATATATGTTTATAATATTTGACGCTAACGGAATTGCTTATCGTTATTTAAAACGAATATTGTAGCTATATGGCAAGTTTCCTGGCTGTCAAGCCAGTGAATACATTTGGTTTGATCAACGTAATCCATCTTTTCTACTATATGACAAGGTCAAACAATAATCGAAATAAACACGTCGCAAATACTGTATTATGTACGTGTTATAAGGGAATCCTGATTAATGAAGTTCTCCCAAATCTTATCTACCTACCAAGCGATTCAAACGAGCACTGTTAACCAGAATACTAGCACACGCCGTACGAAGCGCGAAACCTCATGTTAACAACACGCAACGTTGCAAGTGGAATGGTTGAATTACAGCTTGAGCTGTCTTATTAACACAAACAAAGGCGAACTGTTTTCATAAAACTAATCAGTGCATGTGTGTGTGGGTGTGTGAGAGGTGAATCAGAGATATTGACGTCAAACCCGAGTGCAGTAGTGGGGAGTAGTTTGTCGATTGCTTGAGTATGCGACGGCACTAGCAAAAACCTGTCTGGCAACGCCTTTATTTTGTTAGCAGGTGATTGCTGGAGGTAGATAAAGATTTTGGGAATGGCGCGGCCAACATCCACCTAGACATTCAAGACGTTTTCATAAGGTAATTCAAACATTATCCATCTATAAGGCGGCCGCTACTGATGAACACCGCGACACAGATTTTGTAAATTAGACCTCGCGGAACACCGACTGATTCAGCTTGTCATCCATTACACAGGTTGCTGTGCACTCTTTCGGATTTATGAACATGGACAAAACTGTTTTGACACTGCTTTGACAGTTCGACCTTCCCTGAGTGTTTAAGTTGCGTATATTCAAGGGGCTGTTCTTACTTTGCTTAGAAACAGTCATTATATAAATACTTTGCCAAAGACAACCGTAACGCCAAAAGCGTTTCTATTTTTTGACAGTGGTTTCCTATTCCGCCGGGTCTTTAGTCCCATATTGGCATATTGCTGTAATGTTCGTTTTTTAAGCCACGCAAGCCATCGCCAAATATAAATTGTCATAGCTGGATTGGAACAACTACCTCTCTTGCGAATAGGGATAATCATCTCGTGTTTCCACATATCGGGCACATACATTTCAGGAAAAAACTGTTAGAAGTATTAAGGCAATGAATCAAGTAATCACTCTCCTATTGTAGGCAGAGACAGCATCCATTATTGTAACCACCTGATGTTGAACCTATCAAAAACAATCGACTGTCAAAAGTTTTCCTCTGATTTTCCTTATCGGGATTCGCGAGTATAGTACGTTACTTTCAGTATTTTCGAGCCACCACCTCTGTTCTTTTGAGACAATTGTAATCGTGCAATCGACTGAATTATGAAGTCGCTCACACAGAGAGATTCACGGTTATTACGCCATTCTACCAGGTCAAGACTGTGGACTTCTTCGCTACTACAAGTCTGTAGCTTGGGTACGTAATGAATGCAAACAATGATTTTGCTACTCTCCGTGTGGTGATCGTTGAATTTATTTTTTCCGCCGCTGGCGTCCGCTCCATCGAACACCAGAAAATATGTGTATCCCACTGTTTCAGTCCGCAGGCGGTATGCCGACGAGAGCACTGTCACGACATTATCTGTTGATTCCAATAGTACTCACCTTAGGCGGCACTCGGCGTGATGGATCAAGTTTTGATATCTAGTAATGGGCATTAAGTAATAGGACTAGATAGACATACGATTTTGTCTAAAAGAAAATGCCATCCAGCTGTTTGCGCCATAAGGAATTTGCCTTGAACTCAGGAACCTTGGCGCGTATAAGTTTCAAGGCACCATATTGATGTGGAAAGCATTTTTATGGAAAGATTTTTGATGGGTCTGTAGGTTGAATCTGGTGCTTACCCGTTTTGCGGCTGTATTGATTGACGATAACAACATCACTTTTTCGCAATCGCAATGCTTGCGTTCGCATGCACGACAGCATAACTGCTCGAAACAAACAACTCTCATAACATATTTTATTTGGTAATTCCCTAACCACTTTAAATTACAAGGTGGCGCTTTATGTAAAGCGTAACATTGAGCTGTCTGAGCAATGCCAACTTTGTACTACGGAAGTAGGGTGTACAAAAGTACTGCGGGACATGCGAGAAATTGGATTATTGGAGTTCAACTCCGGCACACGCTCAATGCATCTATTTGCAATCGGGATGATTATGTACTTTAGCTGATTCTTCTGGAGTCCATCGCAAGTACCGATATGTTTGTACTACGTACTTGGATTTCACACAGGTAAGTGTCCTTCACCTGAGTTACGCAAGAATTACTATTTTAATAGTTTTCCTAAATATCTATTAGAATCAACAAGAATACTATTTGTGGAACTTCTCAACCTCGGTAACTATCTGTAGTAATCATGATAAAATACTCTAGCCGTATTTATCAGGACAAATGTGAGTTAACAAGCTCTTTGGAATTTTTAACATCAGGCACTACACAGATGATTAATAAAACAAAAACTTAGACGATGGATACAATCCAAATTTGCTGACTAAATGGATCTGGGTGACAAAGCTAGGAGATCAGTCTCAGGATGATCAGGTGGGTGTGTTTGTCTTTTTCACTTAAAGTGTGGTAATAACTTGAGTGCCCGGACAATTTACATGCAGAGAGGTCAGTGTCAGTGAGTCGAATGGCGATCGCTTCGGTCGCGACCAGTGGCGATGTCTAACGAATCGTAGGTAGTATTCGTTCATGCGGTACATAGGATGGAACGCCTCACATGCTTCTAGAGAAGAGGATAGCGAAATCCACATCCATAAATCTATTAGAATCGACTGATCAAATCTGTTACGCGGCAAGGATAACGATGCACTTCAATTTACTATCAATTCTGAATCAGCAATTTAAGGGTAGCATCCGAAATCAAGCACAATGTGCCGTGTATACTCATTCACATTTTTGTGTCGATCAATATATTTGGGAAGGGATACATGGAGATGTTTAGACAAAGGGCTAAGGATCATTGCTCAGTATGGGTGCATAGCGGATTGACTGGAACATTGAGCGTGAAGTTTGTGCATTTGGTTGATTCATAACACCAGGTTAAAGCGTAAAACGGGTTTCATTCTACCTACCGCGAAAAAATGAACCCATAAATGCGGATATACTTCGCCAAATGCCAATTCCCATTTGGCTCATTGAGGCGAACCTATTTACCGCAAGTCGTTTGTCTGACCACTCACTCTAACCTGGCGCTGTTTCACGCTGACACAGTGTAGGTATAGCCACACAAACACCCTTGATCACAAGGGTTCAATCACCTAACTAGGTCGTTCAAACAATTTTAGCGTTTGTACTCTACATTATCTGCCTTTCTACGTTCATCACATGCTGTAGTAGAGTGGGTTGAACTAAATAATTAAACTTCAAATGTTGACTAATATAGCCTTAATATCTCCGGAAACACAGCGAAATGCCGTTACATTCTTTGGTGCTCGTCAGAAGTGCGCCGGCCATTCGAACGGGCCAGAGGAATGTGTGGGTTTGGTAACAAGAACGACTGCATAAAGGCGCCAAACACAACCGAAAAATGAGTCTGCGTGCAACTCTGTGTAGCTTTTCTGGTTGTATCGTTTTTCAATGTTTTTCAACAATCTGGGATATGGTATATTTTCATAAGTCTATTCCGTAGGTTTTGTAGCCAATACCTACAGCCGGGATGGACATAAGCGCAACTACACTGAGAAAGATCCGGAGCCTATAATTTAAATCACATATGGCTCATAACGTTAGAGCAAGGAAGGCATAATGGTAGTTGCAGTTGATGATATCGGGACGACTGTAGCAAATAACCCTAGATTAGCGCTTGATGCAGGAACTTTATGCGTTTAATGCTTGGCTCAGTTAGTTGTGATGTCATGCGAAGCACTACGATGCATGAATGTGATATGGCCTTCTCCTTGAAGCCTGGCATTTTGCGGTCGATTTTGACAACTGCGTGTTCGTCGGAGTGGTAGGCAATGAACGAATTCGTAAACGAGAGATTAATATGCAACGCACCATGCATACCGAATTTAGAGACTGAATAAAACCACATATGCGGAGCAGTACTTGTTAAATTAAATCCACGCTTTCGGAAATATTCTACGATGCATTCTGCAACCAAGGAGCGGGCGTGAGTAGCTTGCGCATCTGGGGAGTTTATCAGTCAGCAATGTATCCAACGTCTGCATATATCTAAGTCATGCTTCTTACAATCTGTAATAAATATTCGAGGTAGAAGTCAAGTTCGGGCGTGGAGAAAGGCGGCTTGTAAATGACCGCCACTAAGCAAATTTCGTCGTGCTTTAATCGTAGATCAGAACAGAGGGAATCCTGTAACCGGCTGACCGGCTGCTCCATGGGCTCACAGAGTAGGTCATTGCGAACGTACAGAGTTAACCCTTCACATTTGCTGGGTAGATCTTGACGTAAAAAGACAAGACTTTCAGTGCGAGCTCAATGCCAGTTAACTCTTGAGCCAAGCCAAGCTATTACTCGACTGCCAGTGAAGGTGAGCAGCAACAATATATCATAGATGATCACCGGTTTCTCTTGTACGACTATCCGGGCCATTTTCACAACCGAGTTCACGATCGTCTAACACTAACCTTGCGAGCCACGCATTTAATCACACAAGTTGAACAACCATATTACTAGGGCGCATTTCTCAGCAAAGCTTGGGTATTCGACAGTATACATCCTTTCTTCCTGACTCGGAAATGCAGTTGTTTAGAGGGTAGACTGATATAACTAACAATAAAAGTCTTCGACCTAACCCGCTGAGACTGTTATACTGAAGCTTCTTGTCAGTTGGTGTAGAACTGACTTTTACGGAGAATACGTATGTTAGTGTCGTTTCGGCACGGGTGTTCAAAGCAATGCAAAACCAGGGAGATCAGCTGTTAACTTGGACCATACTTTGGAGTAGGGTACAACGAAAACCTTTTTGCACCCGCAGAAAGCGAAAAATATTCCAGCAGGGTGCTTAGGTAATATAACTATTTTTCAGCAAGGCAGCAACCATACTTGACATCATTATCTAGAATGCCAACAAACGCCTCCTGCGATTCTATTGGCAACAGCATCTGCAAGTTAACTTATACTTAAAACGGTAATATTCACAATGTAGTGGGTCTTCTGTTTTAGATATTTTCTAGCGGATACGCTGCTGAATAATAGTAGTGTTAGTGGGAATTAAATATGAACCCCGGCACAAAATTTGGAGTTATACTTGTCGTATTCCTTGAGAAAAGTAAAAACAAAGATGCTCATTTCTTTACAAACTCTCTAAGCAGGTGTGAGAAGTTAATCCATTTTGAAAGGATAACCTATATACTACAATTATGACAGTTTAGGCAGCGTATTGATGGAGATTAAGAGACATCCAATCCAAAATTTAATGAGGTTATCTATGGGAATGTTGTTATACATGAGTTTATCAAGTTACGGAGTACGTGAGTATGGTCTCTCATTATTTCAGAAAAGACATCAACCCCTGCGTTAGAATCAACAGCTTTAGTAGAGCTATTGCATGCAGTTAGCAGGTCCGAAGTGCATGACTTGTTTGTCGGAAGAGATATCGCTCTGGTGTCATTATTTTGTGATTTACCAGGTACTGCATGACTGTGTCAGCATTATTAAACTGTTTAACCTTAAAAACACAGGGATTGGCGTTATTTGACGTTAAATTAGTTAGGTATTATGACAACATCTATTATAAATATGTGTGATGACCCCTTGCTTCTATATTTTAGATCATTGTTCTCCTCCATAGAGCGCTGATTTAATGTAACCGGAGGTTCCGCCGGATCACTGACTGCCGCCTGTAAACCTGCCATCCTCATCATGATCATCATCATCATCATCATAGTCATCATCATCATCCACGTTAGCTGGAGGTCGGAAACACCTCAGTTACTGTGCCGCAATACATAGGAGAAGTACAACCGGTGCGATCCGGCTGAGCTACCGGTAACGGATGGGCATCGTTTCGGTAAGCTACTACCCAGCTGCTATTCAAAAAATATTACTATACAAATTTATAAAAGGCGAAATAGGGAGATCGTCGTTGGAGGGGAGGCTAAGAGAGCTGGGGTGGAACAAAGCAACTCACAGCACGAACCCCACTGAGCCATATTAGAAGGTTTATGCAGCCAAACTTGTTCATCGTCTTTCAGACCCCAACCAGAAAGCCAAGAAGCTCCAATCGAGGCCAGCTTAGAAATGATGGCCATCATTCCTCTCGAAGAAGTCATCCCTTGGCCACCTCTCCTCTTCTTCCATCCACACCCTGGCGCGCAAAAAATGCAGGTCGCAGGAGCCGGTGGACTGGCATGCGTAACACGTGGCCGAGCCGTCGGAAGCTGGTGCATGAAATAACGGTGCTAAGCGGTTCATTTCCTTTTCCTGGGCCTCAAACAAGGTGTCGAACACTCGTTACTCACGCTGCGTTCCCACCAAGTGTGTGCTAAATTACGAAGACAACGGTGATCGAAAGTAACGAGCGTCAAAGGGGCCGCTTCATTAATGAGCTAAGTTTTACAACCGTACAGTAGGGTGGAAAGTACCGCTGCATTTTACACTCTACTCTTCAGGGCAAGAATGATGCCGCGCACACGCCGTAAATGGCATAGGTTAGCAAAAGCGCCCCGAACTTTTGATATACAGTTCGTGATCTCATCTTTAATCCCATGGGCGCTGGTACACGTTCCCAGGGTGTTAAATGTTTGAACGACCTATAGCTGATACCCATCAACGTTCAGCGTAGGAGGCGGTCCAGACAAATCTTGGAGGAACGCTTTGCAGTTCAAGGGTACGAAGCAAAGTCCGAAGTGAAGGACAGTTAGTGCTAACTTGTCCAGTGCCGCTTGGCACGTCTAAAGGCTGTCAGAGATTAGGACAATATCATCGGCATACTCAAAGTCATGAAGTCCTTCTCCTGGGAGCAGATCCACACCTTCTAACTCGTGTCCTGTAGACGCGACATCCATGAGTTCATCAATAGCGAATTTGAAGAGGAAAGGTAACCGCGGGCATCCTTGTCTCACACCGCTAGAGATATTAAAAGGTGAGGATTGCTTGCCGTAAGCCGTCACACTGCCTGAGCTGCGCGCACATAATACTCGGATAAAATTTACATATTTATCAGTGACTCCTTTCGTGATTAGGCAGTTCCAAAGTGCAAGTCTATGCACCGCAACGAATGCACCATTGATATCGAGGAACACGACAACGGTGGGCCGCCAATATAGGTGAGGTTGTTCCGACTACTGACGCAAGGTGAGTATAGGGTCAATGCAGCCAAGACCTAGACGAAACCTTGCTTGCTCTTCACAAATCTGGGTTTCGCGAGTGCCAGTCAGTCTGTGAAGGATGACAGAGGCAACCAATTTGGATGCGACGGAGATCAGACTAATTCATCAATGGCTGCCGCTTTTCGATCGTGAGCCTCCCTTGAAAATTGGGACTATGCCTGAGTGGCTCCAGTCGGTTTGAAAAGCTTCCTGCTCCCAAAGTTTGCTAATATCTCTCATAAACCATCTAGAAGTACAGATCCCAAGAATCTGAAAAGGGCTGGTGGAGGATCATCTGGTCCCGCGACTTTATCTAACTTAAACAGTTCGATATCACTTTCGGCTTTTGAGCGCGAGGGTGGATCCAAAAGGACAGCCCACGGAGCCAAGCGATCAGTGTCCCGCGAGAAAACTAAGAATTCCGACCGATTAAATTGCCTTTCAAAGTGCTCAGCCTAACCCTCCGAACGTTTTGACAATTTATGAATAGGCTGTCCACTATCGTCATTAATTGTTTTACTAAAACCAAGTCTCGTTTTGCCCGTTTCTCGTATTAGCCGGAATAACTTACGATGGTTCCCGAGGGCAACTACCATTTCCATGTCTGATGCACGATGAGACCACGAGGATTCGCGGTCCCCTTTCAGAATAGCACTCAGTTTTGCCCGGAGCTCTTTGCGAGTTTCATTGTGTTCGCTTCCAGCCGGAATAGGCCGGCGAGCAATCCCGAGACTGTGAAAAGACCCAGTATCCATGTTTACGATTAGACACACCACATGAGGATTATGCTGCTGCTAGTAAGGTCTGGTGAATATGAGACCAGTGAGCTTCAGTTACATCCAGTGAGGGTTTATCCAACGCGCACCACAGCGTCCTTTGATGGGCATTCAGAACGGCTGGCTTCAAAGTTGGCTGCTGTCGATGCGGTCACAACGTTGTCGTGGGTTTCCGGCAAAGCGTATCCGCAGGTCAGCACATACAAGTACATGGTCAGTGTCTACACATGTGCCACAAATCGAGCGAGAGTTCTGGACGCAGCCTCCCCATCGGTAACATATCAAAATGTGATCGACTTGCGTCCATAGTTTGCTCGAGGCTGCAGGGCGTCAAATCACCTTAAGGCTGGTGCTGGGTTCGCATAAAATAAGTGAGCATCTTCACACAAATGAGGTACCCATAAGGGTTATCATTACGTGAATCTACACCATGTTGCACGCCAAGATGCAGCTCATCAGTGGATCATTTTCCAACTTGAGCGTTCAGATCCCCAGCCAGCACTACAGTGTCCGAGCTTCTTCTGTGGCTAAGGAGTCTGTTCAGTTGACGATAGAAGTCGTCCTCTACCGAGTCATCGCTACAGTCTGTCGGTGCATAGGCAGTGATAACGAATAGACACATGTTCGTCACACGCGACTTCGAAGATTTGAACGAGCCAGCCAATCGGCCCGCACATATCCGGCTACTGACTAGAATCCAATCAACCAGAGTAAATTAAGCCCGGGGAATCAGAGCAATAAAAACACCGGCTTGGCCGGTGCTCAGAGCTGCAACGCCATCGGATAAGCGCAATGAGAAAGTGCTGCTACTGTCAACCGAAGGAGATCGCATAGTGAGCACAGAGCTTGAGTCCTGCAGGCAGGTCTCTGATAAGCAGCAGATATCGATGGAGAGGTTCTCTAATGTTCGGGCAGTTGATGCCTGTTGACCGATCTGAAGCAATGTGCGAACATGGAGGCATGCCAATCTGAAGGAGGATCGATGGCTTCAAATGGAAGCCGATGAACTGGAATGAACGTTTGCTTGGACTTGGTTTCGTTTACAGGGTAGGAATGACGCTCCGCGTTCACATACGTGTTGAAACTAAAAGAGAGGCGACTAATAAAGTCAGGTGGTGGAGGGCCGCGGAATGGGGGGTTGAAAACAGGGGGATAAAAGTGAACCTAGAACGGGATGATAAGGGTGATAAAGCGTAAGAGGGCGAATAATATGAAGGGAAGACTTGAGCAGTAGCATCCGAACCCCAATGCACTCTGCTCGATGCAGCAGATAGGGCACCGTTGGTTATCCTCTGCGGTGGCCAGAGCATCAGAAATTTGTTTGAAGAGAGATTCATTGTATTGCGTAGGCAGGATACTGTCAGGTTGACCAGGCCTATACAGGAGAACGAAAGGTTTTCTCAATGAAATCTTTTGGTTCCAAAATCTTTCTGCAATACAGCGCGTTTGGCATTGGGCTACAAAGCGTACATTTTAAGGGCTAAGGAGCCACCCAAATTCAAAACTCCAACATGAGGGAGCAGGAGGCTGAGTTTGACTGGCCTCTAACAAATCTGGTATGAATGGCTCTGAAGGTGCAAAATGCACCACCCAGCATAGCTCAATGGATCAATGAGTCACACAAACCATCCCACCACGGTTAGGTCCAGCCTCGTTGCGACGGCTGTAAACCTGTCGGTCGAATGTTATCAACATCAGGAGAGCCGTGGACACACAGATTCAACCTTTTCTTTGACACATTTTCTGGATTCCTTTGTATAGTATCAACTCCAGGAGAGCTGTGCATACGCACAATTAACGGCTTTGTTATACAGCTTCAACCGGGAAAGATATGTTAGTGATTTTTGGGATGAGACAAACTGGTCATAGGGTTAGGCAGTCAGTGATTGCACTGAACTGTGGCGGCATATTGTGGGCACCGGTTATTCTCCGACTCCTTGGGGGCGCGCGTGGGTACAACAGCTGATGAAAAGGAAGTATTCCCCGTTTCATGTTACGTAGTCTGTTGACGTGCTGATGCAGAAGCTTGTACTTTGAGGTCATACGCACTGCCGATTGCGGCTGTTTCACCATTCTATACTTGCAAATAAGCAGAGTACAGTGGTCACGTTAGATCGCATAATCCTTCTAGTTCTCTGTGCTTGGGGGAAGTATGAATAGATGCCAAAATTTGTTTTGATCCGCTATGCACTTACGTACGCTGCTTCGCAGAAACGAGACCACGGTTCTCTTGCGAAAGTTCTAAGTCGCTGATGCTTCAGCAGTCAGAGGGTTGAATTTGCTGAAGAAAAGTTCGTACGCACTAGCTGGTTCCTCGTCTGCCAGATAGGTCCAGTTGGCTGTCTCACCTATTCGAGCTAATATGTCGTAGCGAATAAGCGGTTTTCGCGTCCGCAATTTTTATGGAATATTCTACATAGTAAATGTATTCGTTTAAACAGATCATATGATCGCTGCGGCCCAAGG
Organism: Dicrocoelium dendriticum; assembly: GCA_944474145.2. Taxonomy (NCBI): domain Eukaryota; kingdom Metazoa; phylum Platyhelminthes; class Trematoda; order Plagiorchiida; family Dicrocoeliidae; genus Dicrocoelium; species Dicrocoelium dendriticum. Next base: position 204,426,395 of record OX104064.1, on the reverse strand, counting down.
GGACGTCGACTGTGTAAATCTTGATCATAATTATGCCATGATGAATGTCCCATACAGTATTGATGGCCTACTATTATCTCGGAATCGTGTGAGATTGTTGATGTGGACATACTGCGGTGAACAGGAAACAAACTCTTGTAGAGCGGCCTTAAACTATTCTTTAGGTGCTGCTTGGGATTCCAAAGCGTGGATGTTGAAATAACCAGTACATCTTTTTCGTGCTTATTACCAGCCGTAATGCAGATGCCAGGTAGAAGTCAAGCTCGGGCGTGGAGAAAGGCGGTTTGTAAATGACCGCCACTAAGCATGTTTCGTCGTGCTTTAATCGTAGACCAGACCAGAGGGAATCCTGTACCGGGCTGACCGGGTCCTCCATGGGCTCACATTGGAGGTCATTGCGAACGTACGGAGCCACCTCTTCATATTTGCCTGGTCGATCTTGCCGAACAAAGGACAAGACTTGCAGTGCGGGCTTAATGCCACTTAGGTCAGGGCATAACCACGTCCCAGTTATAGGGATGAGATCGCAGGATATTGATCTTTAACGCAGCCGCCCTTTTGGAAGTTTACCATTTCGACTTGAGTGTTCCTGTACATATAGAAATATTCTCGGTTGTCAAACGCTCTTGACTAGAAGCATTTGAAAGTTGTGGATTTGTACCGACTGCTGAGAGGCCAGTACCGTATTCTTGAACGAAAAGGCGCATGAAGCGAAACAAAATAGTCAGCTAGGTCAAACTTAATTCAACTCATTAAAAATAACACCTAATATTGCTCACTTTTAAAATAAATAAAACACAGAAAAATGCATTCGCTGGTTCAAACATTCCTCTACTAAAATCCGTTTGATTCTTCCTCTTCATTGTCTGATTTTAACAGTTGGACAGTAGCAGTTCAAGCAAACCTGGATCCCTCTCGTCATCACCTAAGTCCGTCTGGTTGTTGTTATTTGGCCGTTCATCGATGATTTCGGCCTTCGTGAAAGCTTTGACGTCCGTTGAGACAGATAGCTTGGTCCAAGCATCGACGATCCATTAGCAGGTGGTGGACAAACTAGCCCGGCGTAGCATCTCTGTCTTGGTAACTGTGTGTTCACTCTCTATCATCCAATACTTCCACGCGGCTCGCAACTTAACTTTGAACTTAATGTTAACACTAATATCAAGCGGTTGGAGTTCTTTGGTTAATCCTACCGGAATGATGGCAAATACCGAATTAGTTTTGTTCATTTGGCATTTGACAGTTTCGGTGAGATGGGCCAACATAGAGTTGTATATCAATAAGGACGGAGATTTGTAGAAAAAGCCATCAGGTATCCTGACGTAAAATTCTCTCAACTACTCGCTCATTTTCTTCTCGTCCTTCCAAACTTTTGAGTTGATCTTGACAATGACCACAACAGGAAAACTATTTTGGTAAATTATTCCTCTTAAAAATGTTCATGGATGGTAATTTCTGGCCATTAGCCTGACAACCGAGAACTACATTAAAGAATAAGTTCTCATTCCATGTGGTGCTACAGATACAGTAGACGTCTCTGCTTTTCAACAATACGGTTTACGGGGATGTCAAACGTGAGAGGAACCTTGACCATGTTTCTGAATTGATCTGGCTGGATTTTATTTTCGGTGATCTTATTATTGTTGTAAGTGCGGCAGATGGTCAACATATCTTTGTAATCCTTTTACATTTGCTGCGAGGTGGTAGTTCTTGTGCGGATGGAGAGATTAGGCCTTTTTTAAAACGGAAGCAACAATAAGTACCTCCTTGGAATTCGTTCATCATATGAAGTTTAGTTACTATTGCCTTGAATAGGAAGGAGACTGTAGAGAAGCTTCTACCCGCTGTACTATGTTCAGTAATCCACTTATCATCCACTGCTCAATCCACTGTGGCTATCTTGCTTTGTTCCCTCGGAAACGCATATTTGTCTCCGGAACTTGGCGCAGGTCGTCTTCTTGCTTGTTTCACTCCTGTGCCATTGATTCATTAATGTTGAATTGTTCCACAGCTGCTCTATTCCCATGTTGTACGGCGTGGGTGATTAACTTTAGATTGAAAGCCGCTTTGTAAGCATGTCTCTTAACAGGTGTCATTTTGGGGTCCTACATAAGGCGCACCTGAATATAAGGCGCTCTGCCGACGTTTTGCAAATATAAGGATTCTAAGTGCGCCTTATATCCGAAAAATACGGTACTTAATTGTTCGTTGGGTGAATTGCCAAAGCTGGGTATGAATGCAGTTGGTTTTTGGTCTCACTTGCACGTGCGGTATGTAGTTCATCGACAGACTGCTCGATAGCTACGGATATTAGCGCACAGGTTTCTGATTCCTGTTGAGAGGGTATCGTTCCCATTAGAAAAAATTGTTGCTGTGTCTATCTAAATGTTGTCTTCATTCGTGGTTCCGAAGAAACTTCGTTGCGTATTATCTGCCCGCTACGGATTAGGTTCTCGGAAACCAGTTTTGACTGCGATCTTAGTTTCAGTATTTTCAAGGCACCGCCTCTGTTCTTTCGCGACAGTTGTAATCGCGTAATCGACTGAATTATGAAGTCGCTCACAGAGAGCTTCGCGGTTATTACGCCATTCTACCAGGTCAAGACTGTGGACTTCTTCGCTACTACATGTCTGTAGCTTGGGTACGTAATGAATGCAAAAAATGCTTTTGCTACTCTCCGTGTGGCGGTCGTTGAATTTATTTTTTTCCCACTGGCGTTCGCTCCATCGAACATACGAAATTATGTGTATCCCACTGTTTCAGTCCGCAGGCGGTATGCCGACGAGAGCACTGTCACGACATTATCTGTTGATTCCAATGGTACTCAAATTAGGCGGCACTCGGCGTGATGGATCAAGTTTAGATATCTAGTAATGGGCATTAATTAATGGGACTAGATAGACATACGATTTTGTCTTAAAGGAAATTCCATCCGGCTGTTTGCGCCTTAAGGATTTTGCCTTGGACTCAGGAACCTTGGCGCGTAAAAGTGTCAAGGCACCATAGTTACGCCTTGACCATATTGATGTGGAAAGCATTGTTATGGAAATATTTGTTGATGGGTCTGTAGGTTGAACCTGGTGCTAACCCGTTTTGCGGCTGTATTGATTGACGATAATAACGTCACTCTTTGATTTTATCGAGCAGTTACGGTTATATAAGTGAATCGGCCGTTAGGACCCTTAGGATTTCATTAGGTAGGGTGGGTGTTACCGTTGTTACATCAATCGATATATTGGATAAGATGATGTGGGCGGTGGGGCTAGGCATGCTTCTATCCTTAGCGACGGCGACTTAGTTCGTGGGTCCTATGGTTTCTAATACTGCGTGAACGTGTTAAGGTGATTTGTAAGTGGTAATTGTGGGAGAAGCTTGAGGTGCAATATGTGTTATTGTCTCGTCGACGGAAACAATTTTTCCATTTAATCGATGTTTAGTTTCGGCGACTAGCTCGTCGTATTTTGTGTTAACGCTAGTATGCATTTTAATTGTGGAACCGTCGTACGCTTCGAACAGAATCAAAGTGTACCCGGCGTATTATATATCTTTGCTTCGGTTCTATTAACCTAGCCGCATTTCCGATGGTACCGGCTAATTTAAGTTATGCAAGTCAACGCTATCTTTGCTAATTTAGCACAAATTTAATTAGCAAAATATACTTCATTTCGGGCTATCATTGGTGTCTTCGTGATGACCGAATGGCCGCTGCTTGTTTTGCGTTTAAGTTCACGTCGCCGTCGGCTGTCATTTGATCGCTGATCATCAGGTCACATTCAAATGACGAGCTCATCATACTGTGAGTGTTCCATCCTTGAGTCATACGATGGAAAATAAAGCGCTGTTGTAGACAGTTATGGGACTAGGCAGGTTGGTTGATGGCACTGACGGAAAACAGGAGCGATAAAATTTGACATTTGCTTCAGTGTGAGGGTTTCACCATGGGAACTTAGTTTTCTTTGTAGCAATAAAAATATTGCTCACATGAGAGCATTGAAGGATTGATGGAAAGATGGGAGACTTCTCTACAACAATGGTTCCAAATCCTGGATATGTGAGTAAAGCTGCGCGAAATCGCACTATTCAATATGGCCGAACATTTGCCTAAACGATTATCCTTTTTGCCTTGCATAAACCTACACCTGCTTTCCTCCATATGGCTAATAAGTAATACGCTCTTTATTATGGAGGTGAGTGTTCGTCACACAATTGCAATGTTCAAAGCTAAATCAAACAGGACGCTTAATCAATGAAGCTGGATATTTCAAAACGCATCCATCAACAGGGATTATTAGGAAATCGACAAAACCGTATTTGTGATAACCACAGTGTTTATGTCAATAGCATTTCATATAACCCGCCCTAATTCATTTTCGGTAACTCTGGATGAACTTTGTTCGCCAGTAAATGCTAACGTATACGTACTTGCGCAGTACCAGAATCAGCATTCGCAATGCTTGTGCTCGGATGCAGGACAGTCTAATTGCTCGAAACAAACAACTATCATAACAGATTTTCTTTGGTAATTCCCTAACCACTTTAAATTGCAAGGTGGCGCTTTATGTAAAGCGTATCATTCAGCTGTCTGAGCAATGCTAACGTTGTACTACGGAAGTACGTTGTACGAAAGTACTACGGGACATGCGAGAAATTGGATTATTGGAGTTCAACTCCAGCACACGCTCTATGCATCCGTTCGAAATCGGGATGATTAGGTACTTTAGCTGATTCTGCTGGAGTCCAATACAGGTAAGGGTATGTTTATACTACGTACTTGGATTTCACACAGGTAAGCGTCCTTCACCTGAGTTACGCAAGAAGTACTATTTTAAAAGTTTTTCTAAATATTTATTACGAATCAACAGGAACACTGTTTTTATAAATGCAATATATGTATAAATGCAAGGCATCTACGAATGATGAGAAGATCGAGAGCAGCTAATGTTTACTCTTTGTATGCGTTTTCCTATTCGGGCCACTGTGCAGATATTCTTGGCATGTTCGGGAACGTTGATAGCCATGTGTGATCGTTAGCAATGAAATCATATCTTTCATAATGTTGTTCCCCATCATTCTTTGAACAAGTTTTGTTCGCTTCCAGCCGACTTTTGCGTGCTAAAACCGCATGGTGGCATAAAAACTCAGTAGGTTTGTGACGAACGTACGCAGGCCACTAACGACTGTTCAGTAAAACTAGGCAGCTAAGTGAACGGCGAAATCTGTGTAATCGAAAACATTTCGACAAACATCCTCAGTACTTTGGAAAATTTACCACCGTACAAACACAAATGTTCATTGTCAGAGGTGATAAAACCAGACAGTCTTTAAACATCCTATCCATGATTAGGCCAAACACAACAACTATAGAGCAGCAGAGTTCTTCTAATGACAACTTATACTCAGCACTTCAGCAATAGACTAATGTCGCCTAATAGCCATAGATGGCGAAGATTAGCAAAAGCTACTCTTGTTTAAAGGCCGGCTTCGTCTGCTCGACATTTGCACTGATATTAATTTCGTGTAAAAGGAAATCGGCCACCAGTTTTAAATAATGACCTGAAACGTTACAATTATTATTGGTAATAACCATTATATTGAGAGCACCTTACAATTCAACGGAGAATAGCTCATTTAAAAAGGGGCGGAATGCCGCGATCTAAGATGCACATATTTTGGCGACCAGTACTGAATCGCATAGTAGGAGGACCTCACACAATGCAATAATCTGCTTTTCATAGTGAATACTCGATATTTCTGTCTGGCAGTTAAACTGAATAAATAAATGCTTAACACAACGAGCAATTTTAGGTTGTTGACGGCTCACTCGCTTCAAATTGCTTCCCTTTATCACTATCCATATACTAGGTATTTGACAGTAGTGGTTCAAATCAGGAACAATTATTTTCGGAAATTCCCCTATGTGGCCGCTTCCTTAATCTCAATTATCTAGCGCTTTCATGAAACATCGCAATCCTCACGGAGGAACTGTTTAATTTCAGTTTTGGCAGTTCGGCGCAGCGAACTTTAAACACAATTAGTAGGTATTTTTCGACGATTTTCGAGGACACAGAGCGACGTGCAGCGACCGTGTGGTTGACACGACTGCTAGACAAATCACAGACTAGGATCGCAAATTTTGCATGACATTGCAGATGTGTTTACATTTTGCTTAACGGCTAAATTGAAGCGCTTTTCCAATTTGTTACCAAAGTATCCTGAACCAAACAGCAGATATTTGGGGGCAAAAGGAACCCTGGTGTCAAACCGTTTCGAGTGAAGTTGTTGGGAGCAGCTACAATGTTGATCGACCGTGGAACACACGAGCTCCATAGAAGTAGGGAATTTACTTCATGTTGATTTGCGATACTGTGTAAAGCCCCGCTAGAGACAGCTGGTATTGAAGTTTCGAATTGCGATCATAGATTTTTAGGTGATAGTGGCATCAAGGGGCGCGTTATCGCAGAAAACACAGGAAGATAATACTCGACTGTCAGTGAACGTGACTAGCAACCATATATCATAGATGACCACCGGTTTCTCTTGTACGACTGTCCTGGCAATTTTTACCACCGAGTTCACGATCGTCAACCACTGACCTTGCGAGCCACGCATTTAATCACACAAGTTGAACAACCACATTAATACGGCGCATTTCTCAGCAAAGCTTGGATATTTGCCAGTATACATCCTTTCTTCCTGACTCGGAACTGCAGTTGTTTGGAGCGTAGACTGATATAACTAACAATAAAAGTCTTCGACCTAACCCGCTGAGACTGTTACACTGAAGCTTCTTGTCAGTTGGTGTAGAACTGACTTTTACGGAGAATCCGTATGTTAGTGTCGCTTCGGCACGGGTGTTCAAAGCAATGTTGGTTTGCTACGATTCTCAAACTGCCATGATACCTAATTTGGCAACAAATGAACTATATGTCCTCTCCCAAGGCTAACATGACACACGACATTTGTCTTAAGGGAAGCAAAGCTAGTTTTATAGAATTTAGACAATAAACCCTTGGACATCTTCACTCTTATTATTTATAGCATTAGATTAAAGGAAAGAGTGAGAGTCAGTTGCGAAATCATGTTGGAATGTTCTCAAGAAGTAAGGTTTAGCACATCGCATTAACATAATTTTTGACGTCACTAAAGCAATTAGCGAGCTTGCCGCCGTTGGAATACTTAGAATGTAAGCAAACTGCAAACTAATTGGTTGGTGGGTCGCAGTGCATATCCACATAACTAAGTTGTCATCAATATTGGCTATATTTTGTCTTAAATCACATTTCGTAGAGGCCAACATTTTTCGGCAGTAATACTTAGTATGTAACGGTGAAAGTAGCTGCTAATTTGCAAGGGTCCAGCCCAGCTCAGGCTATCTCCACCTGACGAGTCTAAAACAAGATGAAACCGAGGTCGTGAGATGCAGGTGTTGGGAAGAGCAATACCCAAATATATCCAGTCCAGCCTTAAGTTATGCTTTGTAGTACTTGGTAAAGTGTAAATTTTCTAGCTAAAATAATCCAATCTAATTAATGGTGCTTTTTGTGCTGTTATTTTTAGAGTCAAAACCTTCATAAAAATGTCGATCTTATAACTTATTCCAAACGGGAAGAATTTTCCAGCTTCGGGATATACAAGTTTAGTCGTATTTGTTTGGTAAAGCTTTTGTCATTCTGACTTATTTCTGCTATAAATCCGTTCTTTCCGTTGAATGTCAAGTTGGAAATGCGCAACTACTTTTTTGCATTAACCAAGTCGAAAATTTACCATATCCATCAAATAAATACAGACACGGATACTAGTTTAGTTTTCTTCGTACCAGCCGTAGAAATGAGTAGTAGACACATATCAATACATAATTTAAGAACCAGTGTGTTGATACCAATTAACGGTTTTATTTAATGCAAAACAGACCGCACAATACGGCAAATTTACGTAGCAAGTGAGCATTTGTACTTTTATTTAATTACTCTTAACAAACGAGATAGATAAGGCTTTTTCAATATTTCAAAATCCGATATGTTTGTGCAACCCACTATAGAAACAATATTCCTTATAAATTTTGCAAATTGTTCCGACAAATTACTGCAATCAAAAGAATGATCAAGTTTGCATATGGATGTTAAATATTGCGGATTATATGCAGATATATAGAGATAGCTAGCTGAGTATGCTTGTAAGACTCGATTATACTATTTGGTTATGCTTTTTGTCATACCCATACGCAAATATCAATGGGTGTAACCCTAGATTATGCACGGATTACGTCAGTGTGCTCATACCAGGTTACACACTAAATGGATTTTTCCATCTATTTAAAGGTTGTTATCATCATAATATTTCTTCACTATGTCAAACAACTAGTCTAAATCACAGTTCTCAGCTTAACTGAAACTGAATATATGATCACACTTTAGGCAAAAACAAGATATATTAAAATTCATATGACAACCCCCAAAAGAAAAATATTTTTCTTATTGTCATTTTATGAGTACTAGTTATACATATTCAAAGGACTATGGAATGTGTAGCCTCCTGTCAGTCACGAGAAGCACCTGAGTTATTCCGTTATTCTCCTACAGGAAGTTAAACCCGTGTCTGGAGTCTGTATTTGGCCAACTATGCTTTGATTCAGAATGGAATGCATCGCACTCGTAAGTACTGCTGTGCAAAATAATGAAGTTTGCGCTTTAATGAAAGTCAATACTCACAACTAAATCTATAATGACATTTATTCTCAATATTTCGGTATCACAAACAACGATTAACGAAATAATTTGCAGCTATGATATAGATAAAAATTATCCTGATCTTATCGTATTTTAAGACAACGGGGTCAGCAGAAATAACCTAAAAGCCTTTTAGAAGGACTGGTAAATTGCCAATGGACGGTTATTGACTAGCATGACTAGGCTGTAAATTGCCGTTATTATCTCATATTTCAATATTGTAGAGGCGTGCTTCTTTTCATAGCAATCTGCAATGAATGCACAATATCTTCAGTTAATTTCTTACTTGGTACTGTCAGCCCCTTTGGGCGAATATTCTGCTTTCGGAATAGCTAGGTAAGCGTATTTATGACAGTTTTCTCATCACAGTATCAGAAATAAAGCATATAGGATTGACTTAGCTGTGATGAAGCATATATCTGTGAATCAGGATATCAGGGTACACGTTGAAAAGTTTACGATACTGCTACTACAAAGCCTTGGTTGCATAAATATTTGTCTTTGTTGGTCTATCCGCTGGCATAACATGAGAAAATCACTCTTAACGTTTTAATAACTTTACTTGTTTTCCCAGTAGTTTAAGTTGAAATAGTGATTGCTGTTTCTACTCATTGATAAGCAACTTTTCCTGGCGCACCAGTTGAGTAAGTGGTAACGGTGAGCAGATTAATCATTCTATCTGTTCCAGCTCAAATCCGTTTGGCGATCATGTAGTGTTGCGTTTAGAGTCGCCACACATTCAATTTTCTTAATCCATCCACACGAGACGGTGTTTATCGAACGGAAATCTTTGGTTCCCGATGGATTAAATACCAAGGTGGTAAAAGTATTAACGCAATTTCCTAGGCAATATCCCGTGTCTACTTCGTTAACAAATTTCAGCTTGCCCGTTGAACTAGATTTGCAAACGTGGCGAAACGTGTGATGGTCAACGTCGACGAAATAATTACCCTAGGATATTCTGCGTAGCAGGTGTGCATGAAAAGTAAGGATGCATCATGCTTGTTACTAATACTAAACGATGTAATGTTACACGTCCAGTAACAACCGAGATCAAACATTCTTGGGGTATGGTGCGAAGGGCGGAATTGCAGTATACGTAAATGGAATAAAGGTACAAAATATTGCCTTTCAAATCCGCAGTCTAAGCTTTAATTGACGTACTGCAACAGTCAAAATGAAACTGGTGCTACGAAGGGTTGCTTGACGAAAAACAACCACTGTTCATTTTTAGTTTTGAACATTGCTAGTATTGTCTTCGTGCATCAATCAATTTAAATATATCTGATGAGTTGCGCGGACATTAAATCACTGAAATGTTTCAATTTGTCTATGCTATTCAAAATCATGAACGCAAATCATGGCCTAGAATTTTTGTGTCAATATACACTTGAACTTCATTTTGCACCACAGAAATAATATAAATCATATTCCGTGGTATCATGACCCTGAATCTGGCATAGCACTTGTTTGGGGAAAATGTCTCTAAAGTCAGTATTAATATAGAATATTTAATTTGCCAAATCTCAATTTGAAATTTGTGTGAGTAAAGTTAAAAAAATTGAGATGCAATGCATATAGACATCACACCTGAGTCTATCACTTATGTGTGCCTTTCCCCACAAATAGGTTTCATCAACCAGACCCTTTTTCCTTTGACAATTCAAACATGCACAAAACTATTTTCCTTATAATTTCAATATATTGCTAAGTCATCCGATGACCCGCTTTGTGTGAATGAGTGCAATTGGTATTTTCGCGGTATTCCCGTTCACTACATTGCGCTCTATTCTCTCTTGACCTGCTGGTTTGATAGACTGCTGTATTACTCATCTTCATCAAAGGAAAATAGTTCAAGTAATAATTTAGTCCTTTGACTTGTCAACTTGCACCTAGTGCGCTGCCGGATCCGTCGTAATACCACTAGGTGCATCGCTTACTGAGATGACGCATCACATATTCCCGTGGCCGTCAATTCAACTGTCAGTCATATCTTCAATGGACTGAAACATTGGCGGTAGTAACAATAACTGAAGCCACTACAGTAAATAGCCTAATGACCGCAACTGCACCGTCTGCGCTCATTTTGTGGCTGATGGTGACGAATCATTGATTAGTGAGTGTATCTGATCATGCGAAATTTGAAAGCGAAAGCTCCGATGTGGTTTGATTAGCGGCGGTATACATTATCCACAGCCATATACTGCTTTTGAAACTGTTTCTTCTAACTCACGTGTTATGATTGCTTGACCTGCGAAGTTTTCCAAGACACACACCGCACAGGGAAGGTTTGTAGATGTCATTATTACTTACATGTGCACTACCCTATATCATACATTCGATGACAGTACAAAGGAGATCCCCGACGCCTAACAAATACCGGTCGTGTTACTTCACTCATAAAACTGACCTCACCGTCGCTCACTTCTCAAACTAGCGCATTAATTAAAACTTTGTTTAAAAACCTGCCTGTCTTGCCCCACTTCCTTTTGATACCCAGATATAAAATGTAGTACTGTCCAAATGTTAACATATTTGGTTTTCATAGATTATATAACGACTGGCAAGATTTACATATTCACAAGTTTCGTAAATTTCTTACTCCTCCGATGTTTAGATCGGCTAAAGCAAGTGCGAAAAATAGATTACCATAATACATGTTCGATGTCTTGCGCTGCCTCCCCCTATGTTTTTGTTAATGTGAAAAACCACAGTATTTCCCCACTACACTGCCGAAAGCATTTTAAAGATAAATTATTAAGTGCTTCAAGTTTGCATATTACGCAGCATATATCTATATACCTGCATTTTGCGGTTAAAGCAAGGCATTTAACACTTAAATTTTATGGTTTATTGTCGGTTTTTTTAAATGATTGTAAATGGCAAACTTTCTCCTACTGCAGATAATAGCGGTTTCTCGAAATGACTTGAAAAAAGCCATGGTAAGATGTTAGGCACCATTAAGAATTCGTAGATTATTTGATGAACACATACTTGATGACAGTCATCTTACATAGATAAGTGGGTAATTACTAAACAGTTCTCGGACAGCCAAGCATAATGTGTTTTATTTAACGCAGAAAAATAATTACAAAGCTACCTGCTTGGTAAAGCGAAATCAGCAAACTAAATTTTGGTTGCTAGGGTCAGGAAAACATTTGTTCCTACCTTTTGCAATTTATTAAAATGAACAATGAAAAATGAACCGTGAATTTATACAGGTTAAGAAGCGTTACTTTGCAAGCCCCGTTGGATAGCTGGTAAAGATATCAACATAACAATTATGATGAAAAGGATAGTAAAATAGTTAATACTTTAAATACGAAAATAAGGACTCATCGTTTGCTTTGCTGCAGTCCTGCGATCCACTTAAATTCACAACACCCACAGTTAACAACAAATATTTACAGGGTAAAATCCAGGTGTAGGACTGAGACATAGTGTTAAGTAACAAAGTGTAAGTGGATAAGTGCATCGTCCATTTTTATCTTGACTGTTGTATAATGCCTATTATTATAATGTTTGCGAAGAATTCTTGCCACGGATCCAAAGGATTTTATTTTCCTCATTTTTATGTAGATGCTGCAAATGCTGTAATAATTGTCAAATTATCAGTTACAAATATCAAGTAATCGAACATGACGCCTTTCATAATTCTCAGAACGATTGCTTTAGTGCCGAGCTCAATAATATATTCTTAACAATTAACGCCTCATTTCAGAGCATGGGGCATGTGACAGGTGGTTACACTACATAAATTTTAAAAAATTCAGAGTTGATAGCTGTATTCAGCACAACCCGATTTGTGCAAAATAGTTACACACTTAGTGAAATACGACAATACAGGTACCATTTTTCTTAGCTTTGGTAAAAAATCTTATTTTATCATCCAAGACGAAAAAAGTAACTATCTAGCGGATGGCTTAAAAACCACACCCACTTAGCTAAAACACCCGCCTTGGCTTTAGCAACCTACCTTTCGTGCTGCATAGCATACTGTATAAAAGTGCATATAAGCCGAGCTTTCGTTGTGACATGAAACTATTGCGCATGGGCATATTAAGAAACCACGCCTTAATCTGCATTAGTAGAAATAGTTTGCGTTAATTATATACGCCTGAAATCTCAGCAAAATTACTTAGACATGTTCAGGTTTAGTATATGATGAATCTGAGAAGGAGATACGGTGTACATGTTTAAATCATCAAGCCACGAAAGAAAGTAAATTCTGTTTCTGACACTGCAGCAGCAAGTAGTGCGAGCAAGTTGACGACAAATTTCAGGTGTCGATTGCAATTAGGAAGCAACGAAGCAAGCTGTTGTTAGTGGTTTATCGTCCTAACCTTTTATTCACAAATTTTCCCTGCTAATAATTCTAAGCCTAGTCATGTTTTCATCGCAACTGACCACATCATTCTAAAAATGAAAGCAGTTATAATCTTTATATTAAAATTCCGCTAACAGATTTGCTATGTTAATTATAACCATACATTATGCAGCCAGTTGATTTACTGGTTTCATAGCCCGGATTTTCACCTTCAAGAGAGAAGTAGGAAGAGGCACTTAAAGAATTTCTGTAAAACAATCAATTTTGGTCACTAGTCTCGTCATGTAAATAGTATGGACTATGGTGCGTATGCCATTATGCCACTGAAATCAAAAGCAAGTTGGTTATGCTTTTGTCAATGTCTATGTTTGTATACGCTATTCTTATACAAAGACTTTCCTTGTACTTGTGTAGCACTATTTTTAGTCAAAGAATCCTTGATTCTTCAATCCATTAACCAAGCCCTGGCTAGTAATATATGGCGCGTGCACAAAACTTATTTTATACTGCTTGGATGTTACTAAAGCATCCAACTACGCAAATGAAATAGGATAAAGCTTTGGCAACCCTATTCGTCGTAACAAACCGAATGGTTAAAACTACCAAGATAACAATTTAAGTACACACCAATAAATTTTCAGTGGTGATAAAATAACCATTTTTGATTACCCAGCAATTATAAATTTTTCAAGACATTGATGCGAAAAGTCGTGTTATTCTGGATACCTGACAAAAATATTTGGAATTCGTGACGAAGTGCCGTTGTTTTCTATATGGGACGATCCATTTGGTATTTTTTAGCAGCAAAACCTTATTGCTGTAGGGAATTGTTATAGAAATCATATGTTAATTTAAGACAGCATATGCGAAATTTGGAACCACCAAAATTTATGACAAATACGTTACCGATTTTATGGAGCTAGTGAAGCGTGAGGAATTTTCAGCGAGATGACTTCTGGATTCAAAACTTCGTGTGCTTGACAACGCTTGACTCAGGAAGGTCAAATAAGCTGATTGCGGATTCCTATCTCTTACACACACGCCTTTTCAACCGATTCATCTTAATTAACTGATGGCCGTTTGGAGAATCAGGCCAATTGACATGACGGACCCTGATAGGTTTCCATCAATTATTTCGAATGAATTTCAACGCTTTTATTTTGTTCAGTTTTGTGACACTTTAACTTTTTTAAGTTGACCAAAGTAGTACCGAATACAAATGGTTAATTATGTGGCTGCAATGTTGGTTTAGTAATTTTATTTCGTCAGATATCGATTTTGGTTTGAAACATAGTTGGATAAGTGAACACATTTTAGCTTACTTTGCTTTTATCACAAATTTAACTTATGCTGAACATAAAGAAATAGTTAACATGTTAGATGTTTATTCAGCATTTAAATTCATCACAACGTGCTTATAAATGTTTGCTCGGTTTCCACTATAACGATCGCTTTAGCTTGATGTTAATCTTAATAAATCGGACAAATGCATCTCCGTTACGAGTGAACCCAGTAAATAAAGGCTCCATATAAGAGCATAGTTAAGCCCATGTTACATTTGAAGCTACAGTAAGAGCAGTTATAAGTCGAGAAGTTTAAATTGGATTCAAAATGCAACAGACTCAGAGATGGCGGTTACTGTCGCTTTTATTTTAACCATTTCGGTAATGGGTACTATCATACAGATTACCGTATTTTGGCACACGGAACCCACAAGAGTTTATTGAACACAGCAAACCTAACCAATAATTGGGATTAAACAATATAAGGAAATGTGGAGTACAAATCAAGCTACAAGTGAATGGACCGGAAATTCGTGGACCGGTGTTCCGTTCTCCGTCGAGGCACATTATTGTGCTTAAATTTTAATCGTGACATCTATTTTCTACAAACACATCGTTTGTGTTATTCTATTCGCTAGTGAACTCTCATATGGGCGTGAAATGGAATGCTAAAGATGGCTGTTTTACCATAAACTTGTGGTGTATCTAAACTAAACGAATTTATGCGATTGTAGTTAAACATTTTGCAAATATGTAGGCGGATGTATCGACTATTACCTTATATTCACCAGCTACAGTAATAACAACGGTTTCGATTAGTAAGCACATAGTCAAAGTGTGCTTCATATGGGAATATAAATAGGGATACAGTTAAATGATGTCACGGCTGGCTTGCCGAACTACCTCCTCATGGTGCCAGCTGGGTGGTTCGGGGGTACCCCGTTCCAGCAATGTGTTCGACGACAATGTTCCACCTCGGTGGGACATTGTATTCCAGCAGGTGTGCTGACTTCATCGGGGAGTATTGGGCCCCTGTTTGGTAATCTACCAAACAAAGACGCATGCAATGAGCATTCAGTCAACGCCTCCCAATGGGCGCGATTCCCTAGATTCGCCCCGCTGCCTTGCGGGTAGTTTATTTAACCAAAGGCTCGGGGTGGAGTCCCCTAAGTCAACTTCCTATTTCGGCATGGGCAACCGGGTAGTATCACGTCCTCTCGCAAAACCATGGACTGTATTACAACTTTCTCATCAGCTTCTGTTTCTGTTACTCACCTTCACGCGACTTCGTCACACGCCAATAGTTTGTTCACACTCCTCACTTTCGGTTACCCGATTCATGTGCACAACAATCTGGCTGAGATTCCGGTGGCTCCGCAGAACAAGATGTTCAACCTATGGCTCTCCTTCTTCCCCGATTCTCGTTCCGTCTGGCGTGCTTTAAACGTTCGGACACTCATGCAGAATGGACAGCAAGCCGGTCTAGCGCCCACTCTAAATTCCCTGGACATTGAAGTATGCTGCCTTTCAGAAACCCGATTGCAAGATCCCAGCACTGTGCTTACAATGGCATCCCCCACTGACCACGAAGTCATATATAACCTGCGTCTTTCTGGAGATCCAGAAGCAGCCTCAGCGGGTTTGGCTGGCTTAGGTATAGCACCAAGTGGCAAGGCCGAGGCGGAACTACTGGACTGGTCCCCTATTAACAGCCGACTATGTACAGTTCGGCTTCGGGGTTCTTGTAGAATCAACAGGCACCGCGAAGATAGACACAACTTGTTTGTGATCTCCGTGTACGCTCCAAATGACTACAGTGGCTACTCGGTCAAGGATGAATTCTACCGGGATCTATGACAGCACCTGACTAATGATAAAATGTCGGATGTCGTTATCCTTGCTAGGGATTTTAATGCGCGGGTTGGCCGCCTGTTAGCATAAGAACCCCACCTTGTTGGTCATCACGCGCTCGATCATAACCGCTCTGATAACAGAGATAGACTTCTCACATTGTGCGAAGAAAACCGTCCGTTTTTTTCGAGCACTAACTTCAGGCGTACGAAGAAGCGCTCCGCAACGTTGCGTCCCCCTCCATCGACACAACCATGGTCTCAAATAGATCACCTTGCAATTAGCTTCAGATGGCGCGGCAGGGTACTATACTGCAGGTACTTTTAGTCCACGTTCATTGACTCAGATCGTGCTCTGGTCTGCACGAAAATCTCTATGTGCTTTGGTGGATCCCGAAAGACGAAGCACCGCAAGATTGATGTAAATGATTAACTGATTCCTCTGTCCAGACGAACTACCAGTCCTCATTGGAATATGCACTCAGTTGCAATCTACCGCACGAAGGGGGACAACACTGGACTTGTATACGAATGGCAATGACCATTTCCGGACAGTCATGCTGAGGTCTAACTCGACGCCCTTTGAAGTCTTGGATCTCTGCTCGTTCTCTGGTGCTGTTCGAAAGCCGCAAAGATATCCCCACGGAATCAGATTGCAACAAGCCGCGCCGTTCTGCCAACCGGTGGCTTAAGCATAGCCCACGCAAGTATCGAAAGACATGGTGGTCTGAGCGTGCTTTAGAGACGGAGACCGCTGCCCTCTCTGGCAAAACTCGCAGGCTTTTCCAACTCATTCGGTCCACTAGCATCAGGAAACCTGGTGTTAGTGAGGTCATTTGTGAGGTGGATGTGTCTCTGATCACCAACCAACAGAAGCGTATGGACCGTTGTGCCATGCAATTTCACTCACAGTTCAACTGGCTTCCACCACACATCAGTACATACGGTACACGTTGTTTTCCACCCTAAGTCTCCCTCTGAATCCACCCAGGGAAGCGGAAATCTGCCTCCAGTTTCGATGCTTAAAGCACTTCAAGGCTGCCGGCTTAGACGGACTTCCTTCGGAACTATTTAAGTACGGCGTTTTGACGATCATTAACCAGCTGACCGCGCTGTTCGCAAAAATTTGGCATGAAGAGAAAGTGCCTTCCTCTTGGGGCGAATCAGTCATTATCCCGATTTTCACGAAAGGCGCTTTCACTTCATGTGCAAATCATCGCTGTATTAGTCTTATTTCGGTTGCCTCTAAGCTATTGGCATCCATTCTGCTTCGAAGGGAATCCCCATTACGTGAATCATACTTCCACGGAGAACAATCTGGTTTCCGTCCTGATCGCGGATGCATGGATCAAATCTTCACCCACCGCCAGCTCCTCGAACATCGCCACATTTATCACAGGCACACTATCATTGCATTTCTAGACATACGTGCCGCTTTTGACTCCGTTGATAGACCTGCTTTATGGGGTGCTTACTAAAGAACGGGGTGCCGGGGAAATATACCGCCATCTCACGAGCTCTTTACCATCATGCATCTGGCAGAGTGAATGTATATGGCAAGCTTTCCTCGCCATCCGATGTCAACAGCAATGTGCGACAGGGTTGCCCTATGTCCCCATTCCTCTTCAACTTCGCAATCGAAGACGTACTGTCGAATGCCCTAGAAGGCTTTCAACATTTTGGCCTAAAGCTTCTACCGGGTGAACGCGTGACCTACTTAAATTATGCTGATGATATCGCCGTACTTGAAGACGATATTCAAGGTATGCAACTCATTCTGGATCGTTTGGCGGTTGAAGCATCTAAGTATGGCATGAGCTTCGCCCCATCGAAGTGTGAAATACTGCTCAAGGCTTGGCTTTTACCTGCTCCCGTACTCACTCTCGAAAGTGCACAACTTGAACTGGTAGATAGCTTTGTCTACTTTAGGAGCTGTGTTTCTGCGGATGACACTATAAACAAAGACGTTTCTCTTAGTATCGCTAAAGCTCGATCAGCAGTTGTTAATTTGTGGCACTTTTGGCGTCGTCTCGACGTCTCCTTCTCACTAAAGGGCCGCGTCTACATCAGTTCGCTCAATATTGTTGTATGGGTGCGAGTCCTGGTCGATTCGCGTGGAAGACATGCGTCGTCTTTCTGCGGTCGATAACGGTTGCTTAAGGAGGATCGCTCGTGTTTGGTGGCAACATCAAGTAACTAGTAATAACGTTCGAGGTCGCATATTAGGTAAATCGAGTATTCCCTTCACCAAACTGGTTTTGTTGTTCCAGTTGAGATGGCTCGGTCACCTCCTTCGCATGGCACCTAAGCGTCTACCGCGTCGCGCTCTATTTGCTCGTCAAGCACCTAGCTGAAGGCGACCGCGCGGTAGTCAGCCTTCCACTTGGCGGCAGCACATGAAAACGCTGAGGTCGTGTCTAGCCGCTGTTGGATCCGTACGTCTTCCAGGATGGAGACCCAAAGATAAGGAGTGCCAATGGCTTAGCACTCTTAGAGATAGGCCCACAACCGGAATCAATGGAAGACTTGTTTATAGTATTGTGTTGATTCAAGTGATTAATACTACAAACATTAAAATGACAAATTAAGAACAAAAGTGGCGTGTGAAAAACCAACCAAAAATTTTTGTACTATTTTTATCGATATGTTCCATTCTGCTTGCGGCAAATTAGTCAAAGTGTGTTGCCCCCCTTCAACTAGCATGCCACGATGATAACGAAGCGCTGAATCTTGCTTATCTGTTGATCTCCATGTTTTTATACTGGCTCTGTGTCTAGTTAATCGACTGTTGAGAATACATCCATACACACATACATGCAATTGATGTCACACAGCATACCTGAGGACTCCATTATTACTCGACAACTGAAGCCATTCATGCGTGCGGCCTCAGAAGAAATTTACAAAGCAGGACAACCAGAGTTGATGTGGTAAACCCCAACCAATTAACGGTTCTGTCTCTCAAAACTTTCAGTGATATATGCCTCCTTTCTCTTGGTTTCTATCCTGCTTCGAAGACATAAGTGGTTTGTGACAGGGGTGTTATAAGGCATTTGTCTATGTTCAGTTTTTAAACTGAGATTTTTATTGGGTGTTCCTTATGGGTTTTACAGCAATGACAAACAGGTTCTTCTAGTCAGTTGCGCAAACAGCATATACTATGCTGATGAGATCGGCTTAGTTATTGACAGACCAATTAATGCGCATCAAATATTAAAGCATTTGGTATTTTTTCTACCAAGAAAATCAACCTTTGCCTTACTATTATCAATGTCTTAATATTTTAAAATCAACCCGTTCAACTGATAGCTGTCGAGGTTTTGGAGAAGAATCTCTTAAAATATTTTTCTACATACAGTGTTTATGCCCTTAAGTGACCCATTATGAAGGAGATTTATGTCCTCAATTCTGGGGCTTGAGCAGGAAGACATATTCTCGGACAATTTTAATGTATGCTGTAGTTTTGTTTGCATAAAATACGCTTGGTGCTGACGTTTATGTGTATACAAATGAAATCAAAAGGTCATAATACAAAAGACATAAAAAGGTAATCATAAGTAAACTGTTTTGATAATTGCACGATGTATGGATTTGAGGCGCAGATGGAATACTGCTTCTATTTAGAGAAAACATGTTTGGAAATCCCAGTAATTGCTGGACACAGGGAATGGTATTCTGAATGCTGGATACTGAATATCGTATTATAGAGCTAGTAGAAATGAGTTCTGCACAACTCTTTCGAAATATGTACATGAATACTTTCAAATAATTTTCGGAATATGTTCGTGGCTATAATATGTTGCTAGAAACGAAAAAAACCGTTGTGTTATTTATTGGCAACATATCATCTTTCTGCATCAAATGTTTTTTGCCAAAATACTACATGAAGTGAAGGTCGATATAGCTAGTTTATCTTATTGTAAAGTGCTTCAACTTGCCAATTTTTATATACCATATGCGCAAGGTTGATAAAATTATACGCATGTAAATACATTTTATATAATAACTATAGTTTGCAGCCATTTTCTATGGAGGTTACAACCTAATTTATATACTTACAATCTTGGAGCAACGATCAAATAATTATGCACTGAGGTAGAGGATCATCATGGGATGAGAAGTTCTCATAAATTCAGATGAAACATGCATCAACGAGTCATTAATTTGGAATTTAATGGTGGCACTTAAATGAAGACAGTCTCAGTTTCAGATGCATTAAATATCTGGAATACATAGAATTTATCAAAATACATGCGAGATTTGATACGATGTATCCCATAATGCGTCCGCCTGCTCCCGTTAAATTCATTATATTTTTCAACATCTGTGAACTAAAACTCGTCTTTTGCTGCTGACATTGCACTTCGATAATAAGTCCAAGCAAGAGACATATATGATTCGAAGATATTTAGAAAATTAAGAAAGGCCAGTCCATCGGTCAGTGCAAACCGATGCTTCGCTTGATTTTAAGCATTGCTAAAAACGAAAGCATTATTTTAAACCGGCTTTTAATTTTTCCAGAACAAAAATTTGTTAAACGGTTCCGAGCCATAACTCTCCTTGTTATCTTCTGTAAGCTGTTAGATAACTGACGTAGCTGTACCCGTCGTGTGTTAAAACGCGCTGTTATTTAGGCTTGTAATTATGTTTTTTGTCCTAAGCACAAGGCGGAATCTAACTATTGTGAATTTATATATAACTTGTTCTTTTCTAAGCTAGGCCGCATTTAATGTACTATTGTCATTGCTACTTTCACGGTGTTCTTAACATATCCTCAAATGCAACGGAATAACATGCGATCCTTGTATGGTGAATGATTGACACACTAAAGGGGCTCATTTGCGCTGACTTTACTAAAAAAAGGAAAAGTGAAACGTGGTGCTAAAACGAAGCGTTAAGAAATCACATACTCTAGTGGACACGAAAAATTTAACAAAACTCAGATTTACCTGAAAGCATATATCGATGATATTTAAGTCCCAAAATGCATACCTTTTCTCAATTAGCCCCTGTCATATACGTGTGCCAATTCGCCGTAAGTTAGTGCATATCGCTTGTTAGTTTGACCTGCGTTGTCCTTCCGTAAGCTGGGTTCTGACCAACCTAAAATGTTCTGTGCCTCTAGAGCATTTTATAACCGTTACATTCATTTTTCTCGTGGTTACGAGAAAAGGTTTCTCATTACCCGTAATAATAGCCCTAAACCCTCTGTTTTCCATTTTTTGTAAGTTTGCCTAGTTTCTTTTCTTTTATTGCTTTTCGCTAAATTCAAAACACCAGTAGATTATTCATTGCACTATTAAAATCATAACTCGTTACTGGTAAAATAGACATGGTAACAAAATTAATCGCGCACTTGAAATTCGCGGCAGAGCTGCCACTGCTCGTTTTTCTGCTGTGATTCATTAATATTTGAAATTCTCCTTCCCGTACCGGATTATGTTAGGCGTTTGCTTTTTCAGTTGAATGTATTTGTTTACTGACTGAGTTAGGTATCCTTTTACCAATATATACTCTAATTTCTTTTTGAAATTTTATAAACAAGGTAGGTTGGATGATTCGGGCCGTTGCTTACTTACGCCACTGTAATGTTTAACTTATGCATTCTTGTTCAGCTAATTTAGTATAAGTTACTTTGTATCATTATCTAACTTGCTCTCATGCAACAACCTTCCTGTGCAACTCTCGATTCTCTGTCAACTGGAATTTGGATGTGGAAATCTTGGTGTTGTATTGCATTCATTCTTTGTATGTAGGTGGAACATTACACAAATACTTAGCGCCCAGCTTCCTCGCATATTAAATTATGCTTTCATGTTTCTATCAAACCGTTATGTCGATAAGTTTCCATATGGATAAATCGGCGAGGTCCTTTTTGGATGCCCTATTTGTGCAAAATCATCTGGAAGCTTTTCGATAAAACCACGAATTTCATCCAGTTATCAGACATTTTAGCTACCTTGACGGTAAGTTAAATTCAAAATTCTGTGCCAGGGTCTTGATTGTTTTGTGTTTCATCGGTATGACTGTACTCTACTTAGTTAAGTGGACAATCCTCACAATGATATAAGATTCTCCTGATATATTCAACAGTAATAATCTAAAGACGCCTAATGCACAAGAATACATTTATTCGTTAACATCAATAAATCGCAGTACTTGTACCAGTGTCATTATTGCAGCCTGTTTGGTAACTTTTAAATTGGTACAATACATGCAGCCAGGAATCATCGCATGGTTAGTCTAAAGCTATTTGTGTAGTAGTTAAATCTCAAAGCAAAAAGAACCATTTTCGGAGGGGATTTGATTCTTCAGCTCTTTCCAAAAATACCTTTTACCGCTTATGCTAAAATAATTTTTGTTTTGAGATGTAAAGATAATGGTATAACTTAGAAAGAAATGCCAAAGAATGGCTATGTCGTCCACATACTTCTGGTTTTTCAACGGTTAACAGGCAGAACTTCCAATCTGGTAGATTCGGAAAGAACAACCACACATGATCATTTTTAAAAAAAAGCAGTTGAAGAGTAAAAGAGATATAGGACAACGCTGGTGAATTTTACTTGTTGTAGGTCCTTCAGGATACTGTGTGCCGTAGATCCACACAGGGCCTCAGGAGTCATGGCCGTGAAATTGCAGGCAGTGCGACAAACTAGGGCGGTCAAAAGAGTCGAAGGCGGGTTTCAAGCCAATGTATACCACCATGTCCGGTAGTATATATGTGTAGCTGTCCTAACACGGCAAAATATAAACATGTTGCCAACTCAAACACGACCAGGGCGGAAGCTAGTCTGGCTTTCAGAGATTCGGTCCTCACAGGGACCAGTTAGTGGTCAAATAATGATACAATTGAGCAGTTTTGAGGTAATCGAAAATTAGGCCATTACCTTGGTGATTATCGCACAATTATGCTAAAGCTTTTAAGTTAGAGTGCCAGTGTTGAGAGGTGCAATACTCAAAATCTTCTTGAAATTAGGCATAGAGTTTAATGTTTGGCAGTCCGAAGGCACTTCATCTGCGTCCCATGTTAAATATTAAAGAAGTCTAGTCAAGTTGCATCACCTTTATCTTTAAGCAAGCCACTGAATGCTCATATCGAATCTCAAACAAAGTGGGATGTATGACGCCAACTTTTTACGTATGATATGGTGAAACGGCAAGCGACAGCATCGTCGCAAATCATCTGAGCTGCTCCACAATATTTTCTGCCCAAAGGGCTTGTCCACGAGGATAAGAATATTTCAACTTTTCAAATTTCCCAGCTATGCCTGGCTATCTGATCACCTTTTTGGACAAGTCTTCCGGATGAGTTGGAATATCACTCAAAACTTTCCAGTAACACTAGATTTCTCTATCTCACGGACCTTTGCAACCCAACAACCTTCCTGGCCAACTCGAACAATTCTTGTCAATTGCCGATTCAGGAAGTTACAGACAGGCTAAACTTAATATTTTTGGAACCTGGTCACGCGCATCGATCAAACCTATCGGTGTCTCGAGGTATATTTGCATTTACGACATCACAACCAAAATGCGCAGCAATTGCATGGCACCAACCTCCTACAACATTGATATCTGTTTGGCTAGTTCGTCACGATATTATTTAAAGGCAGATTGCGAATTCAAGTTACAGGAACTGTTGGAGGTTAGGCCCTTCTCTGAAGCAGGAAGTGTGTTCCATGCGTATGCGCAATAGAACATAGTAAGAATCCACGCATTTGCTTCAAATTGCTTGACAGTCTTGGACTGATGTGCTCTACACGTCGCTTGTGGCAATATGGTGAATTTGTGTCCTAGTCATTGAGGAATTTGTTGGGCGCAAATTTACATGTTTTGAAGGTATTTGCTCCAAAATAGTGCTGTAAAGGAAAAGTTGGTTGTTGGCGCATATTTGTAGAAATCGATGACCATTGTCTGTTCGGTATGCAACGATTGAGACGAGCTCTCACAGGTGTTATTCAAGTTCAGAAATACGACCCACTTGTGCATTCATGTCACCATCAACAACCAGGATGTCAATATATTTCTCCAAGCGGAGAGGAGCTGATAGGTGATGGTAAAAATCATCTTTTTTCTGTAGGAATTGCAGTCAGTAGGAGCAAAAAGGAAGGAGATGAACAAACGCCTTTTTGTCATACGGTGCATATTAACCGCAGTAAAGTTGCTAATGAGTGCTACACATTACTGGCTGTTAAGCGGAAGCTAGTCGAGTAGATTACATTCAGCTTGTCGGCTGATGGCGAAACCAAACTGTAAACAACTTGAGGGATTAGCTCATGATTATCAGAGACGCGAGGCGAGTAGTCATCGACGTTTTTTCCGGAACCAGATTAGTCATAACGTACTTACCTGCGTGTAAGGGAAACACAGCACATATTAATACCAATAGAGTGAAGAAGGGGTCAGTGGTGACTGTCGACTGATCTGACCTAGAGTTTGGACATTAAACGAACCAATATGAAATGATACTCGTGATTTCATGGACGATTTAAATGTATGGATGGAAGCAGCAAGGAGGTCAGCAACAGTTTCTAGCTAAATATACTAGGATGAAGACAGTTGGGAGCAGAGAGTAATGCATGGGCATTATATGAATATTCTCGATCCAATCAATAGGGACGCTGTTGTAATCCAGCTGCTCATTATGATAAAGATATTTTTCGAGGTGACCTACCTCTGGAGTTTGAATTAACAGTCTGACACACAACGCAGAGTGCTCAATTAAGGTTCGCCACTAGGGACTCCACCTGAAGCATATGGCTCAATAGCCTGACTCACAAGGCATCGAGAAGCTAGTCCAGCTAGGGAGTGTGATAACAGAGACCCGATCAAGTTCTGTCACACGGAATCTGTGAAGAGTTAAATCAATACATATGCATTTTACGACCGTTTAATTTACAAGCCCGTGAACCTTGTCAGTCGCTGATAAGAGTTGGCGGGTTTGAACCAATTTTACCAGGGCCTGCCTGAATTTAGGTGGGCGGTAGCAGACCATTGATTATCGGATTTTCTCCTCCCACAGTCCGAGAAAATGCGCGGCACTCGTGTTATAGCCAAACAAGCTGTGTTTAAAACTCGTATACCTGTTGTCTCCCATGGAAAGTTTTAAAAGAAGGGAGCCATCGACCTCCCCTTAATCTTCGAGGAGGAGTGGATTATGGGAATTAATATTTCTGACCCAAAACATTGAACTACCTGATATACGTGGCACTGAAAGCCCTTGCTAGTAGTTCAGTGGGTCACAGAGGTACGCAGAACATCGTGCATCATTACTGCTCACTCACGATGTGATAAAAGGGAACGATAATCTTGTAAACGTTATATTGCCCTGAATCACGTATACGTGCACATATGGCAATTACAGTAGTTCAACTACTTACTCGTGTGATTTTAACGATTTACAACAACTTCGACCAAAAATATAGGATAACAATTGTTGTAAGAGTTAAGTAACTCAAAGTTAGTTCCTGTGCATTCCTCTATATTAAATTTTGTAGCATAACTAGCTTAGGCGAACGCATTGCAAAACCTCATATCGTGCTAGTATTACGTAACCAGTTACAGTTAAATAAATACTAATCGTTCCGTTTGAATATATCATTTTTAATTTTTTCGGCTCTGCTCATTAGAAAGTCTTAATTATCGCCCACAGGTAATTGTGCGAATATGCCTACCAGAAGAAGGTAAAATTGAACAGTGCTAATATGTTGTAGCACGAGGAAAAACACTAAGCAAAATCATAGAAAAATAAAAGGCATTTTAATAGTTAAACTAGCTTATTGTACTCGTCATATACATGTATAGAAGAGCCGAGATGACGGCGTGGTAAACGTTTAAATCTACTTTTATGGAGTTTTAGAAAAACATGACATTGTCTCGTTACATAGTCCGCTGGCTAAAGAAAAGTTGTAAAATAATATGCAAATGGTAAAATGCTTTTTCAAGCCGCTCATAAATACCATTAGACTGGGGGGAAGACGCCATTATTTGGGATAGCGTTCCACGGCAGGCACAGTCGAACTTACAGGTAGGTTTTACGGCATTCCAGTCAGCTGTACTTGATTGCCAGATTCGGTTGATGAGCATTTAAGTTGGTTTTATCTAACCTAATAAACCTTTATAAGTTCCCTCGAAAGCTCTAATATCGACTGCGGCAAATTTTTAGGGAATTCAGTCTAAGCTGATAGTGAAGATGAAAGATGCCCCTAAGGTATTTGCTTTCCTTTCCTTAAAGATACTTGAGAGTAAGGTAATAATAAAAAAAGAACAAATAATAATAATATATATTTCTCGTGGCACCGAGAAACCGAGTCCACAAGGGGACGGATCACATGAAATTGCGGCATGCGTAGTCATGCAAGCTGTAAACAACTTGGGTATATATAGTTTTACAATGGGGGAATCGGCAAAGCTTTTCATTGCAGATTTTAAGGCAGTGTTCTACAGTTCCTTGGTATTACAATTTGATAGTTTTCTTGCAGGTTGTTGGTCCTACGAGTCCCACAGGCTGTAATCTTGACCAGAGAAGAGAGCAGCGTCACTTATGTAGCTGAGTACCGATTAATGAACATAGGCACCCACGTGGTTGATTGACAATGACTTAAAG
Source organism: Dicrocoelium dendriticum (assembly GCA_944474145.2). Classification (NCBI taxonomy): domain Eukaryota; kingdom Metazoa; phylum Platyhelminthes; class Trematoda; order Plagiorchiida; family Dicrocoeliidae; genus Dicrocoelium; species Dicrocoelium dendriticum. Next base: position 204,399,603 of record OX104064.1, on the reverse strand, counting down.
TTACTTATCTTATTTCATTATATATCTTTTTTCCAAATATTCTAGCCACTGTAACGCAGGAAGCTTTTCGTAAATCGGTTCCATACTACGCGTGCATGTTCTGAACTGTTAAGCTGCGAAGCACCATAATTAAAAAGCAAGTGCTTTGAAATGCTTGCCTACCATATACCCAAAGTGAAGTGGTGTACAAAGAAGTACAAATGAATAACTAGTATTTTTGTACATTTAGGTTTACAAGCGTATTGTTTGTACAGTAGCTTTATTTCTGCATATAAGTGTATAGTACGTCTGCCTATTTATTTCGACCATGCCCTTGCTTCGCGTCCCTCAATGTCTTCCATCCACACCCACGCGCACAAAATGCGCACATCGCGGGATTCGAAGTGTTGGTATACGCAGCATTTGGCCAAGCCGTCGGAGCCTAAAGCGGGAAATAACTGTGCTCAGCCGTTAACTCGATCTTCCTGCAAAAACTACGCTTTGCATAGCAAACTCATTGCTCAAACGGTGCTCGCACCAGACATGAGCTCATCTGCATGTGTGGCGGTGAAGAAATGTAACTGGCCTCTTTATGTTTGATAACTATATGGAGCAGGTTTCACAGCAGTAAAGGAGGGTTGAACGAACTGATGTATTGAAAACTCTGAACTTCAGGACGAGAGCGATAACGCGTTGATGGTGCAAGTCGTGAGGGTTGGCGCCTTGAGATTTGGCTTTACATTTTAGCTCATTTCCCTGTCACCTGGCGGTGACATAGCCGCATAGATACTTACCTTTGGCACCGAAAATAGGTGATGAAAAATAACGCTCATCTCATGAGTAAGTCCGTGGTCTTGGCTTTCGCCTTCTGCGCTTGAAGGCGGGTCCAAAGCACCAAAGGTTTTGATAAGCTGTGAATTAGCCTTCTCACATACACAATAACAGCAAGTCCCCTGTTGCCGTTTCCTGTATTAAACAGAATAACTTACGATGATTGCTAATGGCAGTGCCCATTTGCATCTCTACGCACCAGATTATAAACAGACTTCGCATTCTCTCATCCGGCAAGCAAGCATTTTCGTCCTGTGGAATTTCCGTGACTCGTTTTGTTCGCATCCAGGCGGAATGTGTTTGCGAGGATCTTAAAGTTTCAGAGAAAACAGAGTGACATAAGTTCCAAATTTGTGATTTAATTTGTTACAGAAGTATGCTTACTAATAATAGCATTTAGAAGATATGCAAACAAAGGCCCTCCAAGGATTTAAGATTGTGCAAATTCATGTTGGAGGCCTGCGTAATTTGACACATTTTCAAAACAACTGTCTATGCGCTTACAGCATCGCCACATGCACCCACCAAAGCAAAAGGCAGGATCAGAGAAGCAGTGTATGGTCGGAATCCCTACTTGAGCCCTAAAACGATCGACAGTTTTAGCGCATCATCTCCAGCGGAAACTGATTGCGATATAATCGTTTTACGTTCATGCCTGGTCCGAGGTTTTTGGGCACAATGTCACAGTTCGGCGGGTGTAGTGTCGGAAGCTTGTGCTCTCGCGAAATATTCGAGCACCTTCACACAGGTGTAGCAACCGCTCACCGTTATCACTACGCGAGCGTACATCGATTTGCTCCACCAAATTCTTCTCATCCATGAAAGCTATTCCAAATTGGGAATACATTTCATCAGCCAACACCACATTATCTGTGTATATTCCCCTTAAAGAATGAGTTCGTTCAGTTGTTGATCTTTCATTATGTCAGGGCGACAGCTTTTAGAGGTGTATGCTGCAATGATTACAGGCACTGCTTGTCTGTGTGCGACTTAGAAGCTTCAAAAGAACCAGCTAATCTGACAGTGCACATCCGGCCTTTGATTGGGATCCAATCAATCAGGGCGGCTTAAGCCCGGAAACTCATAGCAACCCTCCTCCCCCACCGGCTCAACCAGTATTTGTAGCTGCGTGTCTTAAGTGCAGTTAGAGTCTAGATATAGAATAGGTGTTATTGTGTGGAGTCAAAAGGAAGTTTGTTCAGAAGTGCAAACTTGGTCAATGTGTTCGGGATTGAAAGCTTAGTGGATATTTTACAAAGTGTAAGATGAACACGGAATTAATTTGAACTCTAATTGCATAATCTGAACTGCGAACAAAAAACCCATAATTTCGCTTGGGACTATGACAGGGTTTCTGTAAACAATAGTGAGAATCACAGTAATAAGGTCAGTATACGGTACGAAAGTAGCATTTTTATGGTGCATTTGGGCTGATTCCAACAAATCCAATGAATATGATGCTCAAATATTTGATTAGAAGGAACGGCGGCAGATACGTCAGGCGCAGTCAATCATATACGTGATCACCAACCCGAAGACAAGGCTAACCACATCATCAATTAACAATGGGGGTGGTCACAAAGTATTCAAGCATTACTCTGTCCAAACACAGAGGAAATTGAATTTAAAACGTCGCATAACCTCAATAAATACCCCTTAGAGCAATGTCTGAATTAGTTCAGCAACAAATCTCAAATAACCGAGAGTGAGAGCAAGCTTACTAAAGTCTAATAATGACTACAATATGTCACATTTGCTAAGTAAAACTTTGGAGCGTTAACAACTTTCGTAAACCGCAGCGATTTTCTTAATAATCACTGAAACCGGAACTTCATCCGGTGAACCAATAGAAAGCGGCTAAAAATGCATCATCAGCGGTTCACAAAAATGTCTACATAGTAAGAATCTGTAAAGAAACACAAACAACACTTGCATTTTCAAATATGCCACTATCTGAAGCACTATATCGTATGGATTCCAATGCACAAGGCAGCTTCGGAAAATTATCCGGGCTTCAATGTAGTACACTTATTGTCTTTGACTTGTAAATGATGAAAGCCCTGATTCGGATATCACTGTACGAGATTTGTCAGTCCTACGTATGTATCAACCCAATAGGAGAGGTGGAGTAATTACGTCCTATCGGAATGAGCAACATATCCAATTCCTATTCGACACAGCGATTAGTGTAGCTTGCAACTAAGTTACAACCTTCCCCAATGTCCACGGAATAAATACATCTGTCTTACTTCTGGTTTGCAAATTTCTCTTTGTCAGCCTAACATATGTTCCTTAACTGGGACTCCAACTTGCACTCGCTAAACTATTCGTTCTCCCTTGCTGTGTATTTTTAGTCGAATTGTGAATTATTTGCTGGCCAACTCCTCCATAACCAGTTTATTCCCATTAGGAGATTCTCAACAGAAAATAAACAGGTTTTACTTCCTTACACTTTACCAGTGAGAAACAACTAATAAATACTGTAAAAATGAGCAGCTCCTTAAGGCATTGTTATTATGCAACCCTGCCTAGGCGCTATGCCTGCTATGTAGAACAGTTCAGTCAGTACTTTAAATATCTTGGTAATTAACAGATCAATGCAATTTATTCTACTTCAACAGCATCATTGATTTCCTTTCTGAGAGAAAAACACAGAATAGGATTGAATTGTGTTGAATGTATGAGCGTATGTGCAGTTCGTCAACCAATCCAATACTTTATTAACAAAATCTTCAGAGACCAACATCCTTAACTAGAAAAGGCAAAGATCTTTCTGAGTAGGTACAGCAGGAAAAGAATTACCCTGAGGAATTCACTTGGAAGCATTTAAAAGTCAAACAAAAGTCAAATCTGGAAATCCTACCAACCGAGCAATAACATAATGTCAAGCTGTTCAGAGAACACAAATTGAAAATAAGCAATATTTAGCAAAGAAACTATACTCAAAAATTAGGCTACATTACAGACACTTTAAAAAGCTTTGCATTGTGTAACCACGCATCCTTCCTTAAATACCAAATATTGAGAAGCGCAAACTGCTGTCGTAGCGGTTAGCGCTAGTATATATCGATTTGATTGTTCTTTACGGAATGCATCTCTTATCCTTTTCCCACGGACACCCCACGACTTGGATTTAGCCACCTCACCTTGACATTTGCGGAGGTGCTGATGCACCTGTTGTTACTACGCCAGTTTATTTCACCTGCTCTAGACAACGTACACCCTGAATCCCTGAGAGTACATACCACGAAATTAGGTCATCCATTATCTCAATTTTGCAGCGCAGTCTCAACATGCATCAGGTACATACAATGTGGAAGACTAAAATATTCACACTGATTTACAAATCGGGCAATCGTCCTGTGCGCGCAAACTATGGCTTTATTACCCACTTCAATATTTTCTAAATTCCTGGATCTGTGATCGCAAAACACTCATAGGATTCCGAGAAGGGTAAATTATATATTTACTGAAAAAATGCCGCTTTGTCAAAAGCGATCATATGCCGCTAGCCTTTTATTAGCTAGCTGAACTGAACCCGTCATTGCTGAGGAATTAGTCGATGCAGCTAGCCTATATAACTTGAAGGATACTGATCGTTTAGATAACCACATTCTCGGTGCTATGAAATTGGCGATCGAATATTGGGCTTCAGCTTCGTTTAAATATACCAGTTCTAGGTTCGTTCTCCAACCCTATAGAATTGCACTGTAACACAAGGCTTGATAACAGAACTACGGCTATTCACAGCGAACCTAAAGGAACTCGCGGAAGTGCTCACATCAAAATGTCCATTCCTTGCGCTCAATCACATTATTTGGCGGACAATCATGACAACTGAAGGCAACTTATCACTGAAACTGATTTCGACAGGGCTTACTTGCTTTCAGCTTAGCGTGTATTCTAGTTCAACGATTTCAAACGTTAAATAGTCAGCATTTGTGATTTAAAACTGCATGTATAAAAACCCTAACTAGTAAAATGAACACGCGTGTGACGGAACATTGTTCGGAATCGGAAAAGCTGGACTTTCTGTATCCGCAGTGCAAGTGCAGCTATTTCAAGGTTTTAAGTACTGCGGTCTGCAGTAAAAAGTGGACGGAAGTCATGCTTTACTTTATGTAGGCTATCGACACGTAGGTACAAAAATTTGTTGTATGCCAGAACGTTAAGTTAATTGTCCTCACTGAAACATGTGCCATGATGGCTTCAGTGGGTCAGTGATTTGCTCTACTTATCTTGGACTGAGTTATTCTTATAGACATCCCATGCTGCATCATTTATTTACCTGAATTTCCCGAGTTCTTATTCTGATAGTAGACAATACTTTGTAGAACGAAGGGCTTTGTTGATTATGTCTATCTCTCTCTCTACGAACTCTGTTCAAACGTTGTCAAGGAAACTGTGGTTCGATAAGTTTCAAGCGGAGGACTAGACGAGTTTTGTTGGGACGTAGTAGCGTTTGATATTATGATTTAATTCCGAAAATTCTAATAGATAATTTACATAAGTAACTTAGTTAAGCGTTACGACATTATGGCCGCTGGGACCTAACGAACACCTCACTAATATCCGGCTGACCATGATGTTTTCATTTGTGAGCACAAGGCTTGGTACGTACCGTTTGCCTCCCATCCGGAATCTCGTGAGCAAGATATATGAGTGTACAATAAAATATAAATATTACATGCATGCAGGTCGGCTTTGAACTGTTTTTTCTGAGATTACAATTCTTCCAGATCCTGTTCATTGAAATACCCATAGATTATGATATGGTTGAACCTACGTAGCGCTGCCCTACTCAGGGCAACAAATGACAGCCAAAACACATGCATTATTCTATCTCAATGGGAGATGGTACCAGAGCGACTCGGTGATCTGAGTTTCCAAATCATCAATTACTGTTCACTGCAGAGCTCATAGGCAGTACAGAAAAATCCTACTTCCCGCCCTAGTGCGTTCGTTGCGGATGAGTGAGATTTCTGGTATATGTATCTTAGCATCAACAGCTACTTGGTGCAACCAGGTTTCAGAAATATAAATAAGGTCCAAAGCCTTCGCGATCTGGTCTGATCAAAATCATTTATGTCTGCTGAAGATCAACCTTTTTGCCTTGTGGTCCATTTATAAAAGCTGCTAAGATTTCAGCTATGCCTGGGAGATTGAGCAATTCAGACGTGAAATCTAGTCAACCAATAAGTAGCCGGTGACTAATGGTTGATTGTTGGTATTTGACGACAAGCATGGCGTCAGATGAGTGGGATTTTTGAGTGATATCAAACATATTGTTCTAGGTGGGGCATAATGCACCTAGTCCATATCTTCATTACAAAGTTGTATAGATAATTCCTGCACAGAACTGTTGTGACATAGTAGAACTCCCATCGGGTTTTAATTACTGTGAATTATTGCGCTCGTTACCATTTGCCATATATCCGAAAGCGACCTGCAATGAAACACATGTTAGCTTATCTTTACTTGTGCTGCTATTTATTGTGACTAAAGGATTAGCTTTATAGTTAGGTGATGATCGGAGCCGTGAAACAGATTTAGCCGGCATTCATTTAATGACATAGTTCCATGAACGAAACAACAATGTGCATTATCATGTTTTGTTGTATAAAGCTTGTCTATTGCGTCAGTCTCATGCACGCGTTGGACAATGGTACTTTCGGACCAAACATTCCGTTTGGTGGTTTTCTAAAATGCAGTTACTGCCATAACATTCACCCTACTGAATATCCTTAGAGACACACAAAAGTGATCATTTATGAGTCAATCATTCGACATCAGAACTGATTCTAATTCAGGGATGTTGCTAAACGTAAGGCGCAGCATATCTTTGTATACTGAGATAAAATCCTTGGTGTTTTCAAGCATGCACTGAATCATTGACGCAGCCACATTTTGATTCTTGTGCGTAGTGTATGAATGAGTAAAAGGGATGCGGATATATAGGCGCTGCTAACATGAGATTAATGTCATAGTTAGGTTTAAACAAAACTCATCTAGCAGTTAAAATTTAGTGCACCTTAAAAGATGCTCTACTGATTCCTCCTGCCACGATGTAGATAGAGCAAATACAGAATACATGCCGTAGTTCGCGGTCCATGAAAACTTCGCGGATAGCTTTTCACCATAGACGCTGTTATCGCATAAAATAGATTCAACTTCCTTTGAATTAGCGTTTTCATTATTTGCTGTTCACTTTTCTTATTGAAAATTCAGCCTTAGTTGAGACACTTCATGTTGATGAATTCCAAAGTTCATCTGTCTACCTATTTAAAAATTACTTAAATAGGCGTTTTTCAATTTACTGGAATGGTTTGAAGCTTTTCACCGCTCAATGTACATTTCGCAATTTTCGGAGATTGTAATAACGCTCACTATCCTATTTGGTCGGCTGGTTCGAAGCTAACGCAATAAGTGATTAAACACTAAAAGTAACGTTGTTTCTTTCTCTCGAGTTTCTTATCATGGTCCCAACAGCCAAAATGTAGTCCTAAATGCAATTTTTGTCCTACTGCTACGCACTATTTATTGGTTACTCAAAACAACGAAGTGCATTGAAAACTTAGAAGGAAAGTGTCGTTATCAACAACTGCTCAAGAAGTGACATAAAATATATATTGTTGATGAGAGGCCGCATAATCTACTCCAAGTAAAGCAGGCATGTGCCATATAAGACTGTTTCCAGATTTATAATAAAAAAAGATGTAAGCACGAAAGACATACTGCGTTTAATTACTGCAAGTCTATAAATTAAATCCGTCTATGGTAATTTCACACTGCGGTTTATCACTGGCCATGTGTCCCCAATTATTATAATGCGATAGCTGATGTACCTTGGTTTTATATACAATGATTTTACTTTTGTAGAAATATCGGTAAAGTAACCGCCTACAAATAGAGCGATCCCAAAATTAACCTCAATTTGGATTAGTTGGGCTGTTCTTTTTAATTCTTAAAATTTTATTCTCAGCAAATATACAAATACACAAATCAGTCCTTTTGGTGTGCATTAACTTATTTTTTTTATTAAACCAGATGGGAGCATAATCCGCTTCCACCAAATTTGCGTCTAATGCAATGAAAAATATCAGTCTTAATTCTTGTTTTGTAATTTAGCACAAAACTTCATTTCCGACTGTGAGTGCTCAATAAGTTTTTATCATTCTAGTGGCTCTCATTACATTTATCTAAGGGTCATCATCCTCCAATACTGCTCAAACCGCAGGGATTATCTGGAATATTGTGGAGGCATAGAAAATTGTACTTATAAGCTATAATTCTAATTCCTGGTGATGAGTAATATCATATTCCTGTATTCAAAATCCAAGGTTTCTTCTCAATTTACCGAAATCTGTGTCAATCTAGTCTAATCCGGTTCTCCTAGCCATTTAATGCTTCCTTCCTTTTATTCTCAAGAACGATACCATCCCGATGGTTATTCACTGTCAAACAGTAGGGGCGGCGCGCTCGAACAACGCTGACTGCAAATAAATATATTACGCATTATTTGCCAAATAAACAAAAATATATTACAGAAGAGTAGTAGGGGGAGTTGAATGGTATAGGTGGAATTTCGTCACATCTAGGCTCACTCAGACAGCCGCCACAAGCCCGGATAAGCACTGTACGCGCGTTTCATCCTTTCGGGAATCATCAGCAGTGCGCATTCCATCGGACCCTTGGTAGGGCTCGAAACCGCAACTCGACTGTTGCCAGTCCGTGGTTGAGACCACTGAGCTACGGGGGACGGCAACGACCATCGTGAATAAGTTACTAGATGTGATATAGCGCCGCTCACTATCCACTGACTTACACGTTACTGCCGTGCAGAGGACAGGGTAGCCCCCTCACCAAGCGACGAGCTTAACAAACTTAAGCCGCCAATTATCTTATGGCATTATAAGCAATTTGTTCTGTGTACTGATTACAGAAGAGTAGTAGGGGGAGTTGAATGGTATAGGTGGAATTTCGTCACATCTAGGCTCACTCAGACAGCCGCCACAAGCCCGGAAAAGCACTGTACGCGCGTTTCATCCTTTCGGGAATCATCAGCAGTGCGCATTCCATCGGACCCTTGGTAGGGCTCGAAACCGCAACTCGACTGTTGCCAGTCCGTGGTTGAGACCACTGAGCTACGGGGGACGGCAACGACCATCGTGAATAAGTTACTAGATGTGATATAGCGCCGCTCACTATCCACTATATGGTGCAGTTAGTGGTAACGATATATGGATCAGCAGCTCTGCATATTGTGTTTGTTATTGCCCTGCAAAGTACTATTTATATACCTATAATCAACCTGTATTGGGCAAATTATTACTTATCAGGTGCAGCTTCGTGAAACTTTCAATACTGCGAGAAACCTGTACCTGATTACTGAGCATGTCAAATATATGTGCCACCCTAACTAAAGGAATGTATCGTGCATGACCATGAGATACTTCACCAAAATGCAAACCGTACATGTTTGAATATGCGTTAACTGTTGCATACTTGATAACATCGTTAATCGAGTATAGGTGATATCAATACCCTAATGTTAAAACAGAAGATAACAAAGGATTTTTGTTGTTAAAATCAAGTGCTTGCGATGTACCGGCTACAATGCGTTAAATCAGAACAGCAAAGTAGGCGTTTCTACTACGTGATATAAATTAATCCTTCAAGTTTCGGCGGTACGTATACAATTACCTGTTATTTTAATATTTTAATTATTTTAAAATATTTTATACATTTTAAATAGTTAAAAGATTTGTTAAATATTTTACGTATTTAAAATGGTTCTTAAAATGATATTTAAAAGGTTTTTAAATATTCGTCATTATCAAACATAAGCATTGGATGCTGGTTGTTTTTAAGTTAAATAAACGGTGCTTTTTAGCAAACGTAATTACTGTATAAAATGTTTTCGCTGCACAATGCTGCAACATACATTCCATTGCGCATATGCCACGTATCGTTTTTGTTAGTGCGGCACATGGTAGGCGCTATTTTCAAAACAGACAACTAAAGCAATATTTCATAAATTCAAAGTATGTAGCAAATTAATACCCATATATGTTTGATTGCCTCCTTGATTCATACCATGCAACGGGGTTGAATTTGTGCTAGTGAATTTAATTTTGATATGTGCTTACAGACATTAAAGGTTTCCACAGCACCTACAGCAGCGCGTTTTATGATTTGGTACGCTCATCACTGGAGGTAATTAAACCCACGCATAGTTGTACCCGGATACTACGTTATTTACCAAAAATCGGTATTGGTTTAAAGGCTATACCACGGTAAATGCGCGGAAGACTTTACAGAGAAAGTGCACATTTACAGGTATTTTCAAAATTTTGATTAGATTTCGACAACTTTGCTCAAGTCGCATAATTTCCAATTTCCGCTAAACAATAGAGTAGCGAGTATCCTTTCCCAAATATACATTCTTCTTACGCATGCACCGTCTCTTTCATTTCTCATCTCGTAAGATTTTACATGATTTAATCGCATTCGACCGCCTGATTCTAGGACTATCTACTTAAAGCTCTGTATAACCGCGTGCGTAATTTTTGTTTGCTCTTTTTCCCAGATGTAAAATGGAGGGAAAATAAACCGAAAAAGGCAGGAAAACCGAAAATAGGGTTTTTTCCTTTTCTTTATTTTACTATACTGCTGTATTTCGGTTTGATACTCATTTCGCTTGTTTTTCATTACAGGTTTGCTCATTTTAGCATGTGTTGTCCTCACATTTCCTTTTATATGGAAATATTTATGATCGGAAACGTAATAATACCGCTGTGCTAGAATCAGGAAGCGATGGATTAAGCGGAAAATTTTATTTGCTATCTAATTTGCTTCCGGGCCAAATGTACGCTACAAACTGAGCTTTGAGGTATAACGCGAAATAACAAAGCGGATCAAATGATAATCACTGCCAAAAGCTTTAGAAATCGAGTTTTTATTACAAATATGGCAACATATATTAGAACCCCGTGTGCGAGACCTGCAAACAGCAACTTCAGCGACATTTGCGTACTGAAGGCAATGATCATATCATAAAGACGTTGCTTATCTTTCTCAGGATAAAAAAAAGCTTTTGAAGCGCAGACTTTGTTCCGAACAAGTTAGGACTGCAAGAAATTGTGCACCGTGCCATTTGATTTTTTCTTGATCATCGCAAAACGAAATATACCCCTAACGCTCGTTGAGAGATTTGCGTCATTTAGAAATAGAAATCTTCTCAATCTTGCTGACGAAAGTATTACTACATGTTTTAATAACGCAATAAAGTAGTAATAAAATATTTGTTGGTGCTTTTGTATAAAAGGTGGTCGCATTATAAACCGAAACCAAGAAAGTCTTGTTGCTGCTGGATACAAGCTAGCTATTTCAAAAGAAGCAAAATGGTTTGTTTTCGTTCAGGTTTCAATGTCTGAAAATATTATTAGACATAACTCAATTTGTCTAACTTTACTTGGGAGAACAAATTGCAAATAATTTATCAAAAATATCAATAATTTCTTCCGCGAAATGTTAGTGGTTTCTTGGGGTGAAGAAATATGTACCGATAAAGCAGACAATGCTATGCAGAACGGCCGGTTTTAATGCAAGTGCAACGTTTTATAGTATTTTGATAGATTATTCACTCTTAATTCCACAAAGATAAGTGCTAGTATCATTACACGTGCCTAAGATTTTGTGGGAGACCATGAATAATGTCTTAAATGATAGCAAGTACATTGAAAACGGATATTTATTTTTGCAATAATTCAAAAAAAATGCCAGGACATATAATCTGTCATAGAGACATCCCTATTCCATGCAAGTGTTTGGTAGAATTCGAAGAGAATAATTAAGGCGAACCTTTTGAAATCAGGAATATTGTTATTCACTATCTAAAACATTCGTTATCCTTTCCAGACACGTCAAAAGGTTCGTCATGTTTTACGTCTCAAGTTAAATTGCAGACGTTGAAAAAGTAAACTAATTGAATGATATTCCCCAGGGAATGTCGAACATTTTTATGGCGGAAGAAAACGTTTCAACGCTTCGTATACGCACTTATTCTAAAAAGAATGTTGCAAACTGAACAATAAATTGTTATCCATTCTCTCACGTTTTCTGGTGATGAACTGTTATTTATGAAAGGAAAATATGAATAGTTGCTTGCAACCAACTGAAGAGAATACACTCGGAATTTTGTCCTATTTTACTTCCCTTATGTCAAAAAATATTGTTGCTAAGTACTGCATTGAATCGTTTATACAAAGAGCTTATTATTAGTGCAGATCTATCTTTACAGCATAAAAAAATATTGTTCCAGTTAGCAGACATTCAGCATTTTAAAGAAATAATCAAATATTTAATCACAGAATTCCGGAGCAAATTAAGGATGGGTCATGGTGAGCTTGATGCTAAAATATTTAAAGCGCGACTACCTTTACTGTCAAAACAATTTGCCTAAATTCTTTCCTTACATGAGATGCGTAGGGTTGAAAAATGAAAAGGATTGTATTTGGAATATGAGCTGGCGATCTTAGAAAGCACGTTTTCTACGCAGTGCTAAGACCTAAAGAATAAATTCAAGCGCTAGTTTCACAATACGCATTGGAGTAAAAGAGAGTAAACCTGCGATAGAAATGATCGCTAACTGTCCTGTGAACAAGCATATTAATGTTACTCTCGCTACCTATACTAAATATGACGTTTCAGCCTCTTTACTTGTATACATTTTCGCTCTTTTTTAATGCACATATTTACAGTGGCTTGTATTGTCTAAAGAACTAAAGACAACGTTAAAACAGTTCCGTTCTGTTGCTTATATTTATATTTTCCCTAAATAAACACGTCGGAATTCAACGACTTATTGAAATCGCTACTCCAGGATACCGGTCAAAGCAGAGTGATATATTTGTGCAAAACGTCTGAAAGCATAATTCTTTAGTGATTTGAAAACATGTTTTCGAATATGCGTTTGGGAATATGTGCTGCAACACGGCACACATTGCCGCATTGTACTTTATTATATACTCGGGCATCCGCATTCACTGGTGAGTACCTAGCCATTAATATCTTGAATGTACATTGCTGTTGATTAACGTAAACTTTCAATTACCATAATTTTAATGCAGGTTGATTTCAGGATTAACTAATGAGCTGTGTTAAGCGTTACTTCTCAAGGAATCGTGCCCAAATAAATTCTCTCAAAAATATGGGCAACTAAAATCAGTGCGCACTAGTGGAGCAAGCTTGACTGAAAATCGGCGCTTCTTGTTTATTATTCCAATGCAATGCATTTAGTTAACAAGTTGGTTTCAACTTGTTGTCCACAATATGTAGTTGGTTTTTACCGATGAGTTAACACTACTATAAAAATAAAGCAGGATCAACAATTCCTGTAGTTAACATTCATAAAATGCAAATATTGGCTTTAATAAAGTCCATAAATATACAACATAGCTACGATACATAATCTAATTAGTTTGTTTATATCCTAAGCCGTGTGCGTCAGAAACATTCGGAATAGAGGTCAAATTGGAGAGAGATTCAACACAAGTATGATGTCTTCCCTATATGTCTTCCCTTATAATTTATACAGTTTCTAAGCAGATGATTCTTACTTGTTCCTAGAATTATGCGGCATCGTACAGAAACGCCCAGTTAGGATCTCTCGCAAGTTCTTCCACTACGTTAGTGCAGGGTTGTTCGAAACAAGTTAGTATGTTCTTGCGGAAAATCCGCGTATCACACAAAGTCGCAAATTATGCTTACCTTTTCGCTTTGACACAGAGGGCTCTCTAGCTTTGGCTTCTCAACCATGAGCTCGTTGTTCCTAAGCAATAAACAAAGCATAACTACTTCGTTTCAGGCTTTGAAACTGGCAGGAGAAGTAACCTGGATGAATAGCGGAATGTCTGCGATGTACTCATATTTTTGCCTTAAACTGGATGTTGAAGAATGCCGGAACTTCCAAGTCATTCATACTGAAGTCGCCTGTCATGAGAACATGACTATATCGTCCGTATATGACCATTTCTACGGATAATGCTTTGCAGAAATGAACCTCTGGGGTGCAAATCTGTGGACAATAAACAATGGCAAAGGACAAGGACCGTTACATCTCAGTCGCAGACTGCACCAGCGTGAGTTTATGGTCAGCGTTTCCGGATAGACTATCGGATTGCAATGCAGGCCGTTGCGATAGTAAAATGTTGCCCCTGACTTTGATAGGTCGAGCTTTCTGGAAAAGGGAATTATCATTATTTATGATCAGGGCAACGGTAGTATCTTAGCTCTACCAGGTTTACGTAACGCATATGGGATCCCAAGCATGTGACTTTTGATATACACGCAGTTCAGTAAGCTTGTTCAAGAGACATTCTGCATACGTGTTGGTGCAGAAAAGCTACTTTCTTTGTAACAATGTATTGTGGGATGGTCGTTTTGGATACATTGTTGTGCCGACCGGTGAAATGTGGACAACAAATAGTTTTTTAGATGAGGGGTAACGAACTCATCGTTGTCCGATTCATGGATTATACCATTACCTCGTTGCTTTTCTCTTTGTATGTAATGTATATGTTGTGTTTGCCAGTTGCGTTTGCCAGTTGCTTGAAGTTATCCCTAATCTTGTCGGTAATTGGTCGGACTAAATGTCTGCTTTCATGTGTTTTCTCAGCGGATACTCTTTTGGTCCGGGGCTGGAAAGGAAGGCTGAAGCGGCGAGAATACCATCTTCCCAATACCATTGCTGGCTTTTCTCTAGATTGAATGACTACTTTCACTATCCTCGGGACACATTCCCTATATTTTGACGATCGTCGTAGCTCGTGACTGATTGCAACATAAGCGTTTCGAGGGAGAGGGTCCTGCGGATGTAGCGCCATTGTTTCTTGTCGTGACTGTTCGCTTTGCGCTCATCATGAATTCTAGCCTCTGGAGCACTGTGTACAAAAATGGTGCTGGCTACCGATTCCTTGTGGATTACGTCGAATTAGTGCTTTGCTTGTCTGCGCTCACTCAAAGGAATATCCGGGAAAATGCAGATTGAACATGACCTGTTCCGGAGGCGAGCTGTAGATAAAAGGACAGTCTTTGCTTCATTAGGAGAAGTCAACTCAACTCGACGTTTTGGTTCACTAAATTGCTGTGAGTTTGGGTGACAGTTAATGCGTTTAAAACTGATGGACTTAGTTACAACATCTGTAGTATCACATACGGAGTTCCAGTGATTCAACCTATCAAGTTGCTTACCTTTTTAGAAATTCTAAGCTGATTCCTGAACATTGGTGCAGATTGCCACTGGTATATTAAATGCAAATATGGTTACGGTCAAACGACGAGCTGGTGTGTATAGTGCCGACGGAGAGTGTTTGGGTACGGTTTCCTCTTCCTCATTTACTAAGGATCCAGTGGCCGAAGATCTAGGTTTTCCATCATCTTGGCAGTAATCAAGTTTTAACCACCCCTTGTGTCAAAGCTCTACTGCATTGTCGGAACCGTTTACAGTTTGGACGAGGAGCTGAACGTGCTAATTGCAATTGGACTAACATTGGTGTTGGCAGTTATTGTCACACATGACGTATTTTTCGCGCGCTGCCTAGCATATTTTCACAATATTAATAATAGGTCTGACGGAAATGACTAAGATTTGCTGTCTGCCACACTTTCTCCAAATGAATCGATTCTGTTGCATCTCAGTCATTCAAATATTGCCACCAGTTTTTCGTACTACTGAGGTAGTTCGCGTACAAAATTTACTAGTGCGATGACAACCCTCACCCTGAAAAGAACCACAGTAACTCTGGTATAGTATTGTGTAGCATAAACTGTTTCACTTTGAGCTTGGAGTATTTGTGATAAATCTTGCCTTAGAAACTGCTACACCTGAATCCAATCATTACATTTTATGGTATGAACGTGGGCCACAAAATACTGTCGAGATTGTTACCGTAACCTGGGCTTTTGATTGGTCGCCACAACTCATTACGCCGATCGATGGTGTTCCCATGGAGGCCCAAGCGCTAACGGGTTTCTGCCGGTCGCGTGTGCGCAGCATCGTCTGCATGTGTAAGGTCGTCACGTTATCTACGTCTGACTCAGGTAGAGCAGGTTTACTCAGCTAGATCGTACATGCGTCAGACAGAGCGAATGAGCGATACGCACAATATAGCTAGTTTGATGATCTTTCCACGGCTCTGGTTGCTGATTCTTCAAATAAATGTTCATTTGGCTTTTGTTGGAGACCAAAAATATGTATGTGTGGTTTGTTATTCGGAAGTTTCTTAGATTGTTTTTTGCGAGAATAACGCAAAAACCACGATGCGGAGATAAAAAGCAACCCACACAAGTAACATCAGAAGGACTGTGTGCATTAGATTGCGCTGATGAAGCTGAGTCAGATGAGTGTGGCCACATGTTTATTTGACAAAATGCGATTGAGCACGGCGCAAACAAAACGAGTTTACAGCTGAACGATTAGGAAGCGGGGTCGTTAAAGATCGTTCAATCGACATTTTACGGAAATGCTCAAAAACCTTGGTCGCAGAATTCTGGATCCAATTAAGAAATTTTCTTGAGGAACCCGGTGTTAAGACAGATATTCATTAACCTGAGACTAAAGATATTTATGTTAACAGAAGTTTCTTCCGAAAGAAATTAAAAGTGCAAAAAAGAAATTTCTATTCGTGATATGGCCTGGTGATCTCAGTAAGCACACTGTCTAAACAGATACAGCAACAGATGAACAAAATCAAGCGCATGTTCCACAGTACGCATGTAATTGTAAGGTAGTAAACGTGAAATAGAAGTTAGAATGGCGAAACATTTAGGAACTTATCGGGTTCATTGATCAAGGCACTCCTATTTTGCCTGCAATGATTCAGGATACCTGTAGCTCGGGTTGCTAGTTAACGTTCTGATTCTTTTTGCTAGCTGAGTGATTTAATGAAGAACGTTTCACCACTTCACTCAGGGCATTTTCAATGCACTGCTCAGTGGAGGAAAATCGAGGAAAGTCGAACGGAGGTAGCTGTTTAAATTAGCCTTGTCGATCTGTGTCCTGTGACCTCTGCTTTTTTCAAGCTTTCTCAGTTGTAGGTAGGCGGGTTCGAGGTTTATGCGAAAGTTAACGAATTCTCCCTTGTGAACCATGCAACCAGGAAGTCCCTTCCGTTTCTTATCCATCCGTTCGCCAGATTTTCTGTTTTGTCCCAGTTAGTGTTGTGTCTTTCCTCATCGACATGCGCTGAGATCTGTGCGGATTACGTAAACACTAGGTTTTCGCGGTCTGTAAGCAGATGACACTGCTTATTTCTAGTTTGATGCATCATTATCGGTGTTCATTTTCATTATAAACTGCTGATTTTTTTGCGCGCTTATTACCAAACCTTATGTATCCTGTTTGAGTTAGAATACACTCTTCAAACTTCTCGTAAGTTAGCAATGTAAATATTCAAAATTGTATCTCTTGAGCTCTCCATCTTGTTTTGAACGTAAAACTGTGTGTTTCCCACCACAGAACACTGTACGATCACAAGCGTTTCGAAATAATATTATCACATCAGGCGGAGGAACCAGGTCTCGAACCCTCGAAAATGGGAATAGTAGCCGAAACCTCTACACCATTGGCTACGAATCACGGCACGCAAGGATTGGCCAAACGTCCAGTCAAAATTGACTCTCCAATTAGTCATTTAACGTTGTGCCAAGCATTGACGGACGTGACCCGATAGCCAAAGGGTGTAGATTTTTCGACTACGATTAAAAGTGCCGCGGGTTCGAAACTTGCTCTCTCCTCCTGATGCGATGAAATTACATAGAAACGCGTCGTTGTTGTGTAGAGTTTTCGGGCGCATAACCTCCCATTCCCATATGTTTTGAGAACCGTCCCAGTGATCGCAGTCTCTAAATAAATAAATAATCTTCTATTCCCGCCAATGCGATGCACACCTTTACAGGCATGATCATGCTTAGCTAACATAATGTGAGCAAACTGTACAAAAGTACATGTTTGGCATGACAGTGAATGTAAGTGTATGGATGTATATACGTATGTAATTGTCTATGGATGCAGCTTGTATTGCTGAATGTGCCGCAGAGATTTTGACTGTTTGTTATCGGCAGGAATGTGGGAATAAGATATTGATGTCCGTGGGTTGGATACCAGTTTCCGGATGTCCACAGGCCAGTGACTTTAGTTTGTGGCGAGTATCATCCGCCACGTCACAGTGTTGGTAAGCAGATATTCGTGGCTTTTTATAAGGAGAACGCTAGCCGGGCAAAAACCCACCACATCCTGGAACATTGCCGCCGAACTATTTGCTGGAACGGATTAAACCTGAACCACCCAGCTGGCGCCACAAGAAGGTTGTTCGGCTAGCCAGGTAACTTCAATGTGAATCACGGTCAATTACATTGAGATTGCGCGTCGCAATCCAAAGACACAACGTGTAGTCCAAACTTGACCATACAATTAGTCATTTAGCACTGTGCTAAACGTAGGCGCTCATTCTTGCCTCCAACAGTTCATTTGAATTGCATTACCGTCCTGAGTCAATCTCGAATTTTACTGCGGAATAAATGGATTATTGATCACTGCTTCCAATAGTATATAAAAACAACTCTTAGTTCTGCTCGTTGAGTGTTGCGCCTCGGCTGACTAATACACTAAGCTGTATCGTTTTCCGGTTTCTTTTCCATTTGAGAATGCATTATGTGTGCATTTGTTTTGACCTGGATGTTTATGTGGTTAGCAGTTAAGTTGTTCTAATCCATTGTGAAACAGCACCGTAGAAGGTTACTGCTATTGATTTTCGAATAAATCGGTGGACTCTAGGAGTCACATGAATTCAGTACTTGAGTGTTGATTATATTAATCGAGAGTCCAGCACAATTGTATTAGTGGTTCCATAGAAGATAGTAGTATAAATCACATGCATGAACGGCTTTTTCCAAAACTTGTTTTTTATAACTTGATTCATTTTTCAGTGAGTGTATCGCCCTGGTAAAGACACCGTTGCTGGGTTTAAATATGAGTATCTCATTTCAATAATCACAATACACAGGAACCTAACGCAAAGAATCAAAGTCGGCCGTTCTCTTCATTTTTGGAAACCGGACATCTTTCTTTGAGATGTGTCTGAGATGTGTCTGTAATAAGGGATGGCGAACTGTGACAATGTTCATACACATGTTGGTGGAATCATTTAAAAAAACCACGCTTCCAGTTGCACCATCATTATGTGGTTCTTTTATTGAACAATGATCGCTGTTTTTGATCTAGTCCAAGAAGTCTATTCGATTTTTGTAATTTGCTGAGATGTGTGATACTGCGTTATACTTCTGATATTCCACTTTGTCGACCTATAATTTGCTTGTCTCATTAGGTTGTGCTAACACTCAGTTTTTCCGGATTTATGCAATTTGTGTTAAACACAATGTTTTGCCTTTCATATGCATGGTTTTCACCTTGGTGTTTATGGCATACATTCCGTTAACAAGAAACAGAATCAGAAGCGCCAGTGAAAATTGACTACAATTAGCATTTTCTGTATTTCTCCATGCCAACAATTGACTTAGTCACTAATTTGCAAATAAGTAGGATCTGATCAAACAAACATGCAATATTCAACGGTATGATATAATATACCAATAAACTGACCTACGTTGTTACGCTACTATTGAACAGTTAAGCATAATTAATTATGTTGCTTCACCCGCATAGCAAACCATTAAACCGTCAGTCCGTATACCCAATTTATTGCGTTTTGAAGGTGCGGTTTAATTGGATTCGTCGTTACCATAAGTTGTCTGCAAACACAAAACAGTGTTTATAGTTAGACTATTTGATTATAGTTTTCAGTTCTGTCGTATGTCGCCAATGATATACAATTTTGTCTGCATTTTACAAAGTATGATATTCTGGTTGATGTTTAACGTGAATCCTCACAAGTAAGACTAATATTCATTATAATGTACAAATGTATCACCCCTAGTCATTAATATAACTTTACAGCTTCTAGACTAATCGTGTACTCTGAATAGACCGTATTCTTATAAATAGTGCAGGTCCCCACTAAACACAGCATAAGGTAACCTCTAGTTGAGCGCCAATTTTTTTGGAAGTTATTCAAAACGATATGTATTTATGGTGGCATATTGACATAACCAAAGCGGACTACCCACTAGAAAGCCAGTGAAGCCCAACATGGCTTTGCATCCTTATAGGACGCCTAAATAGCCCGCACTATCAGCATACACCTAAATAAAGATCTGTCTCACGAACACATTGTATAAGCGATTTATACCATGAGACGTATGCAAACTACGGATTAGGTCCAAAATGGTGAATTGTTGTTCTGGCGGGTTTACGGGTGTGTGGTGGGCTCTCTGCGATATCACTGCAATGATTGAGATCCAGCTGTCGGACAATTCCGCCTGATCACTGCATGCTAAGTTGCATGTCTTGATGGTTGTTTTATTGCTAACGCAGTCGTTAAACTTCACACAAACTGTACATATTGCGAAAGTTTTAAGTACGTATTTTTTAGAAGTTGACAGCTATCCATAATTGTGTGAATCGGTCATTCTGTCATCACTTTCTTGACTATTGTTCAATAAAGATGCGTCTAAGCTGCTGCAACCATTACCAACAATAACCAACAATTACCAACAATTACCAACAATTACCATGTCAAGAAAATGATATTAAATTGTAACCAAATCACATACAAGTTAAACTGGCGTTCCATCGATTGAATTTATATGCGAAGTAGGTGCTTCCCAATAATGGCATAGTGAAGCATACGCGTTAGGTAACTGAACTAAAACTGCAATGGAAGTCTAAGTGTCAAGATGTGGACTAAAGTGCTTCAAACTATAGATCAAATGGTATTCTGACAATATATCCGTCTGGTGAGTATCCAAAATACATGTTGGCATGAAAATATGCAACAAAATGTGCCGATCTATTTTGACTTGGGTTCTGGCCAAAGTTGCTTTCTAACTAGAAATTTTATTGAGTTGGAGGATGCGTACCAATGGCTATTTATTCAACCGCTATGCGGAGCCAAGTCGCGCATGTATTAGAGGGGCGAGGATGGGCCCCATAATTCGCACGTTATTTTAAGAAGCTAGAGAATCTTGATCAAAAGTACACCAAAGTTTTATTTGGTTGATAATAGCAAGTACAAAGCCCTGGTCCTTGCAAAACTTATTATAAAATTCGTGTAAAACACACAGCCGGCTTCAGCTTAAATTATTCTTTAGTAATGCGCACATAAAGCTTGATCGGAAAAATTATTATTAGTATGGTAAATATATGTGAATGTAAAAATGTTTTGTGCACAGCAAATGAACATCAACGGCTTTATAACATTTCTCCGAAAATCAACTTTAACTGATGTCACAATTCTGCTGGCGGAGCTAAAGATCTAGAGCTCATGGCAGCAGCCGTCAAACACTATATGCCGGTGTCAGTCCCAGCTCAAACTATATGCATATGTTGAGTACAGACAAGCACAAAACATAAACAAACGTGCAACATAAGTGAGGAACGATTTGAAATGCAATAAGTTGTAGAACAGTTTATGAATTTTTGTAATTATGCCAATAGAGTTGCACAAAACAAATTGCTATTCGTTTTCGCCGTGCAATATTTAGTATACATAAAACGTGTGACAGCGGACCAAGAAATCGCGAAAGCCAAGTAAACGAAACCAATTTATGTGCCTTGACTTAAATAAAATCCGGATGTATGTATTTAAGCTTTGTATCCAAAAGCCTCGGGCAACCCTTTACCATCCTCCGAATAAAACTTTGTAGGAGCGGAACAATAGAAGGACTATAAATTGGCTGACGACGTAGGAGGTGGATGGGAGTTAAACTTGCCATTACCCGTTGTTGGTGTATAAAATATCCAAGCTGGCCTCAATTAATAGGACCCCGTTTTATTTTATGTACAGTCTATCCCATTGACTACCGTAGACCTAGCAGCTGAAATGTGGCTAACCAGCTACGTATCTCAAAAACAATTTCAGGACAGCTGCACAGCTGTTAAAGGCGAAACAAAGTAGCGGACCAAGTGTTATGATACTAATGACTATATTTCTCTTTAAGTGAGACATTGCGTGCGTATTTGACACAGAACTAATGTCTACAGGTGGTACAATGCATTTGTATGAGCAGCAAGAATTTGTGATGAATAAAAACAACTGTATGTTTATCGTCGGTGGGAGCTTCATTCTAAATTAATATTACGATCATTGGTGTACTGCAGAGTGGCAAGTAGCAGATGTAATTTTGTTCAAATTTTCCAAGCATATCCTGCAGCATTTCGCCAACACGGCCAATTGTTCATTTAAATCGGGATGATTGTAATTTTTTAAAAGATAAAAATTGTGGATAAATACACTGTATGAATGAAGTCATACGGCCATTATTGGGACAGCCTTCTGCAGACCAACATCTTTGCGGGTTATAATCTCGATGGACTCCATCCGCACTTCCATGTCACACCTGACCTTGAACGTGTGAATTTTAAAACAGGTAAGCCACCAGTTATGTAACTCATCTCTAGTACTATTTTAGTGTATATGGCGTGAACATTCAAGTCACCTATATCGTACCATCTTCTGGTATTTTTGAGTAAAACAATTTTTATCTCAAGAGAACCAATGGCAATGCACCTTACAGGGGCATAAGTATCAGTGTTGAAAGCCTAAATCTGTCACAGCAGTAGATTCGCCTAAGTGTGGCCAACAGTGAAGTAAAGAAGAATACAAAATATGTGCGCAAGAAAGACCGACCACCGTGTACAGGGGAAGAGTCGAAAACTGATGATTACTCGACACATCAACATGCTGGACAGGTCTAAAAATAAATTTCAGATACATAATCGTTTGCTTGATTTCCAAAAATACAGGAATTAATAGAGCTGAGCCCTCTCCGTCGCCTCCGCAGCAGCAAAAGTGATATTTAACATTTGAGTAGGATTGTAAAAATATAGTAACAAGTAAACAAAATAAATGAATAGTTTACATTTTGATATTCTATATAGTCTACATCCAAGGAGTGAAGTTGCTAAAGCAACCAAATCTACCTCACTTCATTCAATCAAACGTTCACGCTTACCATAAATGATCTTTATAGAGTGCAATAGTATACGTGATAATTAATACAAACAAGATATGATACGAAGCTTTACGAGAATACAGACCTTTAAATTTTAAGCGTGTAGATGATATGAAGCTAGTTTTCGACGACTAATCGGTACATGATACAGAACGTACGAAATCTGTGAAGAAAATCTGTAAGATGTTTCAAAATGCTTGGTAAATTTGTAGTCCACAAGAGACTCCCGGAGTATCCCAATGCATTTAGAGATAAACTATATCGAACGGACAATAATTTTAAAGCATTTTTGACTAAGACCAGGAAAATGACAGCAAAGCAGTAAAACTAATGAGGCAGAATACCGATGGCTACAATTTTATAGATTAAATAACGTGGTACTGGAGGCAACTTGCGTCACACAGTATAAACTGACATTCTACTTACCATGAAAATCCGTTCTTCGATGTGCGTAGACCACGTGAAGTTTTGGGATAAACCTACTCCAACATCTCTAACAGTGAGTGAACTAAGGATATTGCATTCGTTAAAAACAAGGAATAGCAAGTCTGTCGATTTATAAGGAGAACAAAAGTGGAGCAAGGATACTTCTTATAAAACAGCCCAGTTGTTACCAATAGGGGAGGACGTTTTACTGTGCAGTTGGGTGAATTGAGAGCCATTAGTAACATAATTCTAAGTTAGCTTGCACACGGCAGTTTGGACGCCGTTTGAACTTGAAATGTTGAGAAGTGTGACTTAGCGATACTCCCAAACCCTTTTGAATAATCCAGACAAAAGCAGGCGTACTGCTTTACATTTAGCATCTAACGTAGATTTTATTTAGTGAACCATATAGGTCACTGCATTCAATCGCTGTTTGTCATTATAAGCTAACTAAGCAGCATCAGTAGCTTTGGAGCGTGTATAAATTAAAGGAACGAACAGTCGTTCTAAGAATTTTAGTAGGACCTATGTACAAGCAATTAGACGGGATATATGAGCTAATATTTTGGGACTGGCTTTATCCTGACGGGTCTCCAATCTCTGAAATAGTGTTACTGTGCAGAAAAAAGTAAAAAGATGTTACATGTACAATCAGGGAGTTGGCGCATGTTTTTATTATAATTGGTGGTAGAGCAACATGTCCTCCTGTTTTCCTCAGATGCAGTCTCTTAACTTCCTGGCAGACTTCGAGGTGTTGGAATGCAAATGTTGTACCAGCAGCGGAGGATGATAGCGGGTGAAATGAAGGCAGGAATAAGGCATTCTGAGTGGCAGATCGGAATTCTGAGTTGCGTTTATTGACATCTACCTACCCTAGTTGCTTACTAGAACCTTTACCACACTTGTTTTAAAAGTTGCCACAGGTAACGGCAGTTGTTTTTGGATAAAATGGCATCAGTGCAGAGGTCAGATTTATGGCAAAGGAAAATAATGTTAAAGGATCGATTAGTTTAAATTTATATAAAAACCTTCTTTCTTCTGTCGTAGATCTTTAAACATTCTTGAGGAGAACCGGTCTGTTCCTAAATAAATGGTCTAAAATGAGCAGAAAATGTAGCGGACGTTGAAAACGTAGCGGAAATGTTCACATTGTGCTGACAAATTTTCCTTGTTGAAAACTGTACAAGCAGTAGAGCAAAAGGTTTTCTGAACTCTCGCATTGTTGTAAGTAGAACAATGTCGTCGCCTGATAGTATTGTATGGCATGTGAGCCAAAGAAACTGCGTTAATGTTAATGTAATTAACAGGGCATACCTTTATAATGCAGTGAACAGAGTTGTCGAGCTGAGCCTTTTCGCGTGGAAATAAATGAGCGGCACGTTCCGAGGGAATTTGTCAAGGATATACTATCAAGGCGAACGCCCGACAGTTTTGTGTTTCGCGCCGTCGGTAGTCATGTTGGTTCACTACTTTGTAGGAGCCATTTTACGTGTAGAAAAGTAATTGTTTCCCTATCATAATTTAAAGCCAAAATATGTGAAGGCAAGTATACCTATTGCTTTATTGTAAAGCTCACACAAATTTAGTACTGCAGAACGAAGGAATCCTAGTAGAGATGTTGCTTCTTCGATGACATACTGTTGTTCAAAATTAGATGATCTTTGGTATATTTCACGGAAATTTAATTGATGTTTAATATAGCTGATAAATCTGCAGCTGATTAGAAATGTTCTCTTACTATTATTTGAGTGGTAAAAGGCAATGAAGTTTCTCACAGTATCTACTGCTTTACTGATGAGGCCGATATCGTTGCGAGATTTTAGCTCCTCGCGTAAAGGCGGCAATCGCTCGAATGCGTTAAAAGTTACTGTAATGAGTTTAGCGAAACTGCTAACAATTTGCTTTCAGCGATGTATTAAAGAGATGCACTTCACCACTATGCGGAAACGCAAAGTGCTAACCGTGCAAAACTAGCAAATTATTGCTCGACAACTTACTTCCGGTAGTCAAGTTTTGAATTCCATCTTACCTGAGGCTGTAATAGTGTACCTGAGAAATAAAAAATCCTTGGTTCGGCGCATCACGTATTTCTCAAAAATCAGTCCTGTGTACTAAACTGTTGGTCGCTTGTGTATACTGTACGGAAACTGTGGATGCTGGTATATGTGCTGATGCGGCCTACCTGGATTTTCCAAAGGTAATCGCCCCTCTAGACTATCATATTATTTTGCACATACTCCAGACATATGGAATCGTCGATCCTGTTCTTGGCTTGATGGTGGACTTTCTCTTTCACAGTCACCCTAACGTGAGGGTTCGCAGCATCCTACCGGAACCGATTGAACTTCAGAGCGGCGCACCTCGGAGCTCGGTACAGGAACCACACCTGTTCCTGATTTTCATAACTTATCTTGCAAGCGCGCCGTCTTCAAAATGCTACCCATTTGCAGACGATTTAAAGATATGTCGTGGTACTACTAACTGGAGGAAAACAGGGCATTTCAAGATGAGCTGGACGAGGCGGACACATGGTCCGTCGAGAATATGCTAAATTTCAACGCCACCAATGGCAATTTTATCAACATACGGCATCTGGATACTCGAAACTACCGCCTTGAAACATAAGTTCTACAACAGGCTATTCATGCCTACGCACTTGGCGTGCATGTTCAAGACGACTTCACTTGTTTGTGGCAGACTGAAAAGGCATCAAAGCAAGCAATCCAACATTTCGGCTTTAGTCTTTCAGTGTCCCGGAGGTTTGACTCCTCAGTCATTCCAAACATGCTGATCTCGTACGTGAGGCTGCATGACGAATATTCTCTCTATGCTTGGGAACCCTGGCTGAAGCACCATCTCACTGGGCTAGATAATGCACAATGTAGGGTAAGAAAGAACGTCAGAACTTTGTTTCTTCTTTTCTACACTGAAAATGTACAGCGGACATTATTAACTTCTAAGGAACTATATGATAAAGGTGTTTCAAATTCCTGAGAATCCCTTACCACACACGCCATCATACTTTTAAATATAATCAAACCGCATCTCTTATGAGTCATCCTTTTAATTTGGCCAAGCAATCCATCGACTGGAATGTCGATGAAATATTTTCTCCCTCCCAGTGTCACAGCCATGTAACGACCTCTACGCACATTTAATTAATGTCCCACCTTAACGCCTTCTAACAACGCCTTGACGATACAAAGACACATTTGAAATACGTGATATAACCCATAATTATCGAATGCTGGCATTAATATACAACAAAGAGTTGGCGTGTCACCACACTCCATGCAGGAATGCTTGCCCATGAGTTACTCCAAACCCTTGGTGAGTAATGCATTTAACGCATTATTTTATTAGCTCCGCATTTTATCTTGTAATTAACAACCTAGCTATCCTATGGAGAATGTAAAGCAATCACTTTGATGCTCGTCATAAACCTTTGTTTCATTGCTCCATCGCTATACTTTCGGCAGTTTTCCTCAGTAAATTTGTATCCTTAATTTCTTAGCTTTGGAGCCTGTGAGGAATGGAGAAGGGATCCAGACTGTCACATGCTTTGAATCAGTTGAAGTAATTAGTCTCCATCACTGTATTTGGTCGGCTGTTTCTGTCTAACCACCAGGTTCACT
Organism: Dicrocoelium dendriticum; assembly: GCA_944474145.2. NCBI lineage: Eukaryota > Metazoa > Platyhelminthes > Trematoda > Plagiorchiida > Dicrocoeliidae > Dicrocoelium > Dicrocoelium dendriticum. The sequence goes on along the minus strand of OX104064.1, from coordinate 204,372,601 downwards.
AAGCAGGATCGTGGTGCATGATCAGTGTAGAAGCGAACCATGTTAAGCAGGTGCTATGATAACAGCATTCCAGGTTTTTGAATAGGAACTGATGGACGAGTACTTCAATCAATCTTGGAAATGTAAATAAAATAACCACTGAGCTGCTTCTAAAATATCGGTGAAATCTGACATTGATCACATGGCAGTTAACAATCGATTGCTCATTCATAAATACAAGAATCGCAATAACAATGCTGCTAACATGTTACTGCTGAATTTGGCGGTTTGTGGTTGAGGGAACTGATTCAATAAGTGTATGTGCGCAGTATAAACAGTTTACTCATAAGATACATAAATGTATAATGTAGGTTATGAAAGTTTGTGCAGAAAGCTGGTTGATTTTATTTTACGTTACTTCCAAACAACATTGGCTGCATCAGCACTCTATGTCAGTCTAACTCGCAAGTTATATGCAGAGATACCGCGCGTCACTTTTCCAACGGTGATAACATGTTGACACATGGTTTCTTATTTGCTAAAAGCTGACAAGCCAGTTGTTCTTGATAACAAACTGTGGGCCATGGACTAAACAGTGTATATTGACTGAAATATTGGGGAAGCGATGAAATTTTACGTATATGCAACCAGAGGTATGTGATCAAACATGATATTAAAGCATCTACAAATGTTAATAACCCAATCTTGCATCTAGTCAATGTTCAGTATTAAACATATATATAACTTGCTCTACTACTGGACTCGTAAATATTGAATATCACTTAAATTGTCCCATCATTCTCAGAATTGAACATTATTTTGCTATGTTTGCGCTGAGTTACCCAGTCACCAATGTTTCCAGGAAATTGCCGGACACTCTTAGCCTTCCATGCTGCATCCGATACAAAACTAAAAAAAACTAAATAATTTTAGAGTATAAATTTTTAGGTGGCCTAACTGAATAAGCCTCTCTGCACAGACGCAAATGTCAGGGATTAAGTAACCAACAAGTGATCGGTGCCGCATGACTAATACAGTTTTTACGCCAAACTAATTCTAAAAATGAGGATTTTCTCTGCAGAGAGAGTAAAAAAGTCAACTTACTAAATAGAGAAAATAACGTTGGAAAAGGTCCTTTTAATTGCCATGAATTGCATTCTTCACATCTTTCCATTAGGGGTGGATTTGACTTAGATCAAAGTAATACTGTTTTATTTTGCCAACTGGAAGAGAGTTCGGAAGTTCATTTTTGCATAAAATGTCTTAAAATCCAGATTTTGTGTTCCAAAAGCAAAGTTGACTTCTCCTTATATATGATTGGAGTACACTCTGTTTGCTTGGATTGCGACGTGCAATTTCAATAAGGACCGCGAATCACATTAAGGTGAATCTTGCTCACTGCTGACAAAGGAGTGAACCGGGGTCACCACGATCCCTCATACCTCGGTCTATTAAAATAATTTCGTTTTATTTTTACAATTGAAAATTTAGTTATCTCATAAATATGAATGAAAATCAGCTTTTTATTCGCACATCTAAGTTAAGTTCTTCTCATGTAGGTTACTACTTGTGGCGAGGCATTCAGATTGGCCGTTTGCATTTCTCATTGAAATCCTTTTTGCTCTAGCTACTGAGAATATATCCATTTCACAAAACAATTTTGCTATTTTGTTAATTCAAACTGTTTAATGACCTCGATGTTTCCTTTTCCGTCAAAATTTTGAAGTCCCTCAGCCATACTGTTCCCCCATCCGCGTAGTATCCACTTAGTTCTCAACGTGCGAATAATTTATAAAAAAGTGTAGGGCAACATGCATGTTATTGAGGAAAGATGATACTGGTTAGCAAGTAAGACTTATACGTCACTCAGTTGAACATTCCATAGAATTATGTTGGATCTTACGGTCCTTATGCATGAAATTGAAAATTCAAACGCAGCCACTTTTCTGTTTCAGGAAAGCTGGTTAGATGCTGTTATAGAATACAACGGTTTTCCAATTACTGGTTATATTCTAATCAGAACCGACCCAGCCGGAATGCTTTAGAATCGTATAGCGGTTGCCATCAACAACGTCAAACAATGTTAGTGTAACTCAAATATAAGTTTTACCTACTTAACATTCGCCATCAGTTGTATTTGCTTTATTCTAAGCCAAGTATTTGAGTGCTTTTATTTCTTTTATTATTGGGAATTAAATTACACTAGGATTATGGTAATTAAAAGACTAATGCTAATGAACAACAATGTACATTTAAGATATTAATGGCTAGGTACTCACCAGTGAATGCGGAGGCCCGAACACATAACAGAGTAAAATGCGGCAATATGTGCCTTTGTGCAGCACATATTCCCAAACGCATATTCGAAAATAGATGTTTTAAATCATTAAAGAATAATGCTTTCATAATTTTTGAAAAAAATATCACTCTACGAAAACCAGTAACCTGGAGTATCAATATCAATAAGTCGTTGAATTCTGTCGTGTTCTTTAAGTGAAAATATAAATATAAGCACTATACCGGAACTGTTTTGCGGTTGGGTTTAGTTATTTAGACAATACAAGTCATTGTATATATGTGCATTAAAACGGAGCGAAAATATATAGCGGTAAAGAGGCTGAAACTTCATATTTGGTATAGGTCGCAAGAGCAATCTTAATATGCATATTCATAAGACAGTTTGCGATCATTTCTACCACTTTCACTTTAATGCGTATTATGAAACTTGCGCTTGTATTTATTCTTTAAGTCTTAGCTCTGCGTAGATAATGTGCTTCTTCAAATCGCCTGCTCATATTCCAAACGCAATTCGTTTCATTTTTCGTCCTTATGCTTCTCATGGAAGGAAAGTATTTAAGCAAAGTTTTTTTGACAGGAAAGGTAGCAATGGTCTAAATATTTTAGCATCTAGCTCACCATCACCCATCCTTAATTTGCTCCGGAATTCTGTGACTAAATAATTGATTATTTCTTTAAGATGCTGAATGTCTGCTATCTGGAAGAATATTTTTTAATGCCGTATAGACAGATATGCACTAATAATACGCTCTTTTTATAAACGATTCAATCCAATACTTAGCAACTCTAATTTGGACATAAGGGAAGTTTGCCACATATTCAATTTAAAACGAGGCTTAAAGCCTAACAGGCTTTAAAATGTGTCCGGAAGGGATGACGAATCTTTTCATGTAGTGCTAGACAATGTTACCTAGTTTAAAAGTTTCGCTTAAATTTTTCTTTACAAGCCATCGAACACATGCATGGAAAATTGATGTCTCTAGGACAGAGCCCGTATCCCAACTTAATTTTTTGAACAAACGCACTTTTGACGATCCATTTTCGATGTACTTCTTATCATTTACAATAATATCGAAGGTCTTCCGCAAAGTCTAATGCATACTTATTGATGCCAGCGCTTATCTGTGTGGACCGAGTAGACAATAATCTATCGAAATAATATACAACGCTGCACAGGCAAGAAAAGCATCTCCATGAGGCTGGACCTTACCGTGGTGCGATGGTTTGTGTGCCTCAGTTAACAATTGAGCTATGCGGCGTGGTGTATTTTTGCATCTTCAGAGTCACTCATACCATATTGGTCAATGGTCAGAGGCCAGACAAATTCTGCCTCCTGGTCCTCCAGGTTAGGGGTTGGAATGAGGGTGGCTCCTTATACCTTAAAATCCAGTGCCATACCCGCTGCCTTGCGGACAGGTTTCTGAACCAAAAAGACTTTGGTTGCGAAATCTTATCGTTCTCCTGTCTACACCTGGTCAACCTGACAGTATCCTGTCCAAGAAATACAATGAATCTCAATTAAACAAACTCCGGATGCTCTAGCCACGGCAGAATACAATCAACAGTGCCCTACCCGCTGCATCGGGCAGGGTGGATAGGGTTTTGGATACTACTGCTTAAGCCTACCCGTCTTCTTATTCCCCCTCCTGCGCTTTTTCACCCTTATCTTCCAGTTCCAGCTTCCCTTTTATCCTCCCTGTTTTTAACCCCCCAATTCGCGGCCCTCCACCACCTGACTTCAATAGTCGCCTGTCTTTTATTTTCAACTCACATGTGAACGCGGAACGTCGTTCCGGCCATGTCAACAAGTCCATGTCCAAGCAAACGGTTCATTCCAGTTCATCGACTTACATTTGGAGTCATCGATCCTCCGTCAGTTTGGCATTCCTCCATGTTCGCACATTGCTTCAGATCGGTCAACAGGCAGCACTTGTCCGAACATTAGAGACCTTCTCGATCAATATCTGCTGCTTATCGTGGAACCGCCAACAAGACTTGAGCTCTGTGATCACTCTGCGATCTCCTTCAGGTGACAGTAGCAACACTTCAACATTGCGCCTATCCGACGGCGGTGCAGCTTTGAGCACCAGCCAAGCCGGTGTTAGTAATGCCCTGAGTATTCGGGCTGAAGCAAATCTGGTTGATTGGATTCCAATCAGTAGCCGGATGTGTGCGGGCCGATTGACTGGCTCGTTCAAAGCTTCGAAGTCGCGTGTGACTAACATGTGTCTATTCGTTATCACTGCCTATGCACCGACAGACTGTTGCGTTGACTCGGTAGAGGACGACTTCTATCGTCAACTGAACAGACTCCTTAACCACAGAAGATGCTCGGACACTGTAGTGCTGACAGGGGATCTGAACACCCAAGTGTGAAAATTATCCACTGGTGAGCTGCATCTTGGCGGCCAACATGGTATTGGCTCACCTAATGATAACGGTGTGCCGTTTACTTCATTTGTGTGAGGATATTCTCTTATTTATTGCGTGCACTAATTTCCGACACAGCACCCGCCGGAGGGTGACTTGGCGCCCACCAGCTTCGTGCCTGCTATGGACGCAAATCGATCACATTGTGAAAGTTACCAATGGGGAGGCTGCGTCCAAAACTGTCGCTCGATTTAGGGGACATGTGTAGACACCGAATATGCGCTTCTATGTGCTGACCTGCGGATACCTTTTGGTGGACGCCCACGACAACGTTGTGACCGCATTGACACCTGCCAACTTGCGAATCCAGTTTTTCTGAATGCCTATCAAAGTGCGCTGTCATGCCAGCTGGATAAACGCTCACTGGATGCAACTGAAGCTCACTGAGCTCGTATTCAACAGTCCTTACTAGCAACAGGAAATCCTCATGCGGTATATCTAATCATCAAGACGGTCATTGGCTCCATTCACAGTCTCTGAAATTTATAGATGCTCGCCGGCATATTCCAGCTGGAAGCGAACACAATGAAACTCGCAAAGAGCTCCGGGTAAAACTCCGTGCTAGCCTGAAGAGAGATCACGAATCCTCGTGGTCTAATCGTGCAAACGAGAGGGAAATGGCCGCTGCCCTTCGTAACCATCTTAAGTTATTCCGTCTGATACTGTAATCGGGAAGCATGGGACCTAGTGTTAGTGAGACTATACGTGACGAGAGTGCACAGCCTATCCACAACTAGTCAAAACGCTTATAGATTTGGACTGAGCAATTTGAAAGGCATTTCCATCGGCCGGAATTGTTAGATTTCTCGCCGGCCACTGATCGCCACGCTCCATGGGCTGTCAATTTGGATTCACCCTCTCGCTCAGATGTCGAATGTGAGATCGGACTGATAAAGCTAAATAAAGCCGCGGGACCTGGTAATCTTCCTTCAGCCTTCTCCAAATTCGGGGGACCTGCTCTTCTGGATGATTTACACGAGTTACTAGTCAAACTGTGGGAGCAGGAAACTGTCCCAACCGATTGGAGCCGCTCCGTCATAGTCCCAATTTTCAAGGGAGGCTCAAAATCGGAAAGCGACAGCCATAGATGAATCAGTCTGATCTCCATCGCCTCTAAATTGTTTGCCTCTGTCATCCTTCGCAGATAGGTTGGCACTCGTGAAAGCCAGATTCATAATGAGCAAGCTGGATTTCGTCGAGGTCGTGGCTGCATTGACCACTTCTTCACCTTTCTTCAGTCGTTGGAGCTCTGTCACATATACTAGCGGCCCACCGTTTTCGTGTTCCACTATATCAAAGGTGCATTTGTTGAATGAATAGACATGCACTTTGGGGCTGTCTACTCAGGAAAGGAGTACCTGAGAAATATGTGAATATTATCCGAGCATTATATACGCGTAGCTGGGGCAGAGTGAGGGCTGACGGCAAGTTGTCTTCGCCCTTTAATATCTCCTGTGGCGTGAAACGAGGATATCCGCTGTCACCTTTCCTCTTCAACTCTGCTGTTGACGAATTCATTGAATTCGCGTTCACAGGACACGAGTTAGAATGTGTGAACCTGCTCCCAAGGCTTCCCACGACTTCTTGACTTAGAGTATGCTGATGATATTGTCCTAATCTTTGACAGCTCACAAACGTGTCAAGCAGCACTGAACAGATTAGCACTAGCTGTCCGTCACTTCGGGCTTTGCTTCGCACTCTCGAAGTGCAAAACGTTCCTCCAAGATTGGTCTGCACCACTTCCTTCGCTGAGCGTTGGTGGTTATCAGCTAGAGGTCGTTTAAAATTGAAACTACCTGGGATGTTGTATCAGCGCCCGTGAGATTAAGGATGAGGGTTACAAACTGTACAGCAAAGTTCGGGGCGCTTTTGCTAAGCTTCGCCACTTATGGCGCCGGCGCGACATCAACTTGCTTTAAAGGTGGCGTGCACAATGCAGCGGTAAATTTGACACAGTTGTACGGTTGTGAAACCTGGCTGCTTAAAGCAGCGGACCTGAAGAGGCTCGTTAGGTTCGACCACCGTTGCCTTCGTAATTTCGCTCACATCTAGCGGGAAAAAGCATGAGCAACGAGCGTGTTCGATGCCTTGTTTCCGGCACAGAAAAGGAAATTAACTGCTCATTACCTTCATTTCACGCACCGGGCTCCGATGGCTGGGCCGTTTTGCGCATGCCAGCCCAGCGACTCCCGCGACGTGCGTTGTTTGCGCGCCTGGGGTGTGGATGGAAGAAGAGGAGGGGTGGCCAAGCGATGACTTGGTCGAGAGGAATGAAGGTTCTCACTTCTGAGCTGGCCTCAGTTGGAGCGTCTCAGCTTCCTGTTTGTGGTCCGAAAGAAGATGAACGCGTTTGGTTGGACACACATGCTGTGAGTTTCATCGTCCCACCCCACCCCACTTTGCCTCCCCCTCTAAACACGATCTCATTATTTAGCCTTATACTATATTGCATAACGATTTTCTTTGTTGCACAGTAGGCGGCTGATAGCTTAAGGGAATGACGCCCATCCGTTACCCGTAGTTCAGCCGGCTTGCAACAGTTGCATATAGTTTTCCTTTTTCTTTAATTATTGCGGCACAGTAGCTGAGTTGTTCCTCGCCTCTAGCTAACGTGTATGATGATGATGATGATGATGACTGGCAGTAAAAACAGATGTTCTTCAACTTTTTGTGCTGATTCATTTGTACCTATCGCCACACACCAAGATAAGTTACAATTTTCACGAAAGGGAACATCGCTAATTTTGAAACACACTTGCCATTTGTTCTCTCAAGTAAAGTTCGACGATGTGAATAATTATGATAATATTTCAGTAATTTATACCCGAACGAAATCAATCCATTTATCTTCTTTTAACTTAAATATGCTTTTAGTCAACAACCACAACATTTACTTAGATGCGGTTCCTAATGCGACCGCCTTTTATAAAAATCACCTAAATAAGCTTTTGCTTCCTTATTTATTTTGTTATCAAAATATGTAATAATATTTTCACCAGCAAATTTGACAGGGTTACTATTGTTAGCTGACGAAGAGCTCTCTCTACGTGAGTTTAGGTTTTATTTCGTTTTGCCACAATCAAGAAACAAGCAACTGACATCCGTAAACTTTTGCGAGCAGTCTATTCTCCTGAAAAATTCATCAACACCTTTCCGATGTGATCATTGTTTTCAGTAGTAAAACCTCGCTGAAGTTGCTGTTTGCCGGTAAAGCACGCAGGCTTCTAATGTATGTTGCCATTTATGTGTTGAAAAGTCGATTTCAAAAATTCTTCTTAGTAATTACGAATTCGTCTGGTTTGTTGTTTTCTTGCGCTGTAACTCAACGCACAACATTCAGCGAAAATTTTCGCCCGGTTGCTAATTCCATAGAACAAGAAACTTTACCGCTTAAACCTTCGGTTCGTGGATCTCACACAGCGGTCGTCGGCACTTTTCCGATAATATATTTATCCATATCAAAAGAACTGTGCATGACAACACAGGCTGAGAAGCCTGTAAAGAAAAACAAGCGACATGATTATTAAACAGAAACACGACAGTATAGCAAAATAAGGATAAGGAAAATAAGAACAATATATTACGGTTTTCCTGCTTTTCTGAATTGTAAATTCCCGCTATTTACTGCTAAGAATAAAGAGTCATCCAAACTACGAACAAGGTTATACGGAGCTTGAAGTAGATAGTTCCAGAATTGGGCGGTCGAATGACAATAACTTATATAGACATTAAATGGAGATCCCAAATAAATGACCACGCATGGTTAAGAAGGATGTATATTGGGGAACGGATAGCCGATACCTTATATTTGGACAAACATATGAAATTAAGCCATTTGAGAACATATGCCGAAAGCTAATTAAAATAGCTGGTGAAAATACTGGTAACCCTTAAATTTCTGTGTGAAGTCTTTTGAGCACTTACCATGGTATTATCATTAAAGCGATACCGATTTTTGGTAAATAACGAACTCAACGGGTAACACTTTGTACGGGTTGAAGTACCCCTAGCGATGAGTGCTAAAATGACAAGATGCTCTGCTCTAGATGCTGCGAAAATCATTAATAGCTTTAAGCACATATCATCCGATATAACATGACAAATAAACCTTAACGTTGTTTTCAAGTAAGCAAATTTAAAACACATGCAACTAACTGCGCCATATATTTTTGTTTATGCACCACTTAATGCATAATATATTTATTTGCAGTCAGCGTTGGTCTAGCGCGCCAACCCTAATGTCTAACCTAGTGAATATCCATCGATCCATCCATCCATTGAGAACAAAAGAAAGGAAGCATAAAAGCGCTACGATAATCGGAGTAGAATAGACTGACACATCTTTCGCTAAATTGAGAAGAAACCTTGGAGTTGGATACAGGAATATGATAGTATTCATCACCAAGAATTAGCATTATGGATTAAAATTACCACGGTTTATGCCTCCATAATATTTCAGATAATCACTTCTATCTAACACTACATAGTAATAGGGAGATTGTATGTGATTGGAGCAGTATTGGAGGATGCTAACCGTGGATAAATGCCATGAGAGCCACTAGAATTATAAAAATTTGTTGAGCACTCAGTCGGAAATGAGGTTCTGTGCAAAATTATAGCACAAAAGTTAAGACTGATATTTCTTATCGCAATAGACGCAAAATTGGTGAACTCGTATTTGTGCTCACATCTGCTTTAATTCAAAATTGGTTGATGCAAAACAAAAGGATTGATTTGTGTGTTTGTATATTTGTTGCGAATAAAATTTTAAGTACTAATACTAACAGACCATCTAATCCAAATGGAGGTTAATATTGGAATCGCTTTTTTTAAACGGTACTTGGCTGATATTTCTAAAAAGTGAAATAATTGTATAGAAAACCAAGGTACATCAGCTATCGCATTATAATAATTGGGGACACATGGTCAGTGGTAAACCGCAGTGTGAAATTACCATAGACGGATTTGATTTATAGACTTGCAGTAATAAAACGCAGTATGTCTTTCGTGCTTACATCGTGTTTTATCAAGACAAACGCCTGCTTTACTTTGAGTAGATTATGCGGCCTCTCATCATCAATAGATTCTTTATGTCAATTCTTGAGCAGTTGTTGATAACGACACTTTTTTCTAAGGGAAGAAATTTTTCAATGCACGTCGCTGTTTTTGGCAAACAATAAATAGTACGTGGCAGTAGGACAAAAATTTCATTTAGGACTACATTTTGGCTCTGATGGGATACTCCAGAGCAAAGTCACATCACTTGCATTATTAATAATATATTTCCGTCAGATATGTATAAAATGACAAGGGAACATAATTAGCAGTATGACACTGTCAGAAAATCGCCGAAATATATAATAAGTGGCGGAGAACTGACTATCATTCCGGTAAATGGAAGACGTCATTCTAATTAGTTATTCCATATTTAGCGGAATGAACTTTTGAATTCATCACCTTGAACAATCTCAAATTCACTTTCATTTTAACAAGAAAATTGTAGATCCTGAAACAAAAAAACAAATGCAAAGAAAGTTGTATCTAGTTTATATGATAACAGCGTCCAACTAATAACCTACGTGCGATGTTATGAACCCCGAATGCGGCATGAAATCTGTACTTAGTCTATCTGCATTTTGCAGGAAGAATCTGTAGAACATCTTTCAACATACACCAAATTTTAAGTTCAAGTTGTGTTTTGTTTCAACCTAACTGTGACACTAATTTGATGCCAGCAGCGACAATATATCTACATAAATCAAAATGTGGTTGCGTCAATGATTCAGTGCATTAGTGAAAACTCGAATGATTTTTTCTCAATGTACAAAGATATGCTGCACTTTACGTTTGGCTACATCCCTGAATTAGAATCAGTCCTGATTTCCACAGATTTACTCATAAATGATCACTTTTATGTGTCTCTAAGCATATTCCATAGGGTAAATTTTTACGGAGTAACTGCAGCTTAGAAAACCACCAAACGGAAGTTTTGGCCCGAAAGTACCATTGTCCAACGCGTACATAAAACTGAAGCAATAGACAAGATTTATACAACAAATCATGATAAGGTACACTGGTGTGTTGTTCATGGAACTATATCATTGAATAACGTGCAGGTGAAATCTGTTTCACGGCTCCGATCATCACCGAAATATAAAGGTAATCATTCAGTCGCAATAAATAGCAGAACATGCAAAGATAAACTAACAGGTTTTCGTTGCATGGCGCTTTCCGATCCCTGTTTAAGGGAACCAGCGCCTTGGCTGTCAGAGAACAAAATGCTCTGGGTAATCCACTATAAAGCCGCAACAGTTCGGTGTATGACTAGCCTATACAACTATGCTAGACTTCTTACTCCGTACGTATATTATTATTTTTGTTATTACTCAAGAATCCAATTTTTCTGACTCAAAACCTATCGTCAAATATCAACAAATAACCATTAGTCACGGGCTACTTATTGGTCGACTAGACTTCACGTTTGAATTGCTCAACGTCCCAGGCATAGCTGAAATCCTAGAAGCTTTCATAAGTAGAAGCTGGCAAAAGGTTATTCTTAGCAGACATAATATCTATGACTAAACCAGATCGAGAAGGCTGTGGACCCGGAATGAACATCAATTAATGATTGGGAACTAAGATCACCGAGTCAATCTGGTTCCATTCCCGAGTGAGATAGAACGATGCATAGGTCCTAGCTGCCGTTTGTTGCGCTGAGCAGGGCAACACTGCCTGGGTTCAGCCATATCCTCATCTACGGGCATTTCAATGAACACGATCTGGAGGTATCGTAATCTCAAAAGGAACAGTTCGAATCAGATCTGGATTCATGTATTTGCTTATATTTTTTACATACTTATGTCATCACACTTACGAGATTGTGGGTAGGAAGTAAATGAAAGCTCATTCTCAGCTGGATATTGGTGAGGTATTAAATAGTGTTCACCTGACATAACTCATACTTTTTAACTAAGTTACTTATGTAAAATATCTACCTGAAATTTCGGAATTAAATCATAAATACAAAGGCTACCGCGTCCTCCGCTTGAAATTATACGAACAACAGTTCCCTTGACAACGTTTGGACATAGTTCGTTGAGAGACGCATAGACATAGTTCACAAAGCCCTTCGTTCCACAAAGTTTTGTCAACTCTCAGAACCAGAACTGGAAAATTCATGTCAATAAATGATGTAGCATGGGATTTCTGTAAGACTAACTCAGACCAAGATAAGTAGGGCAAATCACCGACCCACTGAAGCCATCGTGGCACATTTCTCAGTGATGACAAGCAACTTTAAAACGGTGACTAAAACAATACGTTTTGGCATACAACAAATTATTGTACCTACGTGTCGATAGCCTGCGTAAAGTAAAGAATGACCTCTGTCCACATTTTACGACGGAGCGCGGTGTCCAAAACCTTGATGTAGCTGCCCTTTCACTGCGGCAAAAGAACGTCCAGCTTCTCTGATTCCAAACGATTTCCCGTCACACGCTTGTTCATTTTACTAGTCACGGTTTTAATACATGTAACTTTTAAGCACAAAATGCTCACTGTTTTACATTTGGAATCGTTGAACTAGAACACACTCTAAGCTGAAAACAAGTAAGCCCTGTCGAAATCAGTTTCAGTGATAAGTTGCCTTCAGTTGTCATGATTGTCCGCCAAATAATGAGATTGACGGTAAGGAATGGAAGGTTTGATATAATCACTTCCGTGAGTTCATTTAAGCTCACTAAGAATAGCCGTAGTTCTGGTATCGAGCGTCGGGTTGGAGAACGACATTAGAACTGGTAAATTTAAATGAAGCTGAAGCCCAATATTTGATCGCTAATTTCATAGCACCGAGAACGTGGTTATCAAAACGATCAGTATCATTCAAATTATATAAGTAAGTCACGTAGACTAATACCTTAGCAACGGCGGGTTCGGTTCAGCGAGCTAATAAAAGGCTAGCGGCATATGATGGCCTTTGGCAAAGCGGCATTTTTCCTGTAAATATCCAATTGACCTTTCTTCAAGTACTATGAGTGTTTTGCGACCACAGATCCAGGATTTTACAAAATACCGAAATGGGTAATAGTGCGATGGTTTGCGCGCACTTCACGATTTCCCCATTTGCAAATCAGTGTACTGTATCATTGATAAATCTTGCTTACTTTCAATTTGTTTTCTCTGAGCAGCTTGACACTATGTTATTGCTCGGTTAGGTAGGTTTCCAGTTATGGACTTTTGTTTGTCTTTTAAATTCTGCCAAGTGCATCTCTCGGGGTAATTCGTTTCCTGTTCTTCCTCCTCAGAAAGGACTTTGCCTTCTCTGGTTAAGGTTATTGGTCTCAGATGATTCTATTAATAAAGCATTGAATTGGTTGACGAACTGCACATAAGCTCACATTTCAATTCAATTCTGCGTTTTTTCTGTCAGAAACGATATCAGTGATGTTGTTGAAGTAGAATAATTTGCTTTGATCTGTTAATTATCAAGATATTTAGCCTACTTGTTTCACTGTTCTACATAGCAGGCATAGCGCTTCAGCAGCGTTTCATGATAACGATGCCCTAAGGTGCTGCTTATTTTTACGGCATCGATTATTTTTTTCTCATTGGTAAAGTGTAAGTAAGTAGAACCTGTTTATTTTCTGCTATGAATCTCCTAATGGAAACGAAATGATTATGAAGGAGTTAGCCAGCGAATAATTCGCGATGTGACTCTCAACCTCTCAGGAAGCGCGAACGAATAATCTAGCAAATGCAACTTTGATTCCCATTTAAGAAGATATTGTTAGTCTGAGTAAGATAAAATTTAAAACGGAAGCAAAACTTACGCTTTTATTCAGTGGACATGGCGAACGCACTAAGCGACAAATAAACATGTCGCTGGAACCTATTTGGACGCTGAACCAATTCTTGTTCAGCATTGAACTGGATACGTTAGTTATTACGAAAGTAAATAATTACGGTACCTCTCATACTAGACTGATTTATACGTAGGACTGACAAATGTTATAGAGCGATCTCAGAATCAATGCTTTTATCTTTTATCTAGTATCTGGTTATCATTTTCAGGTCAAAAACTCTGAATTGGCTACATTGAAGTCTGGATAGTTTTCCGAAACCGCCTTGTGCATTTGCAATTATATAAGGGAGTGCTTCAAACGTCAGTTGCATATTTGAAAATACGCGTGTTACCTGCTTACCTTTGCGGATTCTTGTTACGTAGTGCTTTTTGTGAACAGCTCATGATGTATTTTGTGCCGCTGTCTATTGGCTCACCGGATGAAGTTCCGGTTTCAGCAAATATTGAGAAAATCGCTGCGGTTTGCGAAAGCTGTTAGTGCTCCAAAATTTTACCTTTAGCAAATGCGATCTATTACAGCCACTATTAGACTTTAGTAAGCTTGCTCTCACTCTCGGTATTTTGAGAATTGTTGAACTACTTCAGACATTGCTCTAAGGGGTATTGACTGCGCTCATGGCGACGTTTTAAATTCAATTGTCCCCTGTGTTTGGATAGAGTAATGTTTAATCATTTTGTGACCGCCCCAATTGTTCATTGAAGATGCTGTTAGTCTTGTCTTCGAGTTGGCGAACATGTATATGATTGACTGCGCCTGACGTATCTGCCGCCGTTCCATCTAATCATAGATTTGAACATCATATTCATTGGATTTAGTAGAATTACCTCAAATACACTATAAAAACATACTTGCGCACCGTACACTGATCATATGCGATTCCAACTACTGATTAAGGAAACAGTGTCCTGGTCCCAAGCGAAATTATGGGTTTTCTTGTTCGCAGTCCAGATTATGTAATTAAAGGTCAAATTAATTCCGTGTTCATCTTTCACTTTGTAGAACAACCACTTCGCTTTCAATCGTGAACACTTTGACCTAGTTTGCGCTTCTGAACAAACTTCCTTTTGACTCCACACAATAACACCTCTTCTATATCTAGACTCTAACTGCACTTAAGACACGCAGCTACAAATACTGGTTGAGCCGGTGGGGGGGGGAGGGTTGCTATGAGTTTCCGGGCTTAAGCCGCCCTGATTGATTGGATCCCAATCAAAAGCCGGATGTGCACTGTCAGATTAGCTGGTTTTATGAAACTTCGAAGTCGCACACAGACAAACAGTGCCTGTAATCATTGCAGCATACGCCTCCAAAAACTGTCGCGCTGACATAGTGAAAGGTCAACAACAGAACGAACTCATTCGTTACGGGAAATGTACAGATAATGTGGTATTGGCTGGTGAAATATATGCCCAAGTTGGAATAGCTTTTACGGATGAGAAGAATTTGGACGAGCAAATCGATGTACGCTCGCATAGTGATAACCGTGAGCGGTTGCTACACCTAGGAGAAGGTGCTTGACTATTTCTCGGGAGCACAAACTTCCGACACTACACCCACCGAAGTGGGAGTTTGTGCCCAAAACCCTCGTACCAGACATGAACGTAAAACGCTCATATCGCAATCAGTTTCCGCTGGAGAAGATGCGCTAAAACTGGGGATCGCTTTAGGGCTCGAGTGTGGATTCCGACCAATCACTCATTTTCTGATCCTGCAATTTGCTTCGGTGGGTGCATGCGGCAATATTTTAAGCGCATAGACACTAACCACCTGGTGAAGTCAGATATGTACGTCTTAAATTATGCCGACATCCAACAGCAGTTGGCACAATCTAAGCACAGTGGAGAGCCTATGTTCGCATGTTTGCCACATGCTATTTTTAGTAAGCATGCTTCTGCAACAAATTAAATCACCAACATGGAATTTGTGTCGCTCTGCTTACTCCTGGCAACCACATTCTGCCTGGGAGCTAACAAAACGAATAACGGAAAATCCACAGTGCGAAATGGCGCACATGACTGTATACAGAATGCGTAATCTCTTGGTTTTCTTTGCATAGAGATGAAAATAGACACTGCCATTAGCAACCTTCAAAAATTATTCTGTTGGATACAGGAAACCGCAACAGGGGCTTGTTATTAATGTGTCAATACGTGACGAGGTGTGAAGGCCTATTCACAGGCTATCAAAACGTTTGGAGCTTTGGACACGCCTTCAGCGAAGAAGTCGGAAGTCGAGACCGCGATGTCGGGAGTGATTTAAGCCGTAACAGCAGATATAAATTCTTCACATTTCTTCAATTTTGGGGGCCTGCTTTTGTGAAGGATCCAAACAACATTCTTTTGAATTTGCGTGAGCGGGAATCTGCCCTAGCAGAATAAATTACGTCCGATATATTCCTGATTTATAGTAGGGCTCACCTTCCAAATGTAGCAGTCATAGAGGAATAAGTCTTACCTCAATTGTTTTTAAGATACTCGATCTGTCGTTATTTACATATTTGCTGGCACACGTAAAATCTAGATATGTAAGCCGCAAGCTAGGCTATTTTGAAGTTGCGACTGTATTAAATACCTCATGGCAATACGTCAGTTATTAAGACATCGAATATTGCGACCCACGGAATTCCAGTTCCTTGACATCAAAATAGATTGGATTTGAATGATGGAGGTAAATTTGGGATTATCTACTCGGCAATATGTCTTTGTAAAATACGTAAACATTAGCAAATTGCTTTAAGCGCATAATTTAAGCAGAGTAAGTTCTTACAGTAAGCTCTTGCCGCCTTTTACTAGCTCCTCTTTTGTAATATGTGGTTGTGATTCGTCACCTTTCCTTTTTAATTTATCCTTAGGGAAATGCATGGATATTACGTTTTTGGGCACTACCTAAATGCATTTAGTTGCACCCCGGTTATCCACTTCGTAAATTGGATAATTCCAGCGACATTGCCCTTATATATGATAGCTCTCAAACGGGCGAAGTAGAACTGGACGGATTAGTGTTGACTGTCAGACGTTTCAGGCTACGCATTGCAACGTCGAAATGCAAATGTATTTTGCAAAATTTGCACGGACTTACCCCTGAGCTGAGAATTATTGGTAATCACCTAATCGTATTTGAAAAAATTCAAGTATCTATGCAGGTATTTCAGCGCCAGCTGAGAGCTGGATAAGCCAAAATGTAAAGCAAAAGCTCAAGTCGCTAATCTTCACTACTTGCGCCATCGGCGCCCTATCGCTGTCGTCCTGAAGGTCAGAGTTTTCAGTAAGTACGTTCGTTCAACCCTCCTTTACTGTTGTGAAACCTGGACAATTAACTCACCAAACATAGTAGTTTTTGCAGGGAGATCGAGTTAACGACTGAGCACCGTTATTTCACGCTTTAGGCTCTAACGGCTTTGCCAAATGCTGCGTATCCCAACACATCGAATCCCGCTATGGGCGCATTTTTTGCGCTTGGGTGTGGAAGGAAGACAGAAGGGGACAGGGTCAAAAAATCTAGGCAAACGGACGGTACAGTTATATTCACAAATAAATCTACTGTGCATTTTTAACAAACTATATGCCTGTTGACATAAATGTACAACAATACTAGTTATTTGAAATAAATGAGAATATCTGTAGCTCGGGGTGTGGATGCGGATTTTGAGCAGTTCTCCGAGCTGGATAATTATTTTGCAGACGTTTCGTTGCCTGACTAGGCAACATCATCAGTGCGGCTTCAGGGGCCTGGTTCGAAGTGCCTCGTAAGCGAGGCACTTCGAATACTAGTTATTCATTTGTTCTTCTTTGTGCACCACTTTGTTTTTGGTATTTCGTTGGCAAGCACTTGCTTGTCAAGTATGGTGTTTAGCCGCTTAACAGTACAGAACGTGCACGCGTATTATGGAACCGATTTACTAAAAGCTTCCTGCGTTACAGTGGATAGAATAGTTGGAAAGAAGATAAATAATGAAATAAGGTAAGTAAGGTTAGGTCATTGTCGAACAATCATGAGCGTGCCTGTGTTCATGATTCGACACGCAAGTGCATACTTGACACTACTATCTTCCCTGGTCAATATTAATGACTCAGGGTTGATACCTAGCAATTGGCTTACGCTTGCGTTTTGAGCATCTTAGTTGTCGTTGTACCGCATCCGGTTGTATCTCCTGCTTCTGTAATGTAGATTTTTAGTCCGTTATTTGGTTGGTAGCAGTCGCTTTTTGATCCCCTCTCGTGTGATTCTTTTGAGAGTGGACGAACATGATCAAAATGTTGGCGCATCACACGTCGTCCTCCAGCTATAGCTCTGCTTGGTTACTAGTTGAGAACATGAGTGTAGCAGATTGCCAGCTCGTTTCTGGAGGCAGTCTTGTGTATACCCGATCGAAATCATTAAGACACAGTTCCGCTGGCATATTTTCATCCCCACATAATTTCTGCCTTCCTCCATTCTTCTTCGTTTATTTGGAAATGATTGGTACAGTCTCGTTCGTGTATTGGCCGAGTAAACATTAGTTCGGCAGGCGACTTTATGGTCCATTCAGTCGGTGTTATATGGAAAAAAACCGGAGACGATCCAATTTAGTCTGCAGGGTTTTATGAGTCTGCTTGACGTGACGTGGTTTAACAATCTGGACTGCATGTCCTGCCGTTCTATAAAATCTGGATTTTGCGGGGCAGATTTATTGTGCTGTATTCCGTTTTTATGCAGGAACTCTTGGAATTCTTCACTGATAAATGCGTTTCCTTTGCCGGTGATACACACCGTCCCTGTCATTTTGAAAATAGCCTATATGGAGGGCACTTTTGCAACTGTTGCTGTGGTATTCGCATGTGGAACTGCATTTAATTCTATACATTTGGAAGGTGTAACAACCTAAAGTAGACACACCATCCCATTGATCGGGCTACAGTTGTCCGCGTGTACGCCCTGGCAGTGTCTCTCCGGCTAACGACATGGAGGTATTGGTCCGGAATATATTTGCATTGGGTATTTCTGAGGTTGTTCTCAGTCTTTCAGCATCCGCTCTATATCCTGGTCAATGTTCGACCATCAATATTAACCACATGCCAGCGCCTTCATCCTGTTCACGTTGGGGTTTGCATAATGCAGCTCTCTCAAGAACTGGGCCGTAGTCCTGGTAGAAATATGTGCAAACCTCGACAGATACAGCCATCGTTTAGACCCAACTCATTACTCCGATAGGCGAATGGTTTCGGTTCGTCTGACGAGTTTGTTGGCCATCCGGTCATCAATAACCGTTTCATGATGGACAACACAGGGTGCCATTCAGTCAAGCGCCGAAAAACGTCAATCCGATTGGGAGACTTTTCAAGGTGTTTCATCAAATTGATGACCCCATTCGTTCACTATTCTGTTTTGTGTCATGCTGTTTCGGGATGCGACTAAGTGCAGCGGCAGTGGTAATATTTGGTCTGTGTACATACTGGAGTTGGTAGTTATAGGCGCCCGAAAATAATGCCCACCTTCGCATTCGATGCAAAGAATTTTATTGGATTAATTTCGCTTTACCCGGAAGCCAACTAATTGATTTATGGTCGGTGTGGTTATCAAACTTCTGCCCCATAAGTACTGGTTGAGATGCTTGGCTCCGATAAAAATCGCTAAGGCCTCCCTGTCCATTTCTGAGTAATTGCTTTCGGCGAGTTGCAGGGTACAAGAAGCAAAAGCGATTTTACGCCGAGAACCTTCAACCGTCCGGTGGAACATGACTGTACCTACTCCGGGTAGGAAAGCATCACACTGCAGCAACAGAGGCCGCCTCGGACAGAACTACACGATATACAGAGAGGATTTCGGCACTATTTTCCATCTGCGTAATGTTTCTGTGAACCAAACCCTAATTTTAGAGTTTCCGCTTGTGAAACTTTTCGTACATGGGTACAACGTCTGTTGCGGCTTTAGGTAAGAAGGGAGCCTGGTGAGAAAACCTCCCTAAAACTATAGATGTTCAGCCTCATTTTGTTGTTAGGTGCGAAAAGGATTATCTTTAATCTGTATTCTAAAATGTACATTCCGTTTTTATCGATGCGGTAACAAAGGTATCGAAAAAACCGGAGAAAATTGAACTATTGGATGTATTCAATTTGAGTCCACTTAGTTGTTGACGTTCGAGCACATTGAGAAGCGTTTGTAAATGTTCAGCATCGGTACGTCTTGTAAATAAGATGTCTGCGACATAAGCGCAAGCGAAAAGAATATCTCTGAGCAGGTTGTCAATGATGCTTTGGAATATCTTTGGGGCCAAGCTGAATCAGGCGGGCAGACGTTTTTACTGGAATAGGCATACGTGTTTACTTATCGTTTTGTATGAGCGAAAGATCTCGTCTTATTCAATTGGTAAATAGACGTGGCTCAGTTGAATCTGTGTCAATGTTTATCCTCCTACAAGCGAAACAAATAAATGTTCTATCCGACGTAACGGATATTTATCCAGAAGTAAAGGGCGATTAACATCAACTTTCTAGTATCCAAACCTAGGCGAGAAACATGCGCCCTCAGGACTGGAACTATTAGAGCTCCCCACTCACTATATTGGAATGGCTCGATTGCTCCTGCTGATGGCAATACATTTACCTGCTTTTCCAAAATGGAATTCAAGGTATAATGTAGGGTGCATGCCCCAAATAAAGCGAATCTGAGTTCCCGGTCGTAGTTTGCTACTAGACTGAAATGTGTGCAATTTTTCTACTTTCTCATCACAAACGTCATAATATTTGTTGAGCACATCCTCCAATTACTAGTTAATGGACATAAACTTCCCTGTCACTCAGGTGGCCTGAAGGCATTTAATCCAGTCGTGCCCGAGTAAGTTGACATTTATTCGCCACAACATGTGCTTGCAATATCCGCTTCTCCTCATGGTAATTTACATTAATAAGGTATTTGCCGACGAGTGTTATGGAGTGTCCAGTGCACGTTGGCAAAGTGGGTTCAAAGGAGGATACGTTGGTAATATTTTAACTGAGGGAGCACTCAAATTGATTCCTCACCGGTATCAACCACATTTTAACCAACTGCCCTTCGATTTTTAATTGCAATGTGTAGGGTGGGTGAATGCTACAGACTCTGGACGTTGCGTTCCAAATCGTGATTAGCTGATCTTCGTCTGAAGACTGGACGTCCGTCACGGGCCTCTTGGAAAAAGGTAGTGTCGCGACAGTGTAAGTTTTAGATTGGCAAACTTGGGCCAAGTATCCTAATTTTCCACATTGGCGGCAGGTAAACTGTATACGACCATATTCCTCGGCTGACAAATGCTGAGTTTCACATCGATAACCGAGTAAAGGCAATTTGGGCTAACGACAATTAGGCTGACTGTTTGGATTGCGTCTCAATGATGTTGCGAAGAGAAAGCTGCTAATTGTTCATGGACATCCCACAGCTGCCGAAAACATTGCAGACCTTCACCCAACTGATCGGCGTCTCACCCTTCGGTAAGAAGCGTTCACGAGTCTGTTCGCTACGAATACCGGATATCAAGCACTGTAAATCCATTGCCTCTTTGAACTTCGTGACTGGGATTTCACTAAACGGACACTGTGGAGAAAGAGCACGGCGCAATTCATGCGTTCTGTCGTGAGCCCCATAACTTGCTGAGGACTACTAGGGCGCTATTGACTGTCCTATTCTCATCCATAAGGATGGCATCAAATTTTCTTTCGCATACATCCCCCAGAACTAATCTCAATAACTTAATTTTGTGGCTCTCTAAAAGTACAGTTTTTGGTTGCAAGACGGTTAGAAGCTCCAAGTAATCCAGAAAAGTGCGCTTCCAGCGATTCCAGGAAGCCAGTGCTGGTTTCTCCGAAGAAATATTCCAAAGTGGTGTAGGAAGTTGAAACGTCGCAGTAGATTAGCCTTGTCATCCGAATGCTAAGTATTGCTCTTAGCCGATGAACGGAACAGAGCGCGCAGGCGTAGTATGGAACCGATTTACTAGAATCTTTCTGCATTACATTAGCTAGAAAATCTGGAAAAAAGAAAAAAATAAGGAAAGTAAGATTAGGCCATTCTCGACCATGAGCTTGTGTCACGAATCGATATTCAAGTGCATACGTGACAAAGAACATTGCGCCTTCGGAGACAAAGTATAGAGTTTCAGAATTTTCTACAAGCTGAGGAACAAGAGAATCAATGTCTAAGAGCCTTACATAAAAATGCAATTAAATATCTCATATGAATTGTATTCCAGCGTTTTCTAGTATGTTGATCTATGTATTAAACATATGGTAATATATGGAGCATTATAAGCAGGCTGTCCAAGATTTAGGGTATAGGTAACTCCGGATGTGTAAGTAAGTTTTGCAATGCTCTCTGATCTGAGTAGTCATTTGCAGGCGTTTCGCTGTCAGAATATGTGAAATCGTCATTGCGGGCTAATGGTTCCGTTTAGCAGAGCCTCGGAAGCGGCTTTGAGATATGTGATTATTGCTGGTGTTCAGATTTATATACAAAGCATAATTAAATTCACATACTTCCGGCTTGCGCTCTTCTGAGTATTTCGACTTGCTATATATCGGAATTTTAGCCTTTGGTATGCATATGCAAGGATATCAAAGATTTCCGATTATGGCGCAGGATGGATTTGCTATGTTCATATAATCTTTTGCAAGATTCCTTTCTGTTTCTGCTGCGTAGTATTTCTCATAATTTCGGCAGCAAATATTATACATTACATAATATATTTGCCACTTGCTAAGCTTATCTTTCACTTTGAATAGGTTATTTCATTTGGTTACTTTTGGTTGGTGGGCAATATTGGTCCCCATGTGCAGCAAAAGTCTTGCTGTCAATTCAGAGAATCCGTTAATGTAAGGCAACGGTGCTTGCTTTTTAGTCGTTACATTTGCTGTAGTGTGTTATTTTGCCTTATGTAAAGACAAGCAGCACATAACGAAGCCTTTCGGGTTGAATTCCGTTTGAACGGCAGAAGAGATGGTCCTCCTCTGCCTGCCTCAGCTGGAACGTACAAAATTGCGTCTGTGTGGTATGCAAAGTTTAGTAGGCAGCTGCGTTAGTGGGCTGCTGGTTGATTGCAGTTGTAGTAGAGAACCTATTCGTATGTGCTGATTTTAGATAGACCGTAGATTCCAGTGGCCTTTAATCAGTCCTACCTATGGAACGTCTAACAATGGTGGCTGACGATTGTTTCCACTTCCCTCGTGAATTACATGCTGTCGAAAACATGGTTAATTAGCTCCTGTGTCTCCTCTGATTTGGAGCTTTTGAAGATGACGAAGATGTCGTCTACGTAATGTTCCCACAGTTTGGTTTATACAATTGCTAGTGCCATCAGTCTTAGCGTTTGTATCATTGCTTCAACTATTAGCCAAGAGAGCGGCGATCCCAAGGTTAAGTCTCATATCTGCTGATAGATTTGGCAGTTAATGGTGAAATATATATTGTTAGACAGAAACCCAGAAACACCATCATTTGTCTGGCATCGATTTTACTAATTGTAATGGAAGCTTCGTTTTACTCCAGTAAAATAATCATTGTCTGTTTCGCCAAGTTGACGTCAATATATGTGATCAGCGCTGTCACATCAAAAGGGACTGTTATTTCGTCTTGTTCTACGGTTGTGGTTTTGTGTTTTGTTAATAATTGTTCTGCCGATTTCATAGTTGTTACGATCCCGCAACCAGATATTTTAGCCGTCTTTAGAGCTGTTTTGTAAGTCTCTATTTTGCTGCTCCAGGTGGCGACATGACGGGGAAAAGAGGCAAACCGCTTTTGTGTATATTAGGTAGACGGTAGAATCGGTCTAGTATCTTGGGGTTTCAACGCTTCATGTTTCAAGTTTGTGATTCGCTCGTTTGATTCAGTCTGCAGCAGTCTTTCAGCGTTCTACCAACATCCATTGAATAGGTTCGTAATCCATATACATACATCCCTAGTTGGCTTTTGTTGTGAAATTAGATTCAGCTTCTCTTCAAGCTTTCGTTTGATGTTACATTTCGTCTTGTGTGTTTTGACGGATATCGCTTACTTCAGTTATTCATTTAAGTGTGATCCAACATTTTCTTAACATACTGCTTTCTGTCGGTCATTAGATAGCTGTGCTTCCCATTATGTGATTCTGTGTTCAACAGGCGCAGCACCCGTCTTGGACGTAGCGCTGTCATTTTCCAAGCCAAAGGATCCTTGATCAGAGGACAATGGTAGAGACTGGCTTGCAAAACCAGCCATCAACATACTCGAAACTCGGTGCCCGTGCATATGGATACCAACGCTGATGGCCGAAGTTAAACACACCAAACTTCTCGGAAGGGTTTCAAGCCCGCAAGCCTGTTGTTAATTGAAGCTTGATATTCAAAGCAGAATTCCAGTAATATTCACGAAGATCTCGAAGTCGCTTAGGAGGCTTCGCAAAACAGGACAATAAGGCCGCACTGACAGTGTCAACTATTCCGGCAGAAACACATCTCTAAAATGAACTTTCATCTTGAAAAGCAGCGCAAAACCCGCATCCAGACGTCTATTTCTTTCTTGCGATTTTCTGCCCATTGAAATTCACTTTATTCAGTTATTGTCACTGTATTTCCCGTCTCTATGCAATAACAAATTAATTCATATTCTACCAAAGGAGGGATTGCGGGCGAAGACATATCCGTGTGCTAGACCGGTTCCTGATTTTAAAAGTCTACTGTTTTATAAACAATTATGTACCAGTATTTTGACAGAAACTTATTGAATATGCACGTGTATGTATTAAGGAGGAAAACTAATCACCTTCAATGCTAGTGTATGCTTAAACAACTTTTTCCAGGAGTGAACAAGACTTTGTCAAGTTTATTCATTTCGCTTGAGCTCCATCACTCAAAACTGCACTTATTGCAACCAGATAGATTTATGAAAAAAGGTATATATTTAATAAGCCAGAAACAATTTTCTCCTTTTATTTTCTTATTTGTCACAAGTCATGGGTGTCGTAGCACAGGCACTCATGTGTTAACAATGCAAATATCTCATTAATTCAAAAAGATTTTTGCTGTTAATAAATGCAAAGAGAGGTATTAATTTCAGTCCTGATTCGAGAGCGCAAAAGCACGCACTTCCTGTTAAAAAGTGTCAGTCATCCGGCTAGTTGTGTCTTAGTCTCAAACATATAATTAAACTAGACAGCACAAGCATAAATTGCACAATCCGTGTCAAGACTTAGTTTTCATCGATTATGGTCTGCTCACTATGTGTGATTATATTTGGTCACAAGTTATTAGCCTTAAAAGTTACGCAAGCGCCAATTTCTCTTTGGATAACAATTAGCCTAATTGTGTCAACATAGAAAGCCAAAGTTAAACAGAAACGGAATAATCAAGTTAACCTGGCCCGCGTATCACTTTGCATTTCCTACGTCGGTACATTTGATGAGGATCTATTGGCCGAATGCGTTTCCTATGACTTAATCTCCAGAAAACGCTTCCCAATATCACAGACATACAAATGTTCTAAACAATTATCCTTCTCGCAAAATGAACGGACGACCGCTCATTTAAGGAAGACTCTTTCTACTGGCTGATCACCTTAGAATCTAAACTAGACCGTACCGTGTCTCATGCATTCATTTTCGATTATATGTTATACAGTGCAGTCATAAAATTATCGTCTCCCGGTCACTTATAAGTAATTTTTCAAACTTGTCACCTTGTGGGTGGCAATTGTTTAATATCTCACCGGAATGGAAGCTGTATTCGCTTGTATCTCGTGAAACTGCCTGCCTTTCGCTTTCTGTCGCCGAATATTCTAAAATGTTTCACGTTACCGTTATTCTTAATTACTTTGCGAATTCTAGTGTTCCTCTAGAGTAACTTCAAGGCTAACCTCATGGTTGGCGATCAATCAAAATATTGGTATTATCCTTTCGTCTACTGGGATAAATTCTCACGAGGGTTGGTCCTGCAAACGCATTTCTTTTCATATAAGTTCTTCATCGTTCCAATACGATTAATCTAAAGGAATCTTCTTCAGTGCTGAAACGACGCAAGTCTAAAGGCAATTTCACGTTGACTATTTTGGTTGAACTTGTCAGCAGAGGTACCGATGCCATCTATCTTAATTCTTCAAAATTTTTTAATCAATTTTATTTATGAATACCACATAACAAGCTCAAGCAACCTGACATTGTAGATCCGTTATTGAGATTGACCTAAAACGCTCCTAACAATCTGCAATTACGAGATTGTGTGCTATCACGGTTTTCCTGCCCAATAATAATCTGCTGCCGTATATCTCGATTTAAAGTACTTAATGATTACCTGCTCTCAGGCTTATTAACCATCTAGTACTTGTTATCACCCAAACTGATTGCAGTTTGTGCACGACTTTAATATATGTCATGCTATCAAGTAAATATACTGCCAGATCTCTTCCAATGCCACCCATATAACGACTAGAATAGGTTATTGAGGAGCGCGCTATCCCTTAAGGAGGACAAGTGCCAACACTTAGTTATACATCGACACTCCTAAATCAACGGGTTTGGGGCGCATCACCTTCAAACCGAGGCTTAGTTTCGCAACCTAGGTGAGCACTTAAAAGGCGACCACCGGTAGCCCCATATTGTGACCCCACCACATAAAAGGTAACCTTATATTGGTTTCTTTTGTAGAGTGTACGGGAGATTCGGTTCAACGGAATGAAGGAGCCACTTGTAAAACTAATGCAAAAAAATTGCATTAAGGCTGTAGTAAATTAAGGTCATGGATAAGGTGACATATGTGGTTAACGCTTGAAATGTTACTTTGGGGTATGCCAAATAAAAGGTATTTCCAAAAGTAGTTTATTATGTTACATATTTTGCTATTTCATGATGTATTTGCATGTCAAACTGTGCTTCTTACATCTGGTTACGTTTACTAATACTCCTGTATTGCATTACAAAAAGATTCACATAAGCTGCAATAAAAGTGTAAATAATCTAATTTTACTTAATACTAAGAATTAGTTTAAATCACCTGTAATTCAGTTTTGCAAACTAGAACTACATTCAGCTATTCTGCTTTAAACACACCTTCGCCATGTCGCTTGATCAATGCTCATATTATTTTGCTCGGTTGTAATCTTCAACTAACCTTTGGGAACTCTCAAAAGTATAATTTGTTATTCTTCAAATGCATTGTTTCATTTTACCTTATAGTGGATGAAACATTTAATAACCAAACTCCTTCTCTTTGCTAATAGAAGCAACGATTTTGCATTAGTTAATGACGGTGTCCTTATAGGCCGTAACAAAGGCAGCCGTTAGATGCATGGGACCTTATCAACGACAGATATGAACAATTATTCTATCGTTACTATCTTCAATGAAAGTCGGACATATGCAGCGAAACTAGCATTTTAATGAGATTTATTGTTAACAAGGATAATTGATCCTATTCCTCTATCTGACGCACTTCATTCTTGCTATATAACTGGAAAAATCAGTCAACAAAGAAACTACCCAATCTTGTAAAAGTTGTCACATTCAGCAAATTTGTGAAGTGCCGTCTTGCTATCGTAACTGTTTAATATTAACTTGGCTCATTTAATGGTAATGGTGGAATGTTTCGTAAAGAAACAATCAAAACCAATATTGTTCAAATAAAGCATTATGGCCATTTCCAATCAGCAGGCTTAGGCTAGTCTGGAAAAGCACCAGACGCCGGCGTTTCGACCTTCTGGGTCTCGTCAGTGGTGCGCCTCCCAGCGGAACCCTGCCGGATTCCGCCCCCATGACTTCAGGATGCCAGCAGCTAGTGCCACTTCGCCATGGGTGACAGCCGTAGACCTGCGTGATTGACAGTTGACTATGATATAGCCCGGCTCATCTTCCACTGCCATGCCAGTTACGAACTGTACAATGGACAATGTCTAGACTCAAGAGCTAGGACTTTCCGCATAGCGCCAATGCACTGCAGAGGAATTAGAAGCACTACGGAAGACTTCATTATACTGATGAGTAGTGAGGATGTTTGGTATCATTCCATAACTTTTTAAGTTGCACATCATTAGTGTATCCTATTTCTTTAAATATCCTTAATAATTACAGGGGATCTTATGTCATGTATATCTAATATTCCCATTGTCTGATCTACTTGACAACGTCGTGTCCACTCTTATTTCTGACATCATACTTCATCCTCACTCCAGGGCTAACAGCTGTGACAGGAGCACGATATCGCGGAGCATGTATTTATAAATTTATGGAAGCGCAAATCTTTGTTATATTTTTTTTCAGATTCGGCACTAATTTCTGCTAAACGCCCTAAGGATTCTGCGGCGGCAAGGTTAAACCTGCATCACATCGTATTTCAGCTCTTGAAAGCCAGCAAAACGTAAACCTGAGGAGCATCTATCTAAATTGGCTATTTACGACATCCACCTGAAATAATGATAGTAGTTCTTCTCTATCTTCAGAATTCTCCACTAAATAATCTCTTCCATTCACTGCTTTGAATAAATCACCATTCGAAGGTAGTTACAATTGTGTCTGAGTGGATCATAGACATCTGGACTGCGATTTCATTTTTACCTGCTAGACATTGACTTAGATACTATCAGCCAGCGTTTATAATTAACCTTATAAATCGCTACAAGCAATCGCTCATCTTCAGTTGACAATATATAAACCAACATCCAATACCTACCCGGTGTTTATGGTAATCTTGCACCATTAAACAAAGCTTGTCAGATAGCTTGAATTTGACACAGAGAATGCTCTATAGTGTAGGAGCTTATTTCCCCTTGCTACAATCAAAATAACATTTTGTTGAACAAAATGATTCATCGCACGTTGGAGGATCTGAATAGTATCATTTGACAAGCAACTGTCAAATTAAGGCAAGTTCAGTTGACGGATTTGTGTTCCAAAACTAGGTGACCGATACAAACTTAAGAAGCTGTAACATATTTTAATCTATTGCGAAAACCATCAAAGTTACAATCTTGTCGTAATAACTATCCCATTTAGGCGGCAAGTTGAGCTCTTTTGCACATACCAGATTCCATTAATGTTAAAGAAGTGTACCTGTGTTTTATGAGGATATTCCGCTATTCTTTAACTACCTGGATAAATAATTTAACAACACATAAATTGAATCTAGTCAAACAAAGCGAATATGACATAAAATCATTTGTTATAACTGAAGCAAATCTAGGTTAATCGAACAGACAACAGAAAACACCGTTGCAATTACGGCTACAGGGCTGATAAATGCAACAGTAAACCGATGAAGGCAGCGAAGGGACGGTTTGCACAGATTTAGCATGTACGTTCGACGCTCATATTGATTTAACCAGGTGACATCTTGATAGAGCTAACCGACAGCAAAATAACTTTTGCAAACAGATGAGACAAAAATATTAACAATATAAATATTACTTAAATACATAAATAAATAGTATCAGGTTATGCGTAATACTCCGGGGGAAGACATAGCATCAGGGCCATGAAAAAGTCAAGGGTTGCACAACACCCTATGCTTGCATAATTTTGGTTGTCTTAGTTGGTTTGCGTTGGCTTCAACCTTCTGCAAGAATTGTTTCCTTAACCATTTTGGGTATCGCCTTCGTAAGATATAATAGATTCCGAAGGCATCTTTGGTCCAAATCTGATGCGCACTAAGAATCAGATGTTCCAAGATAGAGCTGTTTATACTTCTGGGCGTGCCTGTCCGCAATGACCTCGGACAGTGCTAAGCCGTACATACCGAAAGACGCCTGGTCGTATGCCCGAGGTACTTGGCACCACAGGTGTAAGTAAACTGGAAAAAACTGTACTATTCTGACGACACTGGCAGTCTGTCTTTAAGACGTTGAGCTATGAAGAGAGAAGTCTCCGCAAGTAAGTACGGGTTGGCGGCCGGGTAGGTCCTTGCTAAGACGTTAGAAATTCTCCTGTTCTAGGGATCAAGGGCATTATTGCACACAAAATGAACAGAGAGAAACACATCCTTCTTTAAAACCCATTCACGTGTCATGGCATGTTTTTGATGAAACATTCAAAGTATCCATTGGACAATAATCCCATGGACGATTTTTT
The DNA here is from genome assembly GCA_944474145.2 of Dicrocoelium dendriticum. Taxonomy (NCBI): domain Eukaryota; kingdom Metazoa; phylum Platyhelminthes; class Trematoda; order Plagiorchiida; family Dicrocoeliidae; genus Dicrocoelium; species Dicrocoelium dendriticum. The sequence continues at coordinate 204,343,006 of OX104064.1, read as the reverse complement.
GTCGTCATTTATTTCTAGCATAAGAAAAGGTGCACAATCATGTGCGAATTTTCCCAATACATACGATTAATCCGGCTGAAATAATTTATTTTATGGTTACACGTTTAATTCAAACAATTAGCTAGCGCACAGCAGTAAGAAAGATTTGAATACAAGCAAACTGCATATAAAGTAAAATTTGGCCGGGGAACGTATTTATGATCTATATACAAATGTTTTCCTCCGGATATAGATACATTATTTTCTAACTCACACATTTCAAGAGAACAGCAATTTACAATCATAATACTTAGTCAGTAACGTGGTAAGAACTAATAATTTTCACAAGGCCAATGTTAAATTATACCATGTAATGCTTCTGATATTATACCTTTTTCTCGCTATATCAGGCAAATAATTGCTGAGAGACAACAACGCTTTCTGCGCTGTACTTTTCTAGTAAAACTGGTTGACGACTGCGAACAAGTATATACATACATTTCGAACAGTTTTTCCTTAATGTGCAATTTAATTGAAATGTGGACACATGAAGGCCCAGTCGAGTGGATCAAGGTGGTTTCGATTTATGCAGCAAATAGTAATCAACCGATTTCAACTATTTGTAAGTTAAGCTCTCATAAGCTAGGCAAAGGGATTGCATAAGCTTCTTCACTAACCGATACCCTAAAATAGCTGCGAAATAATAATTAGCTTCCTATGGACATTTTGAACAATTGGAGGCTACCCGATGCTTGCCATTTGCCATTGTCACTGTTGGTAAAGGGGTCATCTTGCAGTACCTAGAAAATATTATAATTTTATTAGTGCGCACTTTACTTGCAAGAAATGACTAGGTTACTTATGCTGATAAATCCTTTATGGTTCAGTATAATTTTAGATGGACGCATGGATTTATGCTTCTGATATGATGACTTTGAGGTGCGGGTGCCGATGGCATATCCTTCACTGCCGTAAGTCATCCCATTATATTATTGATTACCTACGTTTATCACGTTCATTATAATAAAAGCTTGCCAAGACAACATATACCTTGTTGCAATTATTAATCGCAAAAAATAAATATTTTCCGATTAGATCACAACACATATAAAGACTGGTTTCAGTAATTCATTTTTCTGAATACCACAAAAATATAAAGTTTACTCATGAATGATTGCACCATTCGTCAGTTTAACATTCCAATCTAAAATAGATTTTAGGCACAACTCATGAACAAACTCTAATAAAAATGCACAAAATTTAGCCTGTCAGATTGGGAGACGGTGAAAACAGAGCGGCCCCATGCAGCTGTGGTTCAATTTCGCTATGGTTGAATGGTACATAAATAAGAGACTGCAGATTGCACAAACAGCAGTGCATATAACGTCACTGATAGAATGTATGTGAATCTTTTCCTGCAACCTAAATATTGCTCTACATCAAAATAGATCAACTACACATGTTACTTTGTCTGTCAGTGATCAATCTGCTTATAATTATCCAAATTCCCGTGGGTGTATTTCTATGGTTTGAGCATGGCTCGTAGGGACAGTTTTTAAGTATTTAGCTAAAAACACCAGAATCCCAGGATACCCTCAATCCTAATCACTGGCTTGAGAAAAGTTAGCGAAATAAAAGAATGGCTGCCGTTTGTCTGACGAAGTACTTCTATCGAACTTTAAGTCATCCCGTAAACTGGCAACTGGCAATTTTGTAAGGCAGATGCATGCAGCAGGAGTTATTCAAAGAAATCAAACTACCCTAATCTTCGGCCATATGTGTAAACAAGCAAAATACTCTTATCAACTTCTATACTGGCCCATATAAGAAACAACAACGGTAGATGTTGGAAAAACCAAATAATTTAGTTGAGTAAAGTGACTTGCCGTTCATTGCAATGGTTAAGTAAGGAGCGTGAAAGTTATACTAATTCAGTTTTAGATGCGCACTCTAGCCCTTGTAAGGAATGCTTGGAAACGTGTGTTCGGTAAATTTATTTTCAACTAAAATAATCAACACGCACTAGCTTTTCTTTCTCTGTGATATCGTCCTTTGCTAAAACAGCAATTCCGTTAGCCAATTACACTATTTATGACTCTTCATTCAGTACTGTATAGACAACTGGAAAAACAGTAACTCGCAATCTGAAACATGTTCTCTCCGTCTCTGTGCAATCAAACACGGTCTAAACAAATGCAGGCCATCCGTTTGTCACCAAAACTATCGCTTTAAATAAACGCAGTCTATATGTGTATGCATTGGACACAATCTGTGTAAATATTGTGCCATCGGAACCACTGTGGTAAAAGAAACAGGAATACAGTAAAAAAGAAAGAAAAACAATATTGCTTTTTGGGTTTTGGAGCACCCGCCGTGTGTCTTGTATTGCGACGCACACTCTCAATCGTGGCCTCGGTTAACTTTGATGTCAACCGCTGCCAATACTGACACTCGGACCGTCAAGGAAGTAGAGGGTTTCGGTGTGGCTCTCCCCTATCCCTGCACCCGAAGAACGACGTCCTCGTCTTTGTTTAGAATCATCAATCAGAGATAACCGAGCTGGGAATGGAAGACAGCGCCTAGTGTTTGGCGGTTATCGTCATGATCACTATGCCATTGAGCTCCGCGAGCAGGGTTTGCCACAGCGAATTTGATTTTTGGGTTTTGGAGCATCCACCGTATGTCTTGAATTGCGACAAGAAATCGCCTTCGTGGCCTCGACTGACTTAGAAGTCAGACTCTGTTAATACGGTCACTGGGACCGTCACCGAAGTGGAGGGTTTTGGTGTGGCTCTATCCCATTTCAAATAATATATTGGTCCCTCTCCACTCAGAGTATTTGAATTGTTTGATGTTGCTAAATGAGGTAGGATATCAATGCAACAAGCAGAGCTACCCGACCGCAACTAATTTCGGTTTTCAGCCATAACTTCAAACGCTTCCAACCAGTTGCATTTAGCGTCTTTGGGAACCCATCCAGGGAGTCGAGTAAAACAAGCGAAGGTCAGCGGTCTTCATAGCTTATTCATCCTGTTTCTGCAAGTAGCAGGCTGTTATCTACGCCGCCCAATTTAGACCTATCCAGCGACCGATAACAAGGCACGACCCCGAAGACGCTAAATGGACATATCATTATGCTTCCAAGCTATACTGTGTGTCGGCGCAAAGAGACAAGCACATCGATGCAGTAGCTACTTCCGCCCAAAACACGCTGTCTGGTTTCAACGTTGGTAACGTGGTGCAGCCACCACACACGGGCGATGGACCGCAAGCAACGGTTCTCGAAAGCAGACCGTCAGCGCAGGTCACCGTTACGAGCATGCCAAATCTCACAACCGTACAACTGTACAGCGTGGACGGTTGCAATAAAAACCGGCGCGTTCATGGAGACACGGAGGTATAGCGGCGCCATCAATGCCTTAACCTGGAGAAGTCAAGACGAGCTTTTGAGATGCGCATTAAAATGTCAACTCTAACAGCCCAGCAGAAGAAATGCAGTCTCCCAAGTAGACAAAACTCTGTACAACGTCCAGAGTTTCACCATCGATGATGACTGCGGGTAGGTACTTATGCTAGCAATGAAAATCGCTTCAAATTTGGACGGCGAATATGGCATGCCATACTTCAGGGATTCAATCGCATGCGGTTAACTGCAAATTGGACGGCTTTCGGACCGTCAAACAAAATGACGATGACATCAGCCTAATCCAACTCAACCACCCGGCCACCTGTAAAGAGCTCAACGGCAGCGTTCAAAAAGTCTTATGGTGCATTTTGAGGATATCAGCTATGGCATAATTGTAGAGGAATGGAGAGATAAGCCATACTTGTAGAAGTACACTAGCCACAGCAAAGGAAGGCGAAAGCTTGCTATAAGCCCTATTTCTAACCGTGTTCAGACTATATGGAGCCATCAGTTCGGAAACAAATTTCCAGGAAATGCTTTTCGCAAAGGGCAGTTTTACAATGTTGCTCTGCCCATATAATCGAACGCAGCACGGACATACAGGAACAGAACAAAGGTTGGCTGCTGCTACTCATAGCGGTGCTTTAGAATCTGGTCGATTGTGAAAATACGATCATAGCTGCCGCGACCAATGCGGAAACCAGCCTGTAATTCTCGCTGTAGTAGTTCTCGCTTTAGGGATAGTCTGCGAAGTATGATGGACGCCAGGATTTTGCGAAAGACAGGGAGCAAACGTATAGTTCTGTAATTAGATAATTTTGTGAACAGGCCTTTATTAAACAGGGGAACGATTATCGGCTAACTCCATGATGATGAAACCTCCTAGTTTTCCCAGACTTCTGAAAAATAGCGAATAGCTCCCGCGTCCAAATAGAGTTACACCGTCAGGGTCGGGTGCCTTATAGGGCCTTAGGCGGCACATTTCCAGTTTTCCTGGTGAGAGGGTGGAAGAGTGGGAAGAGTCAAGTCATAACCAATGCGCGCCCCAAATTTAACAGATAGAAATGGCGGCCAAATTCTGCGTTGAAGAATAGTGATTACGGAGCAATGCTCTTCGCAAATTGTTTCGCTTACTCTAGATCGGAAGCTTACAATGATTCCAATAAACTGGAACAGTTATTTGGTATTACCAGAGAGATTAACAAGCACGTTCGCAGCACCAGGTTTCACGGTTCTGCTGTGAGTTTCTACACAACGCTCAATCCAGGGGTGGGCGTTCCCCACTACAGCTGGTGTCGGCTGGGATTAAGCGGCGTCTGTCTATCATTAAAAGGAGGCAAGGGTGATCCTACTTTTAGACGGGCGACAAGCAATTAAACATCTGATGGAACTGGCAGGCATTAAGGCCTCCTTAATGCGCATCCATTGTGATTTCAGACCGATGTCAGAGGATGAAGCAAGCAGTGTTGTGGTAGTAGTATGGTACATCTGTAACATCACAGGATGTTGAAGATTTTCGATATTCAATTAGTAGTGTGTATGGTGTTTTCCTTTGCTTTAATATCACACTTCACTAAAGTGCCGCAGTAAGAAAAATGTAATTTATTTGTTATTAAGTCACGGAAATGAACCTGAACGTTGGTATACCTGTGCAACAGCTAAAGTAATGGATCTTATGATGTAGTCTCAACGTACAGTTCTCATTTGATGGAATTTGCCACAGCCGGATAGAAGGGGTTGCATTGGGCTGTCCCCTAAGCCAGCTCTTGGCAGTTATTTTTGTAGCCAAACTTGAGCGTGGACCATTTAGCAAAGGGATTGCGCGAGTTGATTCATAGTACTAATATGTGGACGGCTACCCATCGTCTGTGGCTCTTCCACTGATAGCAAGGATTTGCGAGAAGAATTTAACAATGTACCACTTTCATTAAAATTTATCACTGAAAAGTACGGGAACCTGAATTTTCTAGGCGCGTTATTGCCCTGGGGGGAGATTGGGTTACGTTAAAGAAGCGTATTTCGAAAGTTACGTGGGTAGGCCAGTACACACACTTTCTCAGTTGTGTGTCATTTGAAACACAGGGGAACGTAGTCCATTTTTATTTTATCGCGCCAAAACCATCTGCAGCTATTAGAGGGTTTAGAATTCAAATCCGCTTATTCTCAGTACATTGCAAGATAATGGATATCCACCCCAGTTGATTTAAATTCACTCCATACTGCCATATTCCATCAAAGCTGTAGCTACAGTAAGCAAAAGTAAGTCTTAGTTACAGTTCCTTATAAACTGTTATTGTTTTTGGGATGTAAAGGGGAAAAATGTCGGCCGCCATAGCTCGGACATTCCCAGCAGCAAATCCTAAATCAAATGCCTAAACTAGATCGCTGATTTCTCAGCGCCTAATGGATAAGTCAGATCCGAATCTTTCAACCTATATGAATTAGATTACATCTGTGGTGCAAGATACGTCGGACATACGACCTTACGCCTGTCGAAAAAGAAATTGCCAAGCGCTGCTCAGCTCTAATACGAAAAAGCACCGCGAGGAACATCAATAGTTCGATACTTGAGCCCTTTAATTAAACAGAACGGCAGACAGGCAAATTACTTAGTCAGACTCATTCATACCAACGCGAAGTGACATTCTAAAGAGCTTAAGAAAAGCTTGTTAACAACAGTCGATGCCATGGCAACCAGAGTTTGGTGACCACTACTGTGCAAACCTTGGTCCTACCCTGGCCATGAACGCACTCCGGCGAGAAGTCCTTACCTCAAAACTGACAGGCAGCCAGTATTTGTCACCGCCGATCTGTCTGCCCTCACCTACCGTATGTGTTTTCTCCAACAGAGAGACAATGATCGATGGCAAGCCATGCTAAGCCAATAGATTGTGTGGATTTCGTGATTCTTTCTAATTCAAACCTATATTTCATTAGCTAATCTGATTTCTAATATGGTACATTAAGTGTAAACGTCTGATGAAATTTATCGGATTTTATGTACTTAGCTCAATGTTGATCTTCTGATTTCAAGGGAAATAGCTATATAAAATAACATAAGCTTGGGAACTTTCTGGTTATTTACTAATGGACACATTTACTGCAGAATCCAGTGATATAAACATAAGAGATAATGCTTAATGTCTAGCATCGGGCAGGTGACATTTTGCTACTCTTCCTACATAATGAAAATATTTTTCATTTATGATTTAATTTTGCACAACCCAATTTGCGCGAAATATTTAGTAACTTATTCAATACGAATTAAGTACAATGTTTGCCTAGATGTTTCATAAAGCATTTTTACTGCATAATAGTGTGCACAATAATTTTCCAGCCAACGGCTTCCAACCAGAACTCACCGCGATAAAACATCCACCTTCTTTTAAGGCATCTACATTTATTGAGCGATAACACTCTGCATAAAAGCCAATTTTGACCGGCCTGTTAATGCAATGACTTCGATCATCGTCCATAAGCACCTTTTGCAAGCACGTCTCGCTCTAACTTACCAGACATCGATGGCATCGCATTTAATACACCTGAATTATCAACAATATAAGTAGCTATTTTACGGTTAGAAAACTCGGAATCTGAGGATTGGATGCATGGTATAAATATGTTGGAATTGATCCAGATATGAATGATTGCTAGTTCTGTTACTGGCAAGGCAGTAGTAGGCAGAGTGTGCCCTTAGCCGACACACTCCGAGTGTCGAGTGCAAATAAGGAGCAACCACCCATGATTTGCGATAGTGGCTTATCGTCGTAAATATGGAATTCGCAAACATAGTACAGCTCAATTATTTTACTGAAGCGAGTCGTGTTCTCATCGCAATGGATAACATTATTTTATTAATGAAACGTTTGTAATCTCCGTGTTAAAATACGATAAATAGACTTGCTATATGATTAATAAACGTACATGTTGCAGCAAGTTCTTTTACTGGTTTTATAGCCCGAATATTGCATAGCAATATAAGCGTAGAATTTTACTTGTTTGCTGATATGCTAAAATAAAATAAGTTCAGTTACGTCGTTATTAAAACGAACACATATTGGTGTGTAAGGTATTATTCCACTATGTGTATTGGCGCGTGCTTTATTCCGCTGACAAGTTCTATTTTGGTATCTGCTATTTCTATCCAAGCAATTACTTTGAACTTTGTAGCATAATTAATTACTTAAATTATCTTCGGTTCTTATGCGCATTAACCAAGCCGCTGCCAAGTAACACATGATGCGCGTTAATATTTTATTTTTGCTGCCGGTTACATGTTAGCAAGGCAATGCACCACGCTAATGGTATGGGCTAAAATTATAGTAACGTCCTATTTGTGGTAACATATTCTTTGGTTAAAATTCCAAGGATAGCTGCTTCAATACATGCAGATACATTATCATTGGCGGCAAAATAACCATGTTCGACTCATCCATTTTTGTCATTAATCATGACCATAATGAGAATACACATGCTCATCCTTATATCTGAATACAATGTTACAGGATTCGTGGGGGAATACCGTTAGCGTCTAAGTGCAACAATTCCAATTGGTCCCATTTCGTAGCAAAAATGTTTTAGTGCTATGGGGAATGGTATAGAAATTATTTTAAACGCAGACAACGGATCGGAACTTCGGAATAGCCAGAATTTTATGAAAATACACCACCGCGTTTATAGAGCTAGCGAGGCGTGAGAAATGTCAGCGAGATGACTTTTGGTTTCATACTATGTCACGTGCTTGACAACGCTTGACTCAGGAACGTCAACTATGCTAATTTTGGCTTGGAATCGCTTCCGCTAGTGCGTTTTTCACTATACTTCACCGTAACTGGCTGCAAGCTGGAGGCAGAATCAACTATTTTGAAACGACGAATCGTGGTAGGTTGCCATTAGTTATGCCTCGTGAAACGAAACGCTAGAATTCAGCTCAACATTGTGACACATTAACATGGTGAATTGCAACAACGTATTACGGGGTGCAAAGAGTTAAATTAAAAATATTGCCAGAACGTTACATTTAGTAATTTTACTCAAGCTACTTATGAATTTCTGGCTTGCGACTTGTTTGCAAATATAAACATATTATAACTGAGGTAACTTTGGTAGCACTTTTAAAAAACTTCTCAAAGCAAATCAGTCAACCCCATCATCCACATTATACACGTTAGCTAAAGGTGGGAAACACCTCAGCTACTGTGCCGCAATATATAGAAGCAAAATGAAAAAAATGCAACGGTTGCAAGTCAGCTGAGCTACCCGTAACGGATGTGCTTTGTTCCGTTAAATAAACAGCAGGCTACTATGCAGCAAAATAGTACTACGCAAGTAACTATGCAAAATTAAATAAGGCTAAACAGTGAGATCGTGGTTAGAAGGGTGGCTATGTGGATTGAGTGGAACTAAGAAACTCACAGCATGACCGACATTGGGGTCGGCTTCTAGCCAAATCAGCAAGTGCATCTAACCAAATGTGTTCATCGTTTTTCTGACCTTCAAAAATATACTGTACGTAAATGAATATTTAAACCCATCCGTTGCTTATATGCTAATAATACATACATCTCTCCTGATGTAAGAAACTTCGTCAGTCGTGGCACAGATGTATTTGTACAAAAGTATCCATACCCTTGCATAGGTGACATGCATAGGTGTTATACTGGGGTATGCCTTTCATGTACTAAAGTTCCGGTGGACGGGTGAGGCCTAAGCTTAATTTTGAAAACTTTCACCTTTGAGGAATATTGACTCTTATTAGAATAAATCACTGAGGACTTGCCCACATGAATAAAGTAATTATGTTATAAGAGCAAGGCAGAAGTGTAGTGTGCTTTTAATTTTCTCCACATTGGCACACGTCCTGAACTTTACAGGTACTTGAACCCACAGATTGATATACCTGACCAAGAAGAATTTAAAGCACACATTCCTATCAACCATGGGTATATTCAGTGTAAAAGCTTTGTTTCGAAGCGCTCAAGTTGAGAAATGTTGTAACTCGTATGTAGGCAGGTCGGATTAGGTATTTGTGTAGGATTTTAAAAAGCAACATTGTGCTTCAATTGCCGAATCCAACGTGGTGTGAGATGAAGTTAATTGCAACGTTCTCGATAATTCACTGAAGAGTGTTTACCAATCAGATGTTTAGTAACTGACCTTTCCAAGTGCTCCACAAAAATTCTGCTACGCTTTTCCATATTGCCGTATGTTATGATGCATTATTCCAAGAGGGGGCGAATGAATAGCTTAAAAAGTTCAGCTCTAGCAAGAGTTGTGCGTCCTTTGTTTGAAATATTTAACATATACTATCTGGCACGCTACACTTGGTATTGGGCCATTTCAGAGAAACTGAAGGTAGACGAGTACCTAATTCCCGGCTTACCCTTGGACTGTTGTGTAGGGAGGTGGAATTACAGAAACAATGATAACCTTCGCAACATTAGGAAAATAGAGGTATGGTAACGATTGGTGGAATCCATACTTAACAGTGATGCTTAAAACTTCTAAGTGCATTCCATAAAAGGATATAGCATGTTAGGTTGCAACGATACTAATTATCTAAGCGGAGAAACAATTGTAAGTGTTGCGCAAAGTGTTGCTACCAGGGCCAAACCAATGGACCAGGCTGCAAGTTGATAATTTTATCTTTCACACACAGTCAAAAATACAATTAAGTGAGATCCTCAAATATGTATGCTTCTACAAAAATATTCCTTATCAGCAATTCCTTAAAATAATGAAGAAAAAATCTATAAATGGCAAGTGTAAAAACCAAATGCATCTTAACTATACTCCTTTGATCGGATACTTGTATCAGTAAAGTGAATTAACCTAAAAATTTGTAACAAAAGTGTGATGTAAACGAAACTTCTGCAAAGTGCATAGATAGATTAGATTATCCATTAAAACTCACCAATTGTGCACTATAGTGATAGAATGCTCCCCAAAATTAAACTTCATTATGAAAATGCGACCGTTCTGCGGAAATACTTTCTTAATAGATTGAGTCAGTTGTCATGATCTAGAAGTTCCGGTACACCAGGTGAACAGTTCAACATTGATCTGCAGGAGGACATTGCACACCTTCTTCTAAACCGGCATTTTAGTTGCCCATAATGAGTAAAACTGGAAAAAATCGATTATAATTTTGTGCGCTACTCAAAATCGAAGAGCTAATTATTGATAAGCTAAAGAAGAAGAGTACTCTGAAACACCTTACAAATAATGAGTAATATTAACTTCCTTGACAGTAATTTAAAAAATTGCCATAAAATGTTAATGGTCATGAGGGAACTCAGGCCCCTATTTTCGGCAATAGCACATAACTCATCCTTTGTCGAACCCGAAAATCATTTTGGTAAGGGACGCATTTTGTCGATCGTTCAGCGCCGACACTTGTCCTGCCACCGGCCGCAAGCTGCTGGAGCATCTCAAGAGGTTTATCATACTTGTCCTTGAGGAAATTTTATTAGACCAGCAATGCATAACGAATAAAGCATCGCCGATATCAAGAGACTGTAATAAATATGAAACGCATAATAAAGGTAAACTAGCCTTCGCCCACTCATCTCAACAAATGGTGATGTTCAAAACACTGAGGTTACAGTCAGCGCTGTGTAAGTGCAGTATGCTATTATATTCCGACGCGCCGCCAGTATGTCGCACACAAGTACCACTCCCTCTTGGCGCCAGTATTTACATGTCACATTTAGTTTAGCCACCGTTCTGAGGAGGCTACCACCGTTTTGTACCCATGGTTTTCCAGCGTTGCAAAAGTTAATCAACTTCGTGCAAAAGTACTTGAATGGAGAGCAAGTGCTCAAATTGTGAAGGTAGAGTTTGATTACCCAGATTTTATATGTGGTAGCCGTTCGGAATCTGCTAACAATCACCCACAGATTTTCATTGTATTGCTCTCAAAGTTAGGTGAGTCGAACACGGGAAATACCAATGCGCCATTTCGAGAGATATACTGTTATCTAGTCTGAGCAACATGGATTTCGACAACGTTCTCTATAATTCCAATATGCCGATTTATCTAGAAACAAAGAATCCTGAGAGTCCTTGGTGAAATGAGACGTCACACGCAGCCAACCCCACTCAAGGTAGCGAAGCACACCGATAAGTAGATGTCACCAATTAACAGCAAGCCAATAGCCACGAATACAATAAAGGTAGCTGAATATCCTCCGAAAAATATGCTAACAGGGATGTTATCCAGATGCCCCATAAATGTACAATTTAACATACATGAGGAGACCCGTTGTCAGAATAATGTGTTTGACATGGGATCACTAATGTCAAAATTGAAAGATGGCTCACTACAATCACAACTCTACGGAATTGAACTTCATATAATTTATGTGGATGACACTCTTATATTATTAACAACCATAGCACAGACTGTGTAGCTGTTGACTGATTTTAATGTCTTGCATCAGGGGATGCGTTTCACGGGAAAACTCGAGTATAGAGACAGGCCACCGTTACTGGATGAGGATTTTAGCAAAGAATCCCGGAATCTTGCGGCAGAAAGCTTAGCATAAAACACACCAAATCTTTTAATGCTGCACCCCTACGGAACAATCAAAAATGTGAATGAAATTTTGACTTCCAGGAGCGCAGTATTTTCTAACTAAAGGCAGTTACACTGCAGCGGCACAGAATCATCGATATTTTAGAGCAAACGTGTACCTGGATACATTCATCCTTTAACAGCTAAATAATGCAAAAGAAACTTCTTGAAGTATGTCCTAACGAACGTATCTGTTACGCTTTTTCCTTTTAAATGTGACAGTGCATCTGCTGCTTGGTTTACTTACTTGACGGACATTCTTAATTAGACTAGTTTACCTTATCGGAAGATACAGGAAAATGTAGACGAAAAAAACACAGTTTCTCCTATGTAGCTCGACAATAGAACCGACCGCGTATAATTAAAGGAAGCTCTCGTCCTGCGAGATAGACCTTAGTCATTTAACCTCATGATTCTCAACGTGCCTGAGTCCAGGATCCAAATTCCCAGATGTGCTACGATCATGACATCGATTTTATGCAGAGCCTATTTGATGGACTCCTCGATGTTGGTGGACAGGTTTAAATTTAGTCAAATTACCTATTTTGTAGAAAGATGATCAACAATGTTGACCAATGAAAACAACATTTGCGGAAGAAGTCAATCCAAGGCAGATCTCATCCCGATTAAACAAGTTGAATGGTCTAAAGTTCCATGCTGTTTCAGAATGAGATTCAGTGGATCGAGAACGACTCAGGTCCGCAATCACTGGCCCGAAGAGATTAGATGGTGATGGGGAATAACTTTCCGTATCGTAAATTGTCAGGTTCTTATCACCATCGCATACCCTTCAGTCATACTCGGGGTATCCTGCTGCAGCCAATTTGTAGCGTTTATCAATACGTACGGTCTTAGGAAAAGCGCGAGGAACTCTGTAGTTTCGTTGCACCTGAGCGGCAAAACGTAACTTGACTAATAGAGACAAGGCTGAATTATGTTTTGATTGCATACGGAATGGAGCTCAATAGCTACGCATGCTTCCACCGCGAGGGACTATTGTATGCCGGGTGTAATATATTGCTCTAAATTTGGCAATCGTTTTTTGGAAGTGTTATGCGCGTGTTCTTTCCTGCATTTACCAGGATGATTTTACGAATATTGGTGCGATAATTTTGGATCCTTACCTAGTTATGTCATTGAGTGCGAGTCGATCCCATCGGAATATACCCCATTATACACCTCGTGACGTCCCATGTTGAGATGGTGGCTCCATTTGCGAACATCATGCCATACCCTCATAAACGGTCACAAGTTCGTGTTGCCGGATAGAAAGCGAGTTCGAACGGATAGTAGTAAATTTTAGACAAATGCTAGATTAATTCGCGAAGGCCAAATCCATATAATGGATTAAACACATTGTTCAGCTTCTGATTTAGTACAGTCATATGCAGAAGAGGATTACGCATTGTCAGTGCCTCTCGTATTTGTAGTCCTAATGTTTATGTAATTAAGACATTTAAATGAACCGTTAAGTTTGACGAAAGTTTAATGTATCAATAGGTGGCTGAAATATTATGTATATTTTGTATATACCAAAGTTATTTTGCGCATTAAAACCTCAGTTTTCTCCGAAAATAAAGTATACAGTATTCACGCGCTAATTCCGCAGACGTCACTTAATTCATACGGAAGCCAGCATTATACACCACATCAAGTCAGCGACGTTCTTACAAAAGCCATCCTTACGCACGCTATAGTTCTAACATGGCTAACAGCTAACGTTACATTTTCAGTTGATATATACCACATGTAGCCCCTATTATGTGAAAGTGAAGTACCTAATACCCCACCATCGTACCTAAGCTACTACCTTCAGTGACACGACGATTTATTTATTTGTCCGTTGAAATGAAACAGGCAAATCAATATTCAACACATTTAGCTCTCAACTCCACTGTATAAATTTCTGCATCTAAGGCATTATAAATAAACAACTAGTCACTCAGCAACTGTCTAAATTTGACGCAATTAGCAATCAGTAACTTACTGATTCCGAGACTTAACGTAACTACTTGAATCTAATTGAATTCGTTGTACATCCTTACAGCCGTCACATAACAGTAAGCTAGTTTTCGCATCGACCTAAACCTCAAGCAATAGTAAAAGAAAGTTGGCGAACGATTTTCTGCGGCTTAATTCAATGTGCTTTTCAAGCTTCCGTCACTGACAGCCGCCGCAAGTCAGCTCAAATTACATACACGTTTGCGTAGCGTATGAATTACGATGAAAGCAGGAGTCACATTCTTGGAGAGAATTCACCTTGTCTTCCCATGCCTTCGGTGCGGAAATTCGGTCTAATTCATTTCCTTTGAGTGTTATGAATGGACGAAACACCAAATGAGAAATTATTCCCCAGAGGAGAGGCAAGCAAGCTGCCTCCCAGTATTATAGTCAAACTTGGCATGCAAATTGATCTCCGGGTCAATTCAACAAAATTTTTAATCTGGCGAGACTGATCTGTAATGGCAGAGCACAAAAATCCAAACCATCTGAAAACACACAAAATATGTTGTCCCACAAGCAAAATAGTCTTCTCCACACTATGTGTAAAATCATTTTTAAAAAGCAAAGCATAAAATTTGGTTATTGGAAGTCAGACATTTTTTAGTTTGTTCTGGATGTTTTCGTCTAGAAATGGATACAAGCATACCACATTATCAGCTCAACCCTGCAGTTACCTTAGAACAAATATAATTGAGCATTTAACAATGATTTGTCAAAACCTGCAAAAGTTCGTAGAATTGTTTTTATGAGGAATGGAAAGAGAACTCTAGAGCGCTTCGGGTTTTCACAACAAATTTGCAAAGCACAGTGAAGAGTTAAACCGCCATACAGCACCCATTTAATAGCTAGAAATAGGTCCCTCTCAAAAAGGTTTTTACATTTATCTTCGGCATCACATTCTGAGGCAAAAAGCTGTAACATCCCATTTAATCACGAAAAATGGTTCAATAATATAAGGTTAGAATATATTGGAAGTCTGGCTTAACCACATAAAAATTTTAGCTTGTCTCAGCGTTATTTTACAGTAGCTGATTAAATAAAACGTTTTGGCCTGGCAGTGTTTATTAAGATACAACCGAATACGCAAACATCGCCTTTCTATGAGCTTACACAATGGATGATCAGTGGTAGTGTATGGTTCAATGCAGTACTAGCGTCATGCTAGGAACCTCCAGAACGGCAGCGTAACGAAAGCGTAGGTGCACTGGTTCTGTTACCGGGCAGTTCTTTGAATTTATAAATATAATCAGCAGATGGGCCATATGCCCATTGAAACATCGGAAGTAATGCTTATTACTCACCGAACGACCATATTAGTTGCGTGTCTGTGCTTTACAAACGTCTGCTAAAATGGGTATTATTGCAAAAGGACAAATTCAAAACGGAAGTCAAAGTGTACCTATTTTTACTAACATTATCTTTAAGCAAAAAACCAAAGAGAAAAACCGAGTTTGCATAGACTAGGCGCATCGACACACATCGGCACTTAAACGGGGATCGCTTTCTGATTTGCGTGCACTGACATGACAAACAAGTTACGGTAATACTAAATGCAGCTGGTTAGAATCAAGTGGTTTTTAATGGCTAGTCAAATTCGGGTGGAGTTCCTACACAGCAGCGAAACCAATTTCGCATATTCTTTAAGTGTTCGTTAGCTTTCAATAACTGATGTCGTCTCTTAGTATAATAGCCTAGAACTATTGTTTTTCAGGTCATTATCTAAGCTGATCTTAGACTGGTTATTGACACTATGGAAAATTTTCGGTTGCAATCTGTTATACTTAGTGGAAACAGCATAAAGAGTAACCACCAACGCGAGGTAGTCTCGGTTGTGCATTTGAGTTATAATGTGGTCACTAACAACCATCATCTATCTGGTTGATTTTCTATGAATTTTAACCCACAGGAGTTGGAATTTTAATCTGCATCAGGTACACGTTTGGGGTAGTCATTAAACTGCTGGTAAATGTCAACTAGACTACATTTGGCCTTGGAATCATCGTCCAAAACAAATAAAATCCATGGGCTCTCATCCTCCTACTGTTCACTGAAACCATGCATACAGTCGCAGACATATATAGTAAAAATGATACCTCGATTGGTCGTCCAGGAATATATCGACTGTGAACACTTAGTCAAATCAATTAGTCTGTCAGTGGATCGTGATAAATATATACTAAGCCATATCACTGATGAGATTACTCGGTTAACCACTGTGTCGAATGCGTAATCGAGCCTATGAGCAAATAATCGGCAAAGTTACAAAGCTGTGACTGCTTTTATTTTTGCTAACGACACGCTCTTAATATTATTTTAAAAATAACCACATTTGGCTATTTAATATTTAGTTTTACATTGCCGCGGCTAGGGTGTATGTCGAATGTAATATGGTACCTGTTCGCGAGGCCATGCGGTTCCGAGTAAACTGTTTAAATGTGCCAGTTTATTACATAAACGCTAAGCACTTGGGGTTCATCTGCTTTGGTGCACATAGTTTATCCTCCTTTACAGGAGTGGGGATGTCACACATGGTGAAAAGTATGCTTTTTCATCCGCGTGATACAAACTTGACATGAGCAGAGTTAAAACAACCATACCCGACAAATTTTGCATGCATGTTCAAAATAATCAAAAAAAATGGGCAGGTAATTCCAATTTGATGGTGTCGTTTCTAATTATGGTCAGTAGCAGCCTACATTAGTTAAGAGGAGCAAACATTTCATTGATTTTTGTGATGTATAAAATGTTTCTCTGTGTTAATTTGTGACAGCTATGCATGAGTCCCCGATATGTCCTGGGATTGGAGGCTAGCGCATGTCTATAAACGTTATAATTGAATGTAACTATTTTTACTCAGCTGTTAAGGGAATTGAGCACGTCGCGTCTTCGAAGCCAGCATAGTGTTGACTATTAGTTTTGTGTCTAGCAAATTTGCTCCACACTGAGCATTCAGCTAAACAATGAGCATGCACCAATTATCAGATACGTAATGTAACTCAGGTTGGCTATAACATAGCAACGGGCGTTTATACGTGGGCTATATTTGTAAGTGCCCAATAAACACATTACACGCATCGTACCGTTTATTCTGAAACATCGAACCATCGACCGCGGCAAAGCGACCCAATGTTTTCAACCGTAGACAGCCCCATGATTCGACAAACTCTCATGCAGTGGAATATGGGATTTCCTAAATTGTTTACAATGTTACCCTGAATGTCAATTGCACACACACTAAAATGTGTGGAAAGCAATACATGGCTCAGCAGGCACGCTCCATATACACATGCATGTGTGTGCGCACTTGTGATCCAACGCAATTTTCAGGTTGGCTGTCCAGGAACCTATTGTTTATGCTCGGGTTTGTATAGACTTGCAAATTGCTGCATTGGAAGGTGCGAATATTGGCTAGATAAGGAGACAGGTACAAGCGAACCAGGCAGAGCTATTTAATTTTCCTTATATTTTTTACACGTTAGGTAGTGAGAAACACCTCAGCTAATCATTGCAATTCAAGTGCAACTTAAAAAGCTACACTAAAAGCATGCATGCTGAGCAACCGATAAAGGTTATACCTCGTTTTTATATAGCTAACAGCAGGGATATATACTAAATAGTTAGATTAGGTTTCGAAATGAGAGGATGTTGGAATGAGAGACCAAGCGGGAAAGGAAAGCACTAATGAACTTAGATAATAAGTTCACGAAAATCGGCGAAAGCTAAATCAACAAGTGTAGCAAGACAAAAGTCTTTATAATCTTTCAAGCTTCAGCCGAAGCGAGAAATAAACTAGAAGTCGTAATTACTTTTGAACGCGACATCTCTTGGCCACTCCTCCTTTTCTTACATCCACCCACAGGCGCTCAATTAAAACACTTCGCGGAAGTCGCTGTGACGACGTAAGCAACACTTGGTCAAGCCAACGGAGACTGGTTCGTGAGATAAGGTTGCTGAGCCTTTCACTTTATCTTCCAATTTGCAGCCTAGGCGCCGAGCACTCACGCCACACACAGTGTTCCCACTAGATATGAGCTAAATTACGAAGGCAAAGATGGTCAAACATAAATAGCTACTTTGTGCCGGTCATTCTAATAGGCTAGGTTTTACAAACGTTGAGTAGGGTCGAAGGAAAATTTGTATTGTATAGACATTGATGACGAGGTGGAGCCATAATTGTCGAAGGTTAGAAATATAGTCTAGGCCTTTTGTCAAAATATGTCTATGTCTATGACTATGTCGCCGATTTCACAGGAACTGGTACAGCTGCTTGGGTAATTGTATAAATAAAGGGCTTCCGGCTGAGCCCCACCAAAGTGTCAGCGCAGGAAGCGGTCTCCACCAAACTGGGAAGAAAACTTTACGTATTGTTTGTGCAAAGTAAAGACCGAAGCGGTTGACAACTAGTGCTAATCTGTCCAGCAGTAACTGACGTCTTGGGTTGGTCACAGAGTACGGCAATTTTGTCAGTATAAGCCTAGTAAATGCGAAGTTCAAATATGACCAGCTTCCTACCCCCTAAGTTGTGTCCAGTAAAAGCATTTTTCATGAATTCGTCAATTTCAATGATGAAAAGTATGAGGAGGCAAACAACGTAGTCTTACATCGGCAAATATAATAAAGACTGGCGAGGGCTTGCTGTAAGTCCTTAGTGTGCCACTGTTACGAGCCTAAATCGATCATACAAAATTTACATGTTTCTCGGGCAGAACTGTCCTTAACAGAATACAAAAATGCTCGTGATTTTACCAAGTCAAATGTACATTTCATTTCAGGAACAAAACGACAGTGGCCAACAACATATATGACATCACTGCAACAATTATTGTAAATAAAACGTGTGATGGATGTAGCCCCAACATCAGCTATACCCTGTTCACTCCAAAAGTATCAGGCTTTGCGGATGTCAATCAAACTTCAGAGGGTGAATGTAGCAAATGTATTGAATGTGATGGTGATCAGAATGACTCCGTTTTGGTTGATGCTTCCGAAATGTGAGAATCCCTTGAATTTCAAGACAATAACGCATCAAATGTAATTGGTTGGTACAGTTCTCTGTTCCACAATTTCACAAAATACTCACGTAAATCATCTACAAGTGGAGGTCAGCAGTCTTCTTTATCTCCGACATTCCAAACCCACGTTCCACTTTTAGGCGTGACGGCGAATCCAAAGGGATAGCCAAATAAATCCTAGCGAGTATTATCCGGTAATAAATCTGACAAATCCAGCAGAGTAAATTGCTTTTC
Organism: Dicrocoelium dendriticum; assembly: GCA_944474145.2. Lineage (NCBI taxonomy): Eukaryota > Metazoa > Platyhelminthes > Trematoda > Plagiorchiida > Dicrocoeliidae > Dicrocoelium > Dicrocoelium dendriticum. The sequence goes on along the minus strand of OX104064.1, from coordinate 204,323,796 downwards.
AAGTGCCATGCTCAAATCTCTACGAGGTTTACTAGTGTGTGAATACGCTGCAAATACTCATCGCATTTAAGCTCACTAACACTAGGTCTAATGCAGCCTTTATTTAGCTAAATAATTGAAAGACAACGTCTAGTTGCATCCCCTCGCACGCAGTCTCTTAAGGCACGTATGGAGTTTTGCACGGAAGAAGTTGCGAGTTTCATTGTGTTCGCTTCCAGCCGAAATATGTCGGTGAGTATAGATAAATTAGAGGCTACGTAGGGTGATTGTAGCCAAGTCGGCTCTCCGATTTGCCAGATGAAGACTTGCTTGCTGTCAATAAGGATAGTGAACTTTGATTATATTGAACTAAAGCTAACTCAACCTGGATGTCAGCGTACTTTGACACGCATTCATATCAGCTGGCTTCTACAGCTGGTAAGTGTCTACGCGCTCACAGCGTCGTCGCATATTTCCACTGAAATGTACCCGAAGATTAGCATATATGAGCGCATGTTCACTATCCATACGTGCGCTCCAAATTGTGTGGCTGTTTTAGAGGCAGCATATCCATTAGTAAGTAATAGCGAAGTGGTCGAGTTTCTTCCAAGGCCGCTTCAAAGCTGTATGGCGCCCTATCACTTCCCGGTGGATGATATGTCGGAAGGGAGTACTCAGCGAGCAACTTCACACAAATGACGTAACAGCTCACCGTTATCATTACGAGAGTTGCCTTGCTGCAGCTCATCTGTGAACAATTATCTAACTTGAGTTTTTAGATTTTCAGGTTGGAACTAGATTATCCGTTCTTCTTCTGTAGAGAAGGAGCTCTTTCAATTCTCGATAGAATTCGTCTTACTCTGAGTCAGCCTGCCAACTTGTGGGCACCTAAATAATAAAGATAAAAGAGCGTCACTTTTCTGCGTGAAACGTCAACAGTTTGAAAAAGGCAGCCATTCGAACGATTCCCATCCGACTAGTGACTGGGATCCCATCAACTTCAGATAAGGTATCAAGGACAATGTCAAGAAAGGCATGGCCGACACTCAAAGCTGCATTGCATCTTGATAGGCACAATGAGAGGGTATTACTAGTGTCATATGTAAGGAAATGGCAAAGCAAGTACAAAGATCGAGTACAGCAGGAACGTTTTTCATAGGCAACATGTATTGTTTAAGAATATCTATTATGTTTGGACTAGAGGTGCTTGCTGACCCATCATTAAAAAGTGTGTATATTGAGGCGTGTCAATTTGATGGAGTGCCGTGGACACAATAGAATTAGACGAACTGGGATAGGCACTTGATTAAACATGGTCTTGCCGACTGGGCAGGGGTGAATCTTCGCATTAAAATATAAGCGGAATATTGAAGATAAACGCCTGTCAAATAATGCGGAATGTTCGAAATATGGGGTTTTAACTAAGAGGATAAACTTGAATTTGGCGAAGGAATAATGCGGTTAAAATAGCGCGGCTGGTAAATAAGAAGACGTTTTTTTCAAAATTAGCGTAAAATGCCCATATTCACTTTATCGTTGTGGAAGATTGAGTCCTGTCGATGATTACAGCTAGATGACCAAGCAAATCTTTTGGATACATTTACTGTATAGCTTGAGTAGGATGCTGTCAGCTTAGCCAAACTGAAAATCAAGAAGGCATAGGGCTATCAATGAAAGCAATTAGTTTAAACGTAAACGCTATGCAGCCTGAATGGCAGTGGCGTATAAATGGTCCGTATTATAGAATACAAAGCCATTATTACACCAGCGAGAAACCTGAAGGCTATTGTGGCTTAATTTATCACTTATAGACATACACCTAATTGGGTTTTTTGTTCTGAAGACGTATGCAGCACCACTGGCACAGCTAAATACATTGAGGAAGGAAACAAACCATCGCTCGACTGTAATTCTCAGGCGGAATAAAGTGGTGTGTAAAATAGGATAGGTTCAAATTGAAGGTACTGCAAGACGTGCGACATTTGACAAAACACACCGCACGCCTTGCAAATAAAACTGGACATACTGCAGGCCCAAATTGGACAAACTGCACGCTAAGATGAAAATAGCAACACATTAGAATAAATGATGAGAACGGATAATGACATTTTTCCGCCACGTTGAGCAGACGCAAAGGAAAATTTGTTCCATAGGTCTCGGGCGAATGTGCATGCCCTCCTATGGGTAATGAACCTGGTTCAATTCGATTATATCCGACGACCCAGTTGTTTCCTGCCCCTCAATGGACTTGCGATTAATTTATGCATGTTTGTGGGCAAACCTACTCAACCACGCGCTTACTGTCCATACTAACTCCACCAAACAGTCTGGATTTATTAGTATGTAGTTTGCATGAAAGTAAAACAAAGCGAAGCGCGACAAAAGAACTCATTCTAGAGACCACGGCGATACAACTGAACTTCATCCGCACAGAAAGATATCCTCACCAACATCGTGTTTTCGACAGCAGAACCAACCGCAAAGCTGCTGAAGTGGACTATGTCAACGAAAGCAAGGTAATAAACATACTAATAATCTACAAAATGAAGACACGAAATGGAGCAAATGTGGAGGAAGCAGCAAGCGCAAAATGACTCCCTGGGTTCTGCACCGCATCAGCCGTGTCTGTATGTCTTATCCGATTTATATTTTCATCATTGTAAGTGATTGGCTGTTGCTTGATATCTCCAGTGTGGCCGCGCGTTATGTGCATGTTGAGAAGGTGACTAACTGTCCATTACCCACTACCTCGTACATACTGGCTCTAAGCGACAGTTGGTCTTTTCTGGAGGAGACCGGGTGCTCGGTCCTTTTGGCCGTGCTTGGCTCAATGAGTGGTTCCATGCATTCAGTGTAGAGCGGACCACGTTCCAGCCACCGCATTCTGTGCGCATATGTTTGCCTGTGAAGGAGTGTGCGCCAGCTTCATTGCTGAAAAGTGGCTCCCATCCACATGCCTCCCGCTCTTATTCCTTCGGGTTTACACATGGTATGTGCTTGAAACCGTGGGGCGTGCAGCGAAAGCCGCCCTTACGTACAGGGGTTTATATACATCTGAATTCGTTGGATATTATAATGATGCTGCACGGTAAGTTCTTGCTATTCATTCGTACAATTAGTTTACCGTTGGCATCGTATGCCTTTACGCTCCGTTGATCTGTCACATTCCATGTATTTATCTTAAATCGCCCAGTCTTAACGATTCAATATATTCTTCTCTCTATCCAACTTGACATGCCTTAACCCAAGTGTTAGTAGGTGTAAGTGGACTTTAAATAGTATTTCAAATCTGTGATTGTATGTGTTCCAAACAGGTTTGATGGGTTTATTACCTGCCCTTTATTACACCTTCCATTGTGCTTGGGAAAGCTAATGAAGCGTAATCATCTGTTCATTATTGAAAATAGACATGCTATAGCACTGATTTGAAATACATAAATTAATGTCCAATTCCACGTCATGTGCAGCGGTTGAAGCAGGCTCGTTAGGTTTAGGGATGTCTAATTTTCAGAATTAAACCAAAGCATGAAAAGGCCCAGTGTTATCATACAAAAAGCCACGACGTTTAATGCAGCATATTATGTGCAGCAATTGCGGACAGAATTCTCCAGTGAAAATTCGTAAACCAATGGGTTGCTTAACCATCAGTTTGTAGGATATAACCAAAGGGTTTTGTTATCCACCAAAGAAACCTCCAGTACTTGATGCTAAATATGGCACTTAGCCAACAAACGGGACAGAGCTCGCCGGCGTAATATGGAACCATTTATAAAAAGCTTCCTACTATAGAGTAGCTAGAAATGCCGAAAGCAAAAACCCATGAAATAAGGAAAGTAAGGCCAGGTCCATGTCAGTCAAACGTGTGAGCTCACAGTCCATAAGAAATATCCAAACGCGTACGTGCCAACACCCTATTTGTTGCTAAAGATAGCAGACTCAAGGTTGTTACCAATCAACTAGCTTAAGCGTGCCTTTTAAACGTTTTATTTGAGGTTGTTCCGCATCCGTTTTCGGTTCCTCGTGAGGATGAATCACCGTCTGTCTTTACGTCAGTAGCAGTCGATTATTGTTTCTGGTTTTGTGGTTCGATTATACGTAGCTGGATATGACTGGCATGGCTGCCCAGCACACGGCTGTCCTATAGCTGTAGCTCCGCTTGGTTACTCCTTCAGCCCATAAATGTTGTAGGTTTCCAGCTTAAATAGTGAAGCTGTTTTCTGCACATTGAATCACATTGCCTCTGGCATCTTGTCATCACTACACATTTTTTACAGCCTTCCCTCCGTTATCCCTCGAGGTTCCCGAAAATAGCCAAATATCAACTCCACATGTGACTTCACTGTCGACTCTATCGGTGTCATGGGTAAAAGACCAGGAGACGATCCATGTAATTTTGCAGTTGCATGAGTCTGCTTGATGAGACTTTGATTAACAGTCTGAGGTGCACGTTTTGATTCTCATCAACGCAGAGTTGATGTGCTGCATTCCATTGCTACTCATGAACTGTTAAAAATCCTCACTGGTAAATGGTGCCCAGTATCGCATTCTAGTTGAAGATGTTTGCTGATTTCCATTTTCTTCATACATTAGATAAATACGCTCTTTCTGGCCAGCGTCGATATCGAAATATTTTCCTCAGACGTATTGCTGAACACGCTTGACATCAAAACTGATCGCGAAGTCCTCTATATCTTGTTGAGTGTATTTCATTTCAATTGGTTGCAGAGTGCGAATAAGAAAAGCGATTGGACGAAGAAAATAGTTGTCTGTTCGTTGGCTCAGTAATGCGCATAGTTCGCTTTGGGAAGTGCCACACTGCTGCAATATAGGCAGCATCCAGTCATAAAGCACAAGGTACATGGGGGAGTTGAGTTCTCATTTTTCATATTTGGTTTTTTATCCGGACCCCACGTTCTGGACTTTACCTGTGCGACAATATGTGCACAAGTGGAAAAACGGTTCACGCGCAAAGAAAGAAGGGATGTTTGTGTTTAAACCTTCCCAAAATAATCGGAGTTCAATCTCCTTCTAAGGTTCATGAGAAACACGCATAGGCTTGAACTTGTCTTCAAACCATGTAATCCGTTTCTATCGAGGCGACAACCCCGTTAACGAACGGTATCCGAGCAAAACGTACTAATGGACTAATCCAAATTGAACTCATTCAGCTGTAGGCAATCGAGCATAGTGGATAATGTATATAAAAGTTCAGCATCTATACGACCAGTAATAAGCATGTTATTAAGATAAGCTCGAGTGAAAGGAATATATCTGATCAGGTTGTCAATAATCCTTTGAAACTTCACCGGGAATGAACTGCTTCCGAAGGGCAGATGTTTACTTTAGAACAAAACAAAATGGCTACTTATGGTAATATGTTGCGATAAGTTTAGTCTATCTTGACTTGTAACTACGCGAGACTCACCTAGATCGGTATGAACATTTGATTGCCTGCCGACGTAGCATGCATATTGTCTATCTGAGGTAAAATATACGTTTCTACAATTAAACATCCAATAACATTTAGATTATAATCACCGCAAATACTTACAGAATTACCCGACTCCAGAATAGGACTATCAGAGATCTTCACTCACTGTATTAGACTGGCTCGACTATTCTTGCTTACTGCAATCTTATTTTCTCGACTTCCTCTTATGGTCTCTTGAAATAATGTAAGCTAGATTCCTTGAAAATACTGAGCTGAATTCTTGCCAGAATTTCAAACTAGACTCATAACCATCTCAATTGATTAGCAAAAGCGTCAGAATATTTGTTTATACTACTTCAAAACGCTAGCTAATATTCATAATCTTGACCGCCTCCAGCTTAGCCGAAAGGCATTTAATCCAGTCGCTTCTGATAAGTTTGGGCAAGTATTCGCCACGCCATATGCATGGAAGATCCTTTTCACCTCTTAAAAATAAAGATGAATGGTTCATTTTCTCTGCACTGGTAATAGTTTCCCGGTGTAAATCATCAAATTTATTCACAGGAGGATAATTTGTGTAACCTTTTAATTGATGCAACGTCGATACTGGTAACTGAGTCGTCAGGATAAAGTTTAATTTAACCAACGTGTTTTCTATCTCCAATTACAGAATGCGAGGTGGGAGGACGCTTGATGCAAGACGTTGAGTTCTAGTTCGTGTTTAGCTGGTCAAATTCGTTGGAATATTGGACGATCATTACAGGAAGACATGAAAATCATCAGAAGTACGCCAGCACTCAGTGCCGAAGTTTCGATGATGCGAAAAGTCCACAGTTCGCGGGGTCATGTAAACGAGACGGCGGCTGGTTGGAAATAAATCGTTGCGATCCCAGGCCAGTTTGTTACTTTTATTTGGTGATATATATGGTAGATATTTGTCTCCAATTGTACCATGCTATATTCTTTGTTGTTGGGAAATACCCAGCTAACTTTTGTCGCCCACTTTTTGAAGTTATAATGTCGTTGTATAAAATCTGCTCTCTCGCTTTCTGTTCCTGTCGTCGTCAGGCCAGTTTACGTCGTTCTTTTCTATAAAATTGTGTGTAATCTATATTATTAGCGATGCATATTTAGTTTATCAAAAATGTCTGTGTTATTTTATTTTAGCTGTTCCGATGCTCTATTACCTTAATACAGTCGCATCGATCGATATCTGTTTTTGAAATCGCCATGCTGACTATTTTTGGTGTCTGCTCTAGAGTAGTTGGTTATCTTGAAAACGCTGCATAAACTTCCATATTTCGTGCATTGGTTTATCTGTTGACCAATTTAAACTACTGTATGCCTTCCAGCATAGATTTTATCAAAATGTTGTATAAAATGTGTCAGCCTAAAGGAAACGAGTATGTAATCTTGCATTTTGTGATCGAATCCGCATAGAGATGGGCTTCTCCGCGGTTTACTCAGTCCGCGTGCGACTGCTGATGGTCACACGGCAGCGAAGCGCCGTTATAGAGTATAGCTCTCACATTTATGGAGTGATAATTTGCCGTCGATAAAAGTCGAGAGTAAGTAAGACGGGCGAAGTGTTCCATAAATAGGAGCTCCATTGATTCATCGCATGCATCAGAAACGGAGCCACCCCTAGTTCGAAAAGAACCCAAGCCTGCCGGCGGTTAGCTCTCCTGGAAGATGTTCATCAGTTTCTGGAGACTCAGCTAGTCTTTCTATGTCACTGTTGTTTCCGGCCAACCTTGGAAACCCGGTGTAGGATAACTCAAATGAAGGAGGCGAACACACCGAAATAAGAATTATAAATCAGATGTCAGCCTACTGCGACGTGCTACCTTATGATATTTCACGCGCCGCCATCAACGGATAAAAATCCTCCTGCTGGTTAATATCTAGACTTCGAAATTCTGCAGAGCCTGATTGATAGGCTTCGCAACATCGGTGAACAGGAGTTGATGGTGATGTAATTCACTTGTCTTCGAAAATGAGATAGTTTAATATAGTTTCTAGGAGTCAGCTTTATAGACTACACTATCCTGATGTTGGTATTATCCCATCTAGTTAGGCTAAAATAATTGAAAATGCATATTCGTCCATACGTGAATCCGTCGGAACGAGATAAACTGAAATTATCTACCATGGATTTGAGGCGGCTTATCGAAAGCAAAGCAAGCAGTCATCGCCTTGTACATTTTTGGGTAGTTCCCGGATTCACTGAACCCGGATCAACTGGTCAATGAAGCTTCATGCACGTCCGGCGGTTCCAACCGCGACCCACATGTTGTCCACACGAATGTTTACAGTTTCATAAACAAACGTGACAATGTATATCACTTCCTTTTTCCTCCTCTTCATGACATACTGGAACTACCCGAAACCTGGTTAAACCCTGAGGTCATTATTAATGAATTCCATTTTAGTGGCTATTTGTGCTTTCATTGTGACACATTATCAAATGAGGGAGGAGGGTTTATTTAGAGTTTTAGAAGAAAGGTCAAGAAACTATACTGCGTAGTGCAGGTTTTCCGTGATTTTGAATGTGGTCGCCGTTAACGG
>OX104064.1:204240481-204315342 GCA_944474145.2 Dicrocoelium dendriticum | reverse complement strand
AAGCTGCTGACGCGTATCGAAGTCTTAATTCAGTTACCTTGCAGAGTATAACTTGGACATTTGTGTCAATGCATGGGAGCTTCTCGGAGACCAGATTTGTGTTAGATAGGATGGATAAAGCAAGTGAGTTTACGCCGATCAATAATGGGTCGACGTCTAAACGTTTTTGGATGGGTTGCAGACTGTCGAGGCGAATTTGATACATAAGCAGGTATCAGATGCCCCGAATCCCGGTGTTTGCTGGTGCCCTGCTGTGCCCCTCCGAATATAATGGCTACTGTTGAAACCGTCCCCGAGTCAGGTCCTGCTGCTGGCATTTTCATTGAGAGTTGTGCCTCCACTGAATTGTCATTAGGATGTGCTAGGGTTACCTCTGCTTTTCTTGACGAATTTCTGTTGGCAATCTGCTACAGAAGTTAGTCTAGTTCTCTAGAAGGGTACGTGCCTTTAGTTCTGTTTGCTACGCAACTGTCAACAGTCTGGGACCGCACCCCTTATAGTTTGATGATATGGGGATCCTTCTCAACGAGGTGGCCACGAAATTTTCGAGAAAAAGAGCCTCTGGGATGTAGTGCCATTGCTCGCGGTCGTGCATTTGGGTATCGTCGGAACAGGAATCTGTAAGTTCAGGAACACGGTGAGCAGGTTGACTCTTTTCTTATCTTGAGTTTTTCTGTACCTCTCTCTGTTACAGGGGATCCGTTGAACGTTCTTTCCACCTGGTTTCAGGTAGTATGCGCACTCCACTTGAGTCGTTGCGGAGACCATTCACAGACAGCAGAACCGCTTCTGTCTCGTCCACAGAGTGTAGTATTACGCTAAATAACCGGGGATTCTCGTAGTGTGACTCTTTTGGGTGACGCGAGATTCCTTTTAATGTCGTGGGATTAGCGTAGACACCGATCGACGTACAGATGTAACTCCATTGATTCGATCATCCGTCAACCTGCCCTTAATTGTATTGGATTTTGATTCAGGGACATTAAAGGACACAAAGTTTAAGGCACGGTGGTTACGCCCCGTGTCTACTGCTTTTGGATTTTGAGTCTTGGTATCCGGTGTTTTTGGTGAAATTGTGAACGGCACTGATAGGGGCCATCCGTGTTACGACACTTTAGTTTTCTCTATTCCGGGCGCAAAGGTTACCTGTGTTGTTTCCGGTGTTTTCTTGGTTACAACGGATACGTACATTGTCGGGTTTTTCACTATGGCTGGTTGACGGAAGCTTACGGTCTCCTGTGTAGCAAACATACTACTAGGTGCAACACACTGTACATACGTTGAGTCAGGCATGCTACAGGCAAACATTTTACTTATAGATGTGAGCGAGAATGTAGCTTTACTGCTGGAGGCTGAGTCGTTTTGGTTAGATTGGGACGCCTGGCTCTCTTCTTCGGCCTGACTAGGTTATTCGGGGTGTTATTTTCACATATAAATGCAGGCCCGTTTCCTCATATGGGTATAACCCTGGCGCTCACCAGTTGCTCGACTGTTTCTGTTAGCGTTTCAGACTTCTTCAGTAGCACAGCTAGGCAGCTAACAAATGGGAAAGAATTGCATACTTGGCAGATCAAAAACTTATCTGAGGTGTTAGTGTACCGTTTTGCTTTCCTTGACCCCATCCCAATGAAGGCAATGTGAGAGGATTTCAAACGCATGGTACACACCAGACCCATTTTTACCACTTTTGCACACAATTAGCATCTGCGCTTCATAGGCGACATGTTCACAATAGGCGTGCTGTTCTAAGGCCACGCGGTTGGCACTTTAGCTTCCCCCGCAAAAGTAAGTGTGAGTCAACGTGGCGCGCTGGCTGTCCTTAGTGTTCCTTTGTACGCACAAGTTGAATTGTTGGTGGGTTGATCGATCGATGTTAGGTCCGGTTGGTTTGGGACTCAGAAAACTGAACTACACAACGGTGGAAACAGATCGCGAGGTCACAAACTCCTTCACGGATGTCTTGAGAATCATAAGATGGGAATAGGCTTAGGCATTTCTGACTGACTAGAGAATTCTGCACCGGATGCTAGTACACAGAAGGGCAATGGGCACAAATTGAATGAGGTATCCACTTTTGTTCAATCGCGGATGCATATCAAATCGGTTAGTAATGGTTAAGCTTTAATGGTATAAGACAATTCCAGGTATGATAGATAGCTGTGTAGCGCTGGTAAATCCGCTTCGTATGAGCATGCGGTGACTACCCTGCGAAAGATAGAAGTTAGGGAGGATTATTCCAATTTAACCGAGATCACGCACGTCAAGCTTGTGATCCACATAATAAACATATCCATAGTGTGGATTTATTTTGCTCCACTAGTCTTGATTGTGCTTACTCGAGAAATACTCGGAGTGTTTGACTAACCAAACAAACTTGCGCACGATGCTTACATCGATAAAAGTACGTGCATGTTTGGACTAGTCGGACAAGTGTAACTTCTTTGATAGAGGAAAAATAATATAAATATAGCTTCTGTCATTTACTACCTTCTAATATTAGTCGTTGGCCAGGCACCACATCGTGTTTGTTGCTTACACAAGTCAAACTTTAGATATCCCGAGAAAGGTGGACGGAATCTGTCGAGGCCAGACCAGGAGTTAACATCGTTTACCCGGACTTATCTACAACTTTCCATCGCCTGGATCACCACATTCTCGGTCGTGCGCTTCGATAATATTTTAGAAGTGACGCTTCTCTAATTTGGATATGTAAATCCTTCATTCAACAGCAGTATGTTAGAGTCAGCATTGTCATTTCCGACTGAACCGCAGAGCAAGGAAGTAGACCCCAAGTGTTTTTACAGGACTACGTTCATTCTTGTCTTCCGCACGGAGAACCCTAGATTACTCCTGTCCAATGTACTATCAACTTAAAGAAGCTTAAGTTCACATAGGACACCATGATGATGCATGGTCACACGGTACTGCGAGACATCTCAATGTGGGCATTTGAAAACCGACTCCAGTTTGACATCGTACACGCATTTTCACGGTGCAGATATAACTTTGGTAACATGAGTTGAAACCTGCTACGCCGAAACGCAATCTGAAAACAAATGTGAGGAAGGAGCTATGTTTGCTCGAAAAAACAAGCAACATATTCGAGGATAAAAGGTCAGCAACTTGTCTCCTTATAGATCGTTCTGTAATAACTTACATATGACCGTGTAATAAATCTGCACGTCTCCATAGAATCAAATTCTGGATAGGATAGCTAAGACCTATTTGTTTTAGTCTTAAATGCGATCCCCGCGAGATGCGAGGAAAGTTGGTTAAGGGTAAATATATAATGAGCAGCCAAAACATACTTGTTTTATTCACCAGGAAGAACTTAGCACATCGATCAAATGCTTCTTTTATAGAAGCGTAAGTAACAAGCAAATATAATATTCTCCCCATAATTTCCATCCCAACTTATCTGATCTATGATTCATGCCATACATCAGTACATATTTCGGGAGCATTATTCACTGTAGCAAATATGAATTCACATGTGCTTAGTGTTATTTATTTGCTAAAATATAAGTATTCATCAGTTAATTATACGGCGCAACATTGCCACTTATACCATTCCTTTACACAGCTTCTTCTTTGGGGGCGACTATACAGCTTGACAAAAGACGCGCCGTTTGTTTGCAAAGTTACCGGTCCGACTCAACAATATCCAGTGGGGAATTTTCACATACACTTTATTCGAAAAGGAAAAATCACCTTTGATTTTACAAGCGTACTGAAAACCACAAGTGAGGCAGAAGAAAGTACCTACAATTTGAAGGTTATAAATTCTAGCTTCCGTAAGTGACAAAAAGCAATGCTATTGCAGTTTATGTTTTATAAGTCTTATAAGTTAATTTGTTAAAATGCATTCAGGTGATGGTAGGATATGGGTCAGTTGTTACCTCACATTATTTTTCAGATACCACACCATTCGACCTTGATCCAAGTGAGTTCTATCTCCGACGACTTCGCTGCTGTTTCTGAGGTGTTACACCTAATAATCGCTTAGCCAAACTTCTTAAATCTCCAATAAAATTAGGTGTAAGCAACGTACTTAAAGCACTCCATCCTGGTGTAAACCGGTTGGAATAGAACACTTCCGCAAGCAACGAGTTTTAATCCAACTAATTCGTAGTTGTCGTTGATTTACTATAAGTACGTCGCATGATGCTGGTGTGACGGACGGATGAATACAAGTTATCAACTGCCAACAGATACAAAATCTGGCTGAACTGAACATAGCAATGTTATTCACACTTGTGTCCTATTGAAGTGTAAACCAGAACCAAACACCCACAGTAGGCTTTCTTACTCAAAATTGCGTAAGCGGCGCGTTGCCAACGTCCTTAGAGGCTGTGAAGCTGAATCGTTGAATAATGGCATTTATGGAAAAATGAACGACCGCCTTTGTCACAAAACAATTGCATATGCTGTAGTGTTGGCTGGTAACACAAATGCCCATGTTGGAGAGTTATCCACTGAACAGCTGTATATAGGTCCAAAAGAAACATAGGTTCCTCTAATAGTACCGGTAATTAGTCGTTGCACTTATATGAAGAAGGTTATATCTTCGCAAACCCTAAAGTACGGCACAGAACTAACCAAAATATGATATGGTGAACTCCAGTTTCAGGCTAACCGTAGACGTAACCCGAACACAAAAGTTTTGATAATCTTTGAAGAGAAAGCATCCGGAACTGCCGCGTGTGCGGAGTACAAGAGTGAACTCCGACTATGCACTTGTATTTGGTGACCACAGTGTCATTCCGTGGCCGATCGCGCCATCGCTGTGAGCGCACAAACAGCTGTCAAATAACCAAGCCATAAGTTTTGAACCATAACAACTTACGTTGGCATGATGAATGTATGTACGCTCAATGAGTGGTTGAAGGTCATTTGTCACATGTTTGCCGGACATGAATAGTAGTGGCTATGTCATTATGTGGTATATCTAACTACTAAAGAGTATTGGGGTCCTTACGTAGTCTCCGCAAATTCGCTATGCTTCCGGACACATCCAGGCTCGCAACTCTCTCACAGCTAAATTGCGGAACAAAGAGGGAAAGTGAAACTTTTAAGTCTCTTGTAGTGCCCGAGATGAAAACGACCATTTGTTTGACAACTATCAGTGATGGTTACGTCTCATACATGAAACGAGCAACAGAAGCGGTAATAATAGAGAATATGTGCGAGGAGATTTATTAATATTTGAAACGCTATAAGTTATAGCGTTGGAAGGCACAAATGTAATGCACCTAAATGAACCAGAACTACTAGCTTGACTGCCGGTAGATGGTAGCCCTGAATATACCCAATCGATAAGTCCTCGACTAAATGAGTCGAACGTAAGATCGGACAGAAGTAATAAGAAGATCGCATGAGCAGACGCAGTTTGGAAGACGGGCTCAAAATTATTCGTACTTATTCAGTTAGATGAGTGACGTACAATACTATTGAGCTAGCAAGAGTTGGAAACAGTCCCATCCGAATAGCCCGATTTTAATTGGTGCGCGCTTTAAAAACGTAGCCACCTGAGTGGCATAATTCTCATATTCATGGCTTGTGATTAACTTACTTTTGCTGTAGTTCGTAGATGGTTTAGCAACAGAAAAAGATAGACTGGAGGGTGGAAAGGTTGTTTTAAATGGAATTGACATTTTGTGAGCCACACCCAACTTGAATTCTGTCGTTGAATCCCTTCCAAGTATAACACCGACTTGCGAAAGCCGTGTTCCTTCATGCCGAACATGCTTTAGCACCCTTGGATCAATATTCGCACAGAGTGTTTGATCAAAGGTAGCTAGCAGGAGATACACGTAAACATTATTATGATGATGTAAACCTGGTTTCGGCTGGGGAGTGCGAAAGGATGACAAGCTTCTATTGTTCTTCAGTGCATTCGGCATTTAGAAAAATGGAATGTAGCTGCTAACTTGCATTTGCAAGTTTGCCATGTCAACTGGACACAACATGGACGACGTGTGCGGTTTCCAGACGATCGACTTTGTGACTTGTAGCATACTCACTGTTTTATCTTAATCTGTACGATTCCCAAATCTGCAGAGCGTCAATGTGCATACGAGCCATAGCTGCAAATCGAGACAGGATAGGCTTTATGTACGAAGCTACCGTGTTTTAACTCCAAACTGTTTAATCATAAAGATGGACACCAGGTCCATTTGCCTGTGCCGCTTAGCACAAATTCTTTGGTAATACCGTATGGACAATGAAAGCGTTTTTCTCTCTATTTTGAATTGAATTGCACAACTCTCTTATTTTACGCACCAGCCTCCGATGGTTGTGCCGTATGCATAACAACACAATAATCATCACCAAAAGAACTGCATCAGTTGCTTGAGCTGGGTGTGTGTTTGGTTAAGTGGGAGTGTTAGCAAGATAATGACTTAGTTAAGAATGAAAGTTGTCACTTCGAACTCAGCTTTTGCTACTGCTTCCAGACGCGTTGTAGAATCCCGAAAGTACAAGGGCAAATTTGGTTGTAGACACTTATTCACACGGTAATGAGTTGACCACCGTGGTTTAATTGTCACGTGTTTCTTTGTCAACCCCCAATAGGCTTAACCTCCTCCTTCTTAGTACAGTCTCATTCCTGATACCGAATATCAAACAACTAATGAAATGTTTGGTTTGTTTAGATGTTGGTTTCCTTCTTTATTGACACCATTCATTACCATTGTAAATGCGATGTTCCTCACCTCAAGTTGAAATACATATACTTAATCAGGCAATACTGCCATTGCAATCAGTCTAGAGTTGGCACGGATTTGCACTCCGAAGATTTGCATACCTGGCATTTCTATCTAACTCACATTAGTAATGAAGTTTTGACATACCCGTGGTGGAAAGTAGTCAATGAGTATAATTACTGAGCACAGCTTCAGTTAGAGTAAACTGTGCACTACAAACCGAACAGCGCATATTTTAATGTAACGAACACCAAGGATACGTCCTAGGTTAGACTTCCAAAACAGAACATTTGTCACTTCAAGAACGCACACGGAATCCCGCTCATCGTTGTCGCTGTGTGCGGCCCTAAACAACAGACCAGTTTGAGTACTCTACCAACTCCTCTCATGACATCTTTTTCATAATTGGAAAGCAAGAACTCTGTTCACTAATTTTCACTGTTCTTAAGACTGTGTCATTTAGACACTGTCGTGCGATTTTTGCAGGCAGTCATACAATGGATGATGTTAACCAGACCTCAGTGTCCCTGTTAACTAACTCAAACCTGCTGCAAACAATTCTTCCCGTTATCAAAAACAGCCCGATTCAAATAGCTAACCCAGAGAAATGGAGCACTTGAACAGAAAACTGAGACCGCGCCTAACTCATAATAAATGGTTATTATTTCATCTTACTAATACACAGAAAGCAAGCACGATTTACAGAAGAGAAATTGACATGGCTTCATTAACATTGTGACATGCAGGTTATACAAACCTCGAATAGCGAAATCAAGATGGGTGCCACGCGTACTGATAATTCACAACGGTGTAGGTCACAATCAGGCAAAAGTTTACTTTTATGACTCAATTTGAGACGTCACTTCATTCAATGTATAGAAGGAAAATTCCTTGGGAGTCAAACATGGAACAGCATCAGTGCAGATAGTTTATTTTCATTTGAACTGCTACTTTTTGACGCATACACCTTCATACTCTCTGATGGAAATTTATTCTTATGATGCACCGTTTCCTTTAGTTTACATAACCTACCGTTTGCTTTAACCAAACAGGATACCAACCATATCTCCACATAAACTGACTGTTTTTCTTTGATCCGCTTGAAATCCTCAAACACTTGGCTACTGTCGTTTCACCTGCATTAATTTGGAGATTGTACAGTTTTTCGCACAGTTGAAATGATAGCTTTTAACAATACAACCATCTGCGCAAGATTTAGCTTTTTACATTTGTGCATATACGTAGTCCTTCTAGCTTGTCGTTTGTCAGTGTGTAGTTCTATGTTGTAGGTGCAGCACTCCCATTCTGCCAGCGACATCCTCTTCTGCTCTTCACTGAGTAAATGTTATAACAATATTCAACGTCTTCAAAATCCTTGACATGTAAGCAACTGGGATGTATTTGTGGAATCTGAAAGTCATCGTAGCTGTTCTATCCAATTCCAGCACCTAGGGTCGCAGATTTCTTCCTTATCTGTGCGTCTCAATTAGCCCTAGCGTGCTCTGAACTCCCAAGCCGACCAGTAAAGGGTGACAAGTTACGCATAATACACTGGGTCAGGACTATGCCAGCAGGGATAGACCAAGCGGTTACATGTATATTGTTGGGTTTGGTTTACGTAAGGCAGTCGCATTTGTGGCCACAGTTTAATTAGAAACAAGACGCGCGATTTCGTTCTGAAATGGTGAGTTTCACGTATAACTGGATGGTTCCGTTCAAATGCTCCCACCGTTGATTACTGTCCATTTTCAAAAGGAGCAGCATGGAATTCATTTTACTAAATTATTAAGGCCAACGTGATACTTGGTTTCTGACACCAGTAAAATTTTGTGTAAGGTTTAGGGTTAAATTTACAAGTGAGGTTAAAGTAGCAATAAAAAGCATGCATCAATCCACTTTTTGTATTTATACTGAGGAATATGTAGACGCGTTACGAGGCAACACTGAGGCGATAGTGCGTCTCCTGGTTGTGGTCCATTTTATCAAATATTTATAGAAGGGTACCAATGACCAAATTTAATAGCGAATTCAGTCGGCTCGCATCCATATGGTTCTTTAAGTATTTGGATGTTAGGATATCCAAGTTAATAATAAAAATTTATGTGGATTTCTTAGTAATCACCTTCAGGTATAAATCCATCGGAAAGATTAATGACTACGCCTTAGTCTGAAATGTATGGCAAACATATTGACCGAATTCGCGACCGTTGATTGGGTGCAATGAAGCAATATTCTAGCACATTTTTAATAAAGCGAATGTTTGACATGTTTCGTAGGATGATTAAGATGTAAATAACAAAGTAAATATATTTGGCGCCAGTGAAATGTCGTTGGAGGTACAAGGACTAACGAATGGGTTTCGTTTACTCATATGCGAGTATTCCTGCCAAGCGTTTGGTATGGTTATGGCACTATGCACTGTGTCTTGTTCACTTATGCCATCATCTGGTAGTCATAGGCTATATCACGTAGTAAAAATATGTAGGGATATCGTTAAGGCTAATTTCTGGTAAAAAGTTTGTTACAAGCGATGGAAAAAAGTTCCATGTGACAGGCGGGGGAATAAAACATTGCGTCGACATTCCAGTAGACTGTATTGAGTGGTCAGCTTCAATCGTTGACTCCTTAGGGATGTGTTTTGACTGAGTTGCAAAAGAGAGTTGCAATTGTTATTTGGGTTAATCAGGATCTGATACGCCATTTTCAGATCGCCCTGTAGACGTCCATAATAGCCGCTGTAAATTTTGTTAGTTGTCAGTCTGTGTGTGTAGTAAAGATGGAAAAATTCTCTGACCCGTTTTGTCTCCTGCGTTATGCATTATCGATTGCGGTTAGGTGGTTCTCATGCTAAGTTTACCACACTTGGATATCGTATGTCACATGTGACATCAAGTACGTGTTTTGCATTTCTGGAAAGTTTGGCATCAAAATTCTTGAAGGCTTTACGAAGAAGTCAAAATCGCTGGCTTGCTTTCTTTGATCTCCGTCTGGATATGATAGCAATCCTGAGAAGTACGCTGAAACACTGGTGGTCCTACGCGGTAGTTGTGAGTATTTTGATGGCTTATGCTTAGACGTTCACAGCTGGTGCCGCTGAACGGCAACATGTTCTAGATTGACCATTGGTGCTCTTTGTCTAGGTCATCCTGTAGATCTGTGATGCACTATTGAAGCGATAGCGCACAAAGTATTTAGATCATCGGAAATAATAGACAGTTTGAAGACAACACACTTGCGAGATGATTTATGGAGACTAGGAACTGTTGCGGCCCGACCACTTAGCCCTGAGGTACGCCTCACATTCCTTCGACGGGTTTCGATAGAGTACTTCGAATCCTCACATTTAGAAGATGTTGAACTAGAAAGTCACCTTTTCTGTCCAGAATGGGATCGCCGGTACCATTATTCTGGAGTCTGTGCAGCTATACGCTCGGGTTCTGGCGGTCAAATGCTCCTGAGAAACCTAGGATTAATACACCTACTCCTACAGTAAATATTCCATCTCATTTGCACAAAATATCAACAGATAAGTGGAGCAGATCCGCGTTTGGCGAAAGCTGTGCTGTACGGGAACGAGAAAATTGTTACTCCCTTAGGTTCTGTATGAGCGCCTTACTAACAATAGACTCCGGGAGCTTTGAGATCAAAAGGAGTAGTGTTGTCTAGCAATGATGTGTTGGTTCTGCAAGGCCACTAATTTGTACTTTGAAGGGATAATCCCGAGTTTGCAGAACGTGGGACGAGTAACTCTTCGAATCATTAATGTAAGTTTTGCTAACATTTCAACCAAAGTTACGGTAGCAAATGTGAATGGCTTCGAACAAATGCCATCCGCTCACTGTGATCTGCATTAGCGAAAGGACATCATTCCTATTTGGACAGCTTCGGTTGTAGAAACATGTACTTAGTGCCAATGGCAACATGAACTGCTTAGGAATGGTGTGTCATGATTACACACTTTGGAAGGTACGGTAAGTTGTTGTCCAAGTTCTTTGGCCTCATGCAGTTTACAGAGCAAGCGTTCTGCGATTAACCCGGTGAAGGTTTGTTTCTATATCTGTATAGCAGGTTTTGCATATAGCTAATTGTAAGCATAAGATGTTGTTGGTTCTTTACCTTATCCTCTAGGACGGGTTTGACACCGCGGTTCCTTTTTCGTGTAATACAGACTTCCCAACTGTCCTCTCCCGAAGTGGTTATGTAGGCTGGCCATGTCAATTTCCTGAATGAGGTATATATCCGAGCCCAGCTTGGTAGGACCGAATTCATCTTGTTGGATTGCTGGATTTAGATTTCGTAGTTGATGTCAAGAGCCTGTTCGATATGTTGACGAAACAACAGCAAAATATTAGTGGCACTCATGCACTGAAGTTCACGTTGCATGGGTGACTTGTTTTCAGTAAGGATAACTTGGCTAAATATCGGAATAGAACTCGAAATATTTTAGCATTTGTTAAGAGCACTGGCAAGACTTTCGTTACGAAAGCGAAACATAAGACAAATAAAGGATAAACATATTCTCCTCAATCTTCCACCATTAATATCGGTCTCGGCAATATTGCACGCCCTTGAATCAGTAAAAATTACCTTGCTTTTTAAGCTATTGTTAGCCATGTTGGGGAGAATGGCATTTTTCCCCTTCTACATTGTGCGTAATCTCAGAGGCGACTGCACTGAGAAAATTTAGTGCTCCATTCTCGCGCTTTGGCTTTGAATAAGTAAGAGTCTGAATCATCTAGAATACTGACTTATGGATATCTCCAAATGTGACAAGCAAATTTCAATTTGTTCGGTTAACTCTTTCTCCAAAGTATTTCTTCTGGCTGACAGTGGAAATTGAAGAACGACAACACTAACTGAACTCTTAGTCATTGGATGTTTGACTGATTTACCTGCTCTAGTAGCCCAGACGGCACGGAATGTGTGTAACAAGACACAGGATTTTAGGCACTCGTTGTGACCGCAATGGTATTGTTTACCGTGCTTACCCGCATACTTTGTCCTCAATACACGAGTGTTAACGGTAAACATTTGTCTTGCAACTAGGATGACAAAAGTTATCTAGTTTTCGCCATAGCTCAGCGTCAATTCTGGTGTAAAAAGTCGAAAAGATGGGACGAAGGGTGGCTTGACTCGGGTGCAGGCTAGAATGGAACGCACTTATCCATCATGCTGCGGTTTTGGCGTTCTTATTGAAGCTGCAAGCTACAGAGTAAAATGTTAGCAAAAAACCTCGTTTTCATTGGTTACACATCAGGCGAATACACTACAAAAGAATGATATGAAAGTGAAAATTAGATAAGGGTAAAGTGCAAAACACAGATGGTCGGAGTTACCAAGATAGGCGATTGGCACCACTACGATTTGGCACCATTAGGACAATCCCTGCACCTTTATCCGGCCAAGAGAACAGCGCATTTTCTTTCTTTTTAGGCGCTTCGAGGGCGTCTAAGTGAGCGTTCGTCATAACTACCTGACTTTAGGTTTGTGCTTCAGGTACTCGTAGCACGTATTCATCATGTTGGAATTAAAATGCTCAGCAGCTAATACTGACGAGGATATAAGCATAGCTACTTGGGAGTGTGTATTTTCAAAATTGACTACTAGTTCTAGCTAACTGGTATTATTACGAGGACAACAAAATTTCGGACCGAGTGAAAGTGCCTCAAGTAGTGTATTATCCATATGTAATGAGGAAAATTGTGGATATACCTTTCCGGGTCAGATGGGAATAGACTGTCAGCCTTAGTCGTTCCAACCTGCTGACGCGTTTAGTCGTCCGTCTAATTTCGCTGTGACAACATGTTGAACAAATGCTTCGAATCGCCTGAGTTCCTCCGCATTCAGATGGTCAAGCATGAGAGATTAAACGCCCTGATTACGTTCCAAAGCATCCAGTATAGAGGCAACTATATCACGTTCGTTTAATGCATGACGCTTCAGCGCAGTATTAGTAAGATCATTCCTATTCCGTTTGAGTATTTTCCAAAACGTTTTCGGATATTCACAACACAAATACACTCATCAAATATCTGAACACACGCCTTCGCTACTGCAAGTTTTGTACGGAACATAAGGTTCTGGTTAAACACTTTAAGTACAGTGGGATACTTGAGCTGTTTCGACTGATAAAATATCAGACAAATATCGTACAAAACTTGCGGTAGCGAAGACGTGTGTTCAGATCTTTGATGAGTGTATTTGTGTTGTGAATATCCGAAAACTTTTTGGAAAATACTCAGACGGAATAGGAATGATCTTACTAATACTGCGCTGAAGCGTCATGCATTAAAAGAACATGATATAGTTGCCTCTAGAATTAATGATTTGGAACGTAATCGGGGCGTTTAATCTCTCATGTTTGATCATCTGAATGCGGAGGAACTCTCGCGATTCGAAGCATTTGTTCAACATGTTGTCACAACGAAAATACACATTCCCAAGTAGCTATGCTTATATCCTCGTCAGTATTAGCTGCTGAGCATTTTAATTCCAACATGATGAATACGTGCTACGAGTACCTGAAGCACAAACCTAAAGTCAGGTAGTTATGACGAACGCTCACTTAGACGCCCTCGAAGCGCCTAAAAAGAACGAAAATGCGCTGTTCTCTTGGCCGGATAAAGGTGCAGGATTGTCCTAATGGATAAATCTGACTATGTCGCTAAGATGAATGCCATCCTTAGCGATCACTCAAAATTCCTGATTTTGGAAAAAGAGAAAGACAAAACGGCCTCAATAGAGAACTCAGTCACAAAGCTGCTACGCTGCCTGAAGCAAGGGAATGGTTTTCGAGTACACGAGTCCCTCCGGAACAGTAATTCCAGGTCTTTATGTCTCACCGAAAGTGCATAAATAAGGACTTCCATTGGGGCCAATATTAGACACATGTAATTCTCCATATCACTCAACAGCGAAATGGCTCGCTAAGCTTCTAGAACCGATCAGGATGTCATATCCAAACACAGCTTCAGAGATATATTCAGCTTCATAAACTCCATAAGCCATATGCATTAAACCGAAAGGAATTTGTTTTCTCAAGTATTTATGTCGCTCTTCAAAAATGTTCCGCTGGAGGCGACGATAGACTATATTTGTGACGCCGTTCGACTGCATCATATGGATGTCGGCCACTCGAACGAGCAACTTAAAGAGTTGATTCTGATGTGTACCAGGAACGAACATTTCCTGTTCGACGGGAAGATCTACAGACAGAATGAAGGCGTCGCAAAGAGCTCTACGTTAGGATCATTGACAGCAGACGTATTTTCGAGTAAGTTAGGGAAAATCTATCTAAACGGAGTTATCGACAATTTACTCTACTACGGACGGTATGGAGATGATACATTCTGCATCTCAGATAGTCATCTATGCACGGAGGAATGAGTGAGGCAATATAACTCCGCCCACGAAAACATAAAATTCACCCTTGAATTTGAGTGCAACAACTCTATGTCGTACTTAGACGTTCAGATTAGCCGAAGATCTTGTGGGGCGGTCCAGCGCAGTGTCCATAGAAAGACAACGTGGAATGGGCAATATACGCACTTTGCCACCTTCGTCCCGCTCAGCCAGTAAGCGAAAGGTTTTCGGTGCCTTACAGAGCGAGCAAGAAGGAAATGTAGCAAGGATATGCTTCCGGACGAGCTAAAGTTTGTACGAAGCCTATTCGATAGAAATTGCTATCCTAAGAGGTTCGTTTGAAGAAACATGGAGGTACGAGAAGCGGAGGCAAAACTGGATTCATTAGGACAGAATCCGATATACTTATCGTTACCGTTCAAGGAGGACGGGATAGCTGAATCAACGTCTAGAAGGCTTTCTGCCGCAATCGCAAAACTTACTATACAGCAAGCCTACGGCTAAACTTCTACTCAGTGTTGACTCTGAGTCAATAACTTGAAAACACAATTCCAAGGTCAACCCCTCCTTCTGTATATACTCTTTCTCTTGTTCGTGTCGATCAAGGTGGTTTGGAATAACTACCAAGCGGTTGTCCGAGAGAGCCAGGGAATTCTGTCCAGCTTGGCTGTTTAGGGGCACGAATAGATCAGGGGCAAGCGCAGTGTCTATACACTTGATCGACTCGAGTTATCAACTCAGAGTGCATGAGGCGTTCCACACCATCTACCGCGTACCCAGATGCCACACAATTACGGTTAGATTTCTTCTACTGGCAGCGGGAGAGGCGATAGCCATCAGGCTTCATGACCCTGACCTATGTGCGCACAATAAATTTTTACAGACTCTAACTCGACAAAACCACATACGCACGAACATACTGTTAATCGCTGTCGGTCCAGTCGCCTAGTTTATTCATTTAGACCATCTGTGTTTTGATCACCTACCCTTATCTGATTTTTACTTTCCTTCATTCATTTGTAGTGTATTAGCCTGATGAGGAACCACTGAAAACGAGCTTGTTTGCTAACATATTTTTCTGAAATCCACTCTTGTTTTATTTTATCAGTTTTATGCTTGCAGGCGTTCCTCCCTTGACTCTCCGTGAGATGTGTCAACGTGAATTTGAGGTAGTTCACAGGGGTGTGTCTGCGAGTTTGCGCCGTTTGGCGCTGAGTTGATGCCTGGTGAATATGCTACTGCAAGCAACGTTGGATTTGAACAATTGAGATTTTGTTCTAATCCGTTGAAATGCTCCATCGTGTGAGACCAAAATCTCCGACTTTTGAGTTACAGAATGCTCGGTGCTTGGATGTCAGCTAATCACTGCCCGGAATATATAATTCATGATCAATATACGATGCACTGGAATATAATCGAAAAGTGGGATCACAACTTAGAGCATGTAAAAGCGAGACGAATGTGCATACGTTCAAGGGCTTGTGACAAAATTTATCTGAGACACAGCTAAGAAAGCACTGGGGCACTACTGAGCGAATATAACTTAAGTTCGCTAAAGGCCAGTAATTTCTGAGCGCTCTTTACAGTAAATAGTGTTTCGCTACACTTTCTTAATGTGGTCTCTCAATGTGGTGATTAAAATATGCCAAAGCCGGCTTTCGCGCTTGCCAGCCCAGCTTTTAGAAGTTCATTTAACGAGGTGGCACGCTTCGTATATTCTAGATGCTAAAGGAAAAACGCATGACTTTGGATGATACGCCGAAAGTAACCGTAATGAGCGGACAACCTGGAAGTTAGTGCTGGTTATCCAGGGTGGCAACTGCTCCGGAAATCCAGGGATAAATTTCATAGAATTTATCAGCTATTTTACACAAGGGTTTATATATAAATATATATATATATCATAAAGTGACAGAGGATTAATGTGGATTCCGTTCTTGTCGCGGCACCATAGACATGGTGTTTTCTGCTCGTCAGCTACAGGAGAAATGCAACGCTCTACACCAGCCGTTGTACTGGCTATTTTTTGAGCTTAATAAGGCGTTTGATACAATGCCCCGTGAGGGGTGTTTGGTAGGTTTGGTTGTCCGATTACTTTTGCAATTTATTTTGTTGTTTGCACAGTGGTACGCAGGTGAGGTTGCAGCTAAGTAGACAATCCTCAGATGACTTATATATTTTCTCTAATGTAAAGAAATGCTGGGTCTTGGCTCCCGTCGTGTTTATTTTGTACATTCATGAAACCATGTATTGTGTCTTTGATACTGATTGTGATTACCATGTCCCTGTGGAACACCGTATTGATGATGGGTTGCTGATTATCCGTCGTTTCGGGCCGAGAACCCGAGTGTCTGAGCCAGATATCAGCAAGTTGCTGTTTGCTGACAATCGTGCGTTCCTTGTGCATAGCACGGATGAGATGCTGCACGTGACTACGGCTCTCGCTTGTACAGCGAATAAATTCAAGCACGCAATCAACCCAAGGAAGACTGTCTTTTCTAGCCTTCACCTGGAATGAAGTCTGCAGGCCTGCCCCAAAATCCAGATTGCCAACTAACTATTGGAAGCACTCCTAGATTTCGCCACCTTGGGTAATTAATAACAAGCTGACTGCAGTTGACGATCTAGTCGAGCAGCCGAGTAACGAAGGCGGATGTTGCATTTAGGAGGCTGGAATTTCGTGGTGTGCAAGAACCACCAGCTCAATGTAGGGACAAAGCTGCTGATATACTAGTCTACGGTACTGCAGTTCTTCTATACGGCAGCGAGTCCTGCACACATTATCAGAAGGATGCCCGTTATCTTGAACACTTCCTTCAACATTGTCTGCGTTGTAGTATGCGCATCGGCTGCAGTAACTGATTTGCAGACACGGAAGTGCTCCAGCGCAGTGGCATTTATACAGTGGACTGCACCCTTCTGTGGAGCCACCTGAGGTGGTTCGGTAAACTTCAACACAATTGATATTTAGCCAAACGTAATAAAGGGAAGCGGCAAGTGTGAAACCGAAGTTACCTTACCCATACATAATCTATTTTAGTTGATCACAATCTAATATTGCTTCCATGTGTTGGAAATCAAAGGCGGTTGATTGGCTTGCATGACGTATTCTAATCAAGAAGGCAGTTGCCGAGTTGCAGTATAAAGCCCTGAAACATACGGAGAAGAATCAGTGGTTGTGGAAGCGGCAGGTGCCCATGGAGTGTATTCCATCAGCCTCGAGCGCATGGTGCTGTAGCTTATGCCGTCGCAATTGTCTGAATTAGGCAGATATAAAGAGCCACAAGCAAGGGCACTCTGGACCAGTTTCTACGCGATGATAGGTGCGTCTCTGAACATAAGAAGAAACGTCGCAATATTCGTAGGTTTGTTGCATGCGTTTCTATTCGTTTTACTAACCGCTTGTTTAAGTGCTGTGTCTCTTCGTTTCACGTAGTTGGTTTGCTATATTTTCACCGCTTATTTTGCCACCCCAATTTAATGTGTACCTAATTAATCCCCTATTCAATGTCACATGTAACTTAAAGGACTGGCATTTATATTCGTCAAATGTTTCACGTTTATGGCACATGTTTCCCTGATCTCTTGTTTTCCCATCTTGTATTTATACCAATTTGTTAATAACCAATTTTTTCTGATGCTACCTTAGCGAAGCTTTATTTCAACGTATCAGTATCCTTTATTCAAAATATATTAATTGTTACTGGAATTTTCATCGGATGGTTGTTGTTTGACATCTCCGGTGTGGCTTCGGTTTGTGTGCAGTTTGAAAAGGTAATTACCTCTAAGACCCACCACTTCGTCCATACTGGCTCTAGGAGATGTTTGGTCGTGCCTGGAGGGACCGTGTGCACGGTCCTCATGGCCGTGCTATGCTCGAAGAGCGGTTCCATATGCACAGTGTGGAGCGGACTACGTTCTAGCCACTGCCTTGTGTGTGCTTGCTTCTCAAATACAAATTGTCTGTGTTTGCCTATGAAGGGGTGTGGGCCGGCTCCGTTGATGAAACCTGGCTCCTATCCACTTGTCTCTTAGGTCTTATTTATTCCGGTTTAGATTACATATGGGGTAGGTGAATGGAGCTGTGGGTGATGCACCGTTAGCCAACAATATTCTTTCTGAAACCGCAGGCGGCCTGCGGCAGTCATATAGAAACCACAGTGACAAACAAATCGGGAACCGAATGAAAACAACCATATATATATATGGATATATATATATGGATATATAAATGTGGTTAATGATTTTCAAAGACAAGAACAGATTTAATTTTCAGCTATGCCACGGAGACTGTCCGATACCAAAAACAACTATTGACCGTGACCAGTAATAAATTAATTTTTAAATATTATTCAGCAAAACAGTCAGCTGAAGGGAATTTCTTATCGTTATTTAAAACAGATTTCCTGACTGGGATGCTAGTGGATAAATGTGCTTAGCGTAACTTAATTCATGTTCCCAAATAGAAGACGACGTAAAAGGATGGTGGAAATAAACACACGTCGCAAGAACTGCAAAATGTATGTATCAAAACTCAATTCTGATTGATTAAGAATTCCCAAATCTTACCCACCTATCAAACGATGCAGAAGACCATTGTTTACAATAAAGCTATCAAACGACATACGTATCACGAAACCCTACCATAAAAAACGCAATGAGGCTATTGGAAGGGATGCATTACATTTTGAACTGTCTTATTAATACAACCACAGGTAAACAGTTTTCACAAATTAGCAGCGCATGTGCATCTGGGTGTGAGACAAATCAGAGTTGTTGACGTCCAACCAAAGTGCAGTAGTGGCTAGCAGTTTGTCGATTGCTTGAGAATGCGACGACATTAGCAATAATGTTTGTCTGGCAACGCCTTTATTCTGGTAGCACGTTGTGACTGGAGTTGGCTGAAAATTTGGAAGAATACGCTGCCAACATCCCACCGAGTCTTCGAAAGAGTTTTTCATATGCTGATTCATCCATTATCCTTATATTAGGCAGATGCCACTGATGAACACAGCAACACTAAGTTTATATGATAGATCACGCGGAAAATCGACTTATTCAGCTGGTCATCCACTACAGAGGTATCTGCGCACTCCAGATTTATGAACATCGGCAATACCACTATAGTTGCGATATATGATCCCTCCTGCAAATGAATCTGGGCAATTATAACTGCAATACTGCATTCCAAAATGAAGGAAACCGTAAGCGTGATGCTCTATATATTGCTTCTACAAACATTCAGGCATAATATTTTGCGCGTTAGCTGAGCGGGGGATGATTGAATTTAACTGCTGTGTGACTTCGTCAGGGCTTACAGATGTTCAGTAGGCCTTTACTGATAACTATTTGCTTCGCATGGGTAAGCGGTTTTGAGTATAAACAATGACTTTTGCGGTTCATTTTGCTTACAATGAAAAAGTTTTAATAACTTTAAATTGACTGCGGTTGCGCAGCTGAGACTGCGTAAAACGTAAATAACGGCTTAGCAACAAGTATAATCATTAAGTTTAGACGGATTTATACTGTCTTCTAGTCGGCTATAAGAAATCAATACAGATACGCACTCCATTGTCCGCGCTAGTAAAATTAAACTGCAGTGCACCAATATCTTGGTAAAAGCGGTCATGAAATTCATCTGGGTTAAGTTGTTTATTCCCTACAACGAACATATCGTCCATTTAGCGATGGTGTCGGCAAAGTGTTCATATTTTCTGGATTTCTGGTGCTCTCTGTTTCCTCTGTGAACAATTTGTCACAATTGTTTCTAGGCAGGTCTCACGGCTACGTCTTAATTTCACCGATAGGATTTACTTTGGAAATAAATACCAAACTACACTCACCTACCCAGCAAAAGATTGACTGAGAGCATTTCGGAAATCTGAACGGGTCTTCTAATTGGGATGCATTTGTTCTCCGTACTGGCATCCCCAGTGCTTTGGAACACGTTCTCAACCACCACATTGGCACCATAACTTATTTGTTCCACATTATAAAGTGGCATTTCTTGTCCTAAGTGACAATATAAGTGTCCTAAAAAAAGAGAAAACTAATGTGGTATTTGACAAAACCAGTGACTTTTCGCTAATATTAATGATACATGAATCCATCGTCTGTATTGGCCGCTCATAAATGTAAAGTATTATAAAGGAGGAGAAGAATGTCTTGCAGATGATAGGCAAAGGAATCGAACTAAACAAATACTCCGTCACAGGACTACTGATCATATGTATTTGATCAGCGAACTGATTTAGGAGGAGGGTCACCACTTGAATGACCCATCTGCTATTCGTGAAGCGTTTAGCTTCTTTCTCGCTGCTTCTATAAACGTTGAAACCGATCCTATCCCATACTGCAGAAACGTACAACAAACTTCCTACATAAGGTGGATATTTCTCTTTTGACCATGCAACGGACCATGAAGTCTAGTAAAGAGTCGCTCAAATCAGATTCCGCTGGCATCACCCCATCGGTTATTTAACACGGTGAACTTGACATGCCACTGCTTTTGAGGAATACGTTACCAGATATTCACTCTTGGGAGTCATTAATCCTCCCCACCTCTAATCACAATGATCTTATGCAAGAGTGTTAACGTGGTCCTTCCTAATTTTATTAACAGTATTGCGGTGTTCACAATATATTTCAGGTCAATATTTTCCCCAATGACATAAACATTGTATATCAGTTTCAACGGGATGAGTTCCATAGCGCAATGCTGCTCGTTCAAGTAACTCTCGATTCACATGAAAAATGGTGTGACACATAGATGGGAAATTCTGTCAGTAAAAACACTAAATTCTACCAATACTGACTCGCTAAACACAAGCTTGATGGTAACGCAGTCAGGTGTCGTTTGAAACAGCTTTCTGAATGCCAGTATTTGAAATTCCTATGTGGTGGTGTATTCCTTTGAATCTGAGTGATGTTTTACCCATCATGGTTATTTATGAAAGCCTATTCAGACAGTTGACCAGCGTGTCGTTTCTGCAATGCAATGTCTTCTCACAACTTGGTCAGTGAATTGTGTCAACTACTAATCCAATCGTCAACTTCCCACACAACGCGCACTTATTATGCTGCTATTAGCGTTTCGCTTGTACCGGCGTTTAGTTTGCGGCTTCTAAAGCAATGTATCACACCACAGCAATAAGAAAATAATGTGTACACGGTTCGCTCAGCCGCATTGGGGCTCGACTGCCTTTGCCCAGACGCATGTTCAAACATGGAGCAGCGTGACCAAAACTGGTTTATATGTAACAACGTAGATTTAGCAACTCCAACCGAGAAAACTAGCAAATCGTCTGGCAGCCGGTGTCTATCAACATCGGGCAATCCACACTGGCGGCGAATGGTTACTCCCGGGTGGTCGTCTGTCTCATATGATACCCTATTTCATTCATGTTTCTCTTACACTACGGAACGTCTAACAACTCACGCATCCGTTACTGTTGCATGCAGAACAAGGACAAAATTAGCGAAAGCATCTGCAACTACACCAAAGAATGTTAGAAATGACGCTAACACCCATATGCCTCCATGAAGAACGACCGCCAGACTGCTAAGGAAAAGGGTCACTACCTTTCCAAGAAGAAAAATATAAGTTACTCCAAGGTGCGGAAGTAAAAGTCAAAATACCTCAAAGAAAGATTACTGTTTGATCTAAAACGGTAGAAGCCATATACCAATCACTGTGAATCCAGTCCAAATAGGCTAGCTAGTATCGTATCGTCCGCCACATAAAAGCAGTTCACTATGGTGAACCAAGGATATTTCAGGTAACAATTCCGTCCAGTGACGAATCGAAGACCGCTCTCTTGTCAGCTCACCCTGTTCACGATTTATCATGAGGCGGTGAATAATCGATATTTTTAATGTTGTCCCCTAAATCCAGTCATCCTACGAGTCGCAAGCGCAAGCATATGACTTAGAATAGTGGCTGTAAATACTCGTAGCGCACCCACTCCACGGGTTGATTAATAAATACACGAAAAGTTACCCATATCACCAAACTTCAAAGGAGCGGTCCAAGCGTGTTTAAATTCCTGCTTTAATCCAAACACTTAGTTGAAAGGGTGCTCGGATGTCGGCATCCGGTGCGCACTAAAATGTTCTCATAGATATACTTGAAGGCAGATGGAGCCACGTGGATAATTTCCAGTGGGAACACAATACCTATGGGATGACGCATTCCGTAATTTTGAACATGAGCCAAGTATTAATCCCTAACAGTTCAAAGAGGAAGGAACGGAACACCCGTTGCAATTCGCCTCTGAAGAATCTGTTAGTGGGTGCGCTATGCAACAGAGTGAAAGGCTCTGCGGGGTTCGCAGATATATATACAAAAGACGATTGTCAGTCGGTTTTAAAACTGGTCCTCGTACATTCACCGGAAACTTTTACGTGTTCAGGTACTATTCTGGCATCCGTTGCTCTCGGTTATTCGTATACAAACATGCAAGACTTTCTAAGAAAACCTCCACAGAATCGAGCTCGTAAAATTTAATCACGGTAACTAAGACAAGGCAGAAAGACTTGCTTACTGATGCCGAGATCTCATTTCCTTTTATGCACCATTGCGCAACGATCGACCCACAAATGGAGGGTGTATAATTCATTATTACCCTCTCGACCTTTCCATCGCCCACGTGAAATACCATGGTATCCAAACAGTGGATGACGTCTGGAGCTACATGCACCTAAGGCAGTGTCCTAAATGTCTGGTCTCTATTGAATATCACCAAACGTTAGGCACTTTAGAACTCGAGCAAACTCTCGCTAGTGCCATGAAGAACCTACAGGTACAATCCTACAGCCACGTTCTCCAGGTAGGGAAACCCATTCTTGGAACCACCGGCTAATCGAGTTAAGCAATTTAAGGCGAGAATTTAGAAGTTTTGTTTCCTGTTGTTTATTAACCATATCATTTATCCAGCACTTTTCAGGAAAGGAAGAAAAGCGGCTATCTTGAACCTCATTTGTACACACGAGGGCCTCATGTTTGATGCCGTAACAACTTACAACATATACCAAATTATCTTATGCGCTAACCATCTATGATCTCGTGTCCAAAATCATTGATGCAAAAAATTGTTGTTAATAAGTGTGTGCTCCCCGAGTGTAAGATCAAGGTCATCCTCACACACGCGTGACGTGCGTGCTACTGGTTCATTTGGATTATTTCCCTCTATCCTCTCTCCATCTTCTCGCAGCGTTGTCACTGTACGCTCATTCGAACCGGATTTACCAGCTCTACACAGTGATCCATCATACGTGGAAATATCTTCTACGATTAGAGGCTGTGCCATCACTAAGCGTTTTCACTGGCATCTGTGATTAAGCGCAAGCGTTTAATTCAATCGTATTGAGCCGATTGCCATTCTGTGTGACACCATTCGATACAGAATTCTCAAGGCAGGCCGAAAAGCCTAAGCTTACTCCGATCCAGTGTTTCTCAACACAGCTGTGAAAGAATCAGTGTTCAGCGCTCCGTTCAGGTTGCAGTCACTCGCCATTCCTTGTGACCTTGTCAGCCAGTGCGGCTGCATTACCCATCACACGGACCGCGCGACCCACGCCGACCGCTCATTTGACCTTGCAACCACCACGCTCGCCTGACCGATGTGCGCCGCTCTCAAAGCTGTAAAAGTACAGAACGCTAACCAACCCACTGGGTTAGGTAACGACACCAAATTGAATGGCAGAAAGGCGAAACCGAAGAGACTCCCATCGGAAGGCATTTGCGGGTTAGGAGAATGTCATCGGGTAGTAAAAATCGGTCTGGCTTGTTTGCACTGTTTAGCATGGTACCATACGAAATGTGCAAATGTGTCCCAACAACAGTTACGGGAGCGAAATAGCTCCCAAGATGCATTTTGGTTCTGTACTGCGTGTTCCACCATTCCCCTCGTTAAGTGCTTGCTTATCCTAGCTGAGAAATGCGACCGGTTAATCGCAAAAGCAGAGCAGAGGATAAACATTCTGCACCCAGGTGCATACATACAGCCATCACTGCGATCGTTCATACCAATGTGACTGAGTGAAAGACATTTTGAATTAGACCAATATTTACTAATGGACAGTCGGTAATTTAGTGCGCTGTTTGCTTTCTCCCCAGTAGTGGAATAAAAGGGGACAAGTCTTTCTACATGTGCCTTACGCGGCCTTTTCTTTTGCGCAGGTACAGTGCTGTGCGCCGAATATTTGTGGATACGGTTTTCGTCAATATATTAATTGACAGAAGCCATGCGGATAAACATAGATGGCTGGGTTGGGTTGTTTGTCTATCTCAGTTCGGCATTTGTATCCTTCTTGCTAAGACCAATGCATGTGTTATATCATTGCGGAAAATGTGTTTCTCCTTGTTTAATTCTTCCTGGGTGTTCTGATTTCAAACAATGCTCACAAGCCCTGTCCTACGAATTACCCATGCTAACCTGGTATTCTGCCTTTACTCAGCCATTATTACCCCTTTGCCTGGGTGAGCGAATATTTGGCACGCAAACATCTACCACTGTATGTTTGGCAATTTATTGCGCTCCGGTGTCACGGTAACACATACAAATGATTCTACTGGCAACTGAGGAACATTGGTCAACTCCTTCGCGACATGCCATCCACTAACTGGTGCCGTAAGTGCAGCGTTGTAACTTTGTCTCCATTGAGTCCAAGTATATTCTGGATGGAGCAGGCTCTGCCGTATCAATTTAACTTTGAATTACTTTGCTGTCATCTGGGGAATTGATCGATATCCATACCTTGATATCATCGGAATAAAGAAGGCAGCACGAGCTGATGAGACTTGTATCATCGTTATTATACGTGGAAAATTCTCGCGGCCTTAGCCATGATCCCTGTGTTACTCAGCGTTCACCTCGTATGATATTTGAGAGGTATGCACGCACCCGTTGTTACAAGCGCCACTTTACACGAACACTACTTATCCATCTTGGGAGAAGAGCACCAATATCGAAGGCTAGAAGTTTAAAATGCAGCATGTTTGTTCTTAACGGTCGGTGGATTTCATGTGGTCGAGAATGACTACATCAACTCCTGTGCGAGAGTCTACTGCTTCAGTCCAGCTGTATCATGTTTGTTGTAGATTTTTGGTTTTAGATCAATTTTGCTGGAAGCCATGCTATTTCAGCACGAGGTAGATAAATTCTACTAACCAGGCCGTCAGCGAAATATAAATAATCACTTCCATGCCCTCTGCAGAATCCGGGGTCGAACTAAATCCGTCTTCCTTCCTCCGCGTCATAAACGGCGTGTTTCAACGAAGGCTGCACACCTGTACTATTTGCCAAAACACATGTTTCTCTGCAGCGAATCTTTAAGCCTTTGGGGATATCTCTCGATGCATCCTAACGACCGAAGTCTCCGCGATGAGAATGTAATAAATGGTTGCACATTTGATCGTTATTTGGCATCAACTCGGTCGCTAAAATCTCGCTATCGCCGTAAACACGCAACCGAGTACCACGCGATGAAGGCACCTAAAATTTTGACTTCGAGTTTCAAGCTGAAGCATTTTAAGCTCAGCGATGGACTTGGGTTTGTCTGTTACTTCCATGAAGCAAATTCTTCCTCAGCCCAATTCTAAGGGTCTCTTTTGAAATATTGCGGTCATTAAAATGCTGATCCAAGGTTTAAATGGGCAACATCCAGCATGCTCTTTTCTCACTCTAATGGCCGCTTCAGCTGTCTTCACTCTAGCAATTAATACTCATGAAACATTCATCCGCCTTTGAACCTCCTTCTTTGCAGTCTCTTAAGTTTCTGCGACGCCAGAATCAAAACCTCTGAATCTCCCTACCTCCCATTCTCCTTCTACAACATACATTGAGTTAAAGGACCCTTCGCCTGTAGCTTTTGTTCTCCCTTTCACAGATGTGCATCCTTTAGTAATTCACTAAAAGGAGTCCTACGTTGATGATATTGAAGCGCTTTGTCGTTATGATCTCTCAAAAGCCCACCGAATTCTACGAATGACCCAGACTAGTTTGCCGAATCCCCAATTTTAATAGCATATAAACTCCACCACGAATTGTTAGCCACCCATTCCAGCCGCAGATGGGGGACTATGAACGGCCAGCAGCGCATGTATTTGTCTGTTACCCCACGTCCCGGGTTCAGAAAATATGGATCGGCGGATCAGCTGGTGTTTAAGTGAATTATTCGTGTGGGGCAGCATCAGCTGCAGGTGGTCATGAGTTCGAATCCTGATGGATCCGATGGATGCGCAATAGTGACGATGCCCAACAGCCTGAAAATGCAGTCTAGTGCTTTGCCGAGCATGCGGACGACTATCTGATTTGGAAACTGGCTGCGAAGAACCTCACTTAATTACATCAAAATCCTCTAATCATAAGTATAAAACATACATACTTGCACGGTAACAGAATCAGCATACGCGATGCTTGTGCTCGGATGCAGGACAGTCTAACTGCCCGAAACAAACAGCTATCATAACGGAGTACCTTAAATTGCAAGATGGCGCTTTAAGTACAGCGTATCATTCAGCTACCTTTGCAATGCTAACGATTTACTACAGAAGTACTGGGTAAGAAAGTACTATGGGTCATGTGAGAAATTGGATTATTGGAGTTCAACTCCAGCACACGCTCTATGCCTCCATTTGCAAGGCGGATGATTATGTACTTAAATGATTCTGCCGAAGTCCCATACAGGAACTGGTGTGTTTATACTACGGAATTGGACTTCACACAGGTAAGCGTCCTTCACCTGAATTACGCAAGAAGTACTATGTTAAAAGTATTTTCAAATATCTATTAAGAATCAACAGGAGTACTCTTTATGGAACTCTTCAAATTCGGTATCTATTAGTACTAAGCAGGATAACATTTTCTGGCGGTATTAATCAGGACAAATGTGAGTGAACAAGCTCTTTTGACTTTTCAGCATCAGGCCACTACAGCGAGGATGAATAAATAACATAGACGATAGATACAATCCAAATTTTATGGCTATATGGATCTGGGTAACAAAGCTACGAGATCAGTCTCACGGCGATCAGGGGGGTATGCCTTGTGTTTAGCACTTCAAGTGTAATTGTAGAGTGAGTGCCCAGATCAATTACTTACATGCACAGAGGTCGGTGTCGGTTAGTCAAATGGCGATCGCTTCGGTCGCGACCAGTGGCAGTATCTACGGACTCGTATATCGTATTCGTTCATGCGGTACATAAGATGAAACGCCTCGCTCGCTTTTAGAGGAGAGCATGACGAAATCCACATCAGGAAATATTCGGAATCGATTGAGCAAACCTGTTCCGCGGCAAGTATACGGATGCGCTTCAATTTAGCATCAATTCTGAATCAACAATCTAAGGGTAGCAACCGAAATCAAGCACAATTTGATGAGTATACTCATTCCCTTGTTTGTGTCGATCAACATATTTTGGAAGGGATACATGAAGATGTTTAGACAAAAAATACAGGAACATTGCAGAGTGTTATGGCATAACGGATTGAGTGGAACAGTGGGCGCGCATTTTGTGCATTTGGTTGATTCATAACACCAAGTTAAAGCGCAAAACGGGTTTCATCCTACCTACCGCAAACGAAATGAACTCCTAAAATCGGATATACTTCGCCAACTGTCAGTGCCTATTTGGCTCATTGGGGCTGAACTATTTGCCGCAGGTAATTTGTCTGAACACTCACTCTAACCTGGCACCCTGTCACGCTGACACATAGTGTCGGTAAAGCCACAAAACACCCTTGATCGCAAGGGTTCAATCATTGAGCTAGGTGGTTCAAACAATTTTAGCGATTGGACTCTAGATTATCTGCATCTCTACGTTCATTATAGCTGTAGTTAAGTGGGTTGAATTATATAGGTAAACCATCCCAATTGGACTCATACAGCCTCAACACCTCCGGCATAGCAGCGAAATGCCGTTACATTCTTTGGTGCTCGTCAGAAGTGCGCCGACCATCCCAACAGGCCAGAGGTTTGTGTACGTTTGGTAACAAGAAGGAACGCGTAAAAGCGGCGAACACAAAAGAAAAATGAGCCTGCGTGCAACTCAGTGTAACTTTGCTTGTTGTACCGTTTATCAAATGTTCACAGTAATCTTGTATATAGTAAAATTTCGTAAGTTTATTCCGTAGGTTTCGTGGCAATTACCTACAGCCGGTAAGGGAAATAAACGCAACAGCACTGCGAAGGATCCAAATCCTACAGTTTAGATAACCTATCGCTCATTATGGTCGTTCAAGGAGGGCGCCATGGTAGTTGTAGTTGATGATCTCGGGATGATTGTGACAAATAAACCGAGATTAGCGCATGATGCAGGAGCTTTATGCGGTTAATGCTTGGCGCGGTTAGTTACGATATCATACGAATATTGAGATGCATGAATGTGATGTGGCCTTCTCCTTGAAGCCTGGCATTTTGCGATCGATTGTGACAACTCGTCAGAGTGCCGAGCAATGAACGAATGCGTTAAAGGTAGATAAATATGCATCGCACCATGTATACCGAATTTAGTGGCTGAATAACACAACTTATGCGAAGCAGAACGTGTTAAATTAAAACAACCTTACGGACACATTCTATGGTGTATTCCGCAACCTAGGAGCGAGCGTAAGTAGCTTACGCGTCTGGAGAGCTTATTGCTCAGCAATGCATCCAAGGTCCGCATATTCTATGTCATGCATATTACCAGCAGTATTGCAGATGCCAGGTAGAAGTCAAGCTCGGGCGTAGGGAAAGGTTGGTAAATGACCGCCACTAAGCATATTTGTCGCCTTTTAATCGTAGACCGGACCAAAGGGAATCCTGTAACGGGCTGACTTGGTCATTGTGGGCTCACATTGCAGGTCATTGCGAACGTACTGTGCCAACTCTTCACATTTGCTGGGTCGGTCTTGCCGAACAAAGGACAAGGCTTGTAGTGAGAGCTCAAGGCCAGTTATTACTCGAGCCAAGACAAGCTAATACTCGACTACGAATGAACGTGACCAGCAACCATATATCCTACCTGACCACCGGTTTTCTTCTGCAACTATCCTGGCCATTTTCACCACCGAGTTCACCACCGTCAACCACTGACCTTGCGAGCCGCACATTTAATTCCCCAAGTAGAACAACATTATTAGTACGGCGCTTTTCTCATCAAAGCTTGGATTTTCGAAGGTACATATCCTTTCTTCCTTACTCGGAACTGCAGTTGTTGGGAGCGTAGACTGATATAATTAACAATAAACTCGACTAGCTAAACGCTGAGACAGTTACACTGAAGCGCCTTGTCGGATTGTGTAGAACTGACTTTTACGGAGAATCCATATGTTAGCGTCGCTTTGGCACAGGTGTTCAAAGCAATGCGAAACCAGGAAGATAAGCTGTTATGTTGGACGACTCTTGGGAGTAGGGTAAAATGAAAACTATTTTCAACCTGCAGACAACGAAACATTTTCTAGCATGGTTCTAAGGTAATATAACTATTTATCAGTAAGGCAGCAACTATAATTGACAGCGTTCTCTAGAATGACAACAAACGCTTCCTGTGATTCGATTTGCAACAACATCTGCAGGTTAATGGTAACGATGGGTTATGAAAGACTATACGCGATTAATGGCGGCCCAAACTCGGACGAAACTTCTTGATCCGTCTGGCGAGAACACAAACTTAATATTTCCCGGCGCTTTAGTCTCGCAAATTTGCCATATATATATATATTTGTATATGAGCAATTAACCTTGGGTTATGCCCGGGAATAAAAGCAATTGCTTAAAAAGTCAGGCAAAATGGCACAGTTAACAGAGCAATTGGCACAAAGTAGTGAGTTGTATGTCTGAGATTTTATCTAGCGGATACGCTGCTGAATATTAGTAGTGTTAGTGAGAATTAACTTTGAACGACGGGGCAACATTTGGAGTTATATTTGCCGTATTCCGTAAGAAAAGTAAAAGCAAAGATGCTAAATTCTGTACCAAATCTTCAAGCAGATGCGACAAGTTAATCTAGATTTAAAGGGTAATTAATATATTACAATTAGCATAGTTTAGGCTAGGTATCGATGGAGATCAAGGGGGACAACCAATCCTTTTTTGTCATTATCCTTGGTGGTGGAGGGCACAACGATGTTTGGCAGAAACTTCAAATGTTAGCAAACAAGAATAGCATATAATACCGCTGGCATTCCAGGCAGTTACACTTTGCAAAATATTTCAGGTTGTTGGACCTGAACTTGTTGTTATGGCTGCGTTTAGCAAGTTACGTCTTACGTAGTTATGTTCCCTCATTATTTCAGGTAAAAGACATCCACCCCTGGTTCACGATCAAACGCTTCATCCAGATATTGCATGCCATTAGCAAGGTTTTTAGTGCATGGCTGTTTTTTCGGAAGCGATATAACTATGGTGCTATCATTTGGTATTCGCCAGCTACTGCATGACGACATCGGCGATGATAGACTATTTTATCTTATAAAGCACATGGAGTTTCATTATTTGACGTAAAATTATTTGGTTCGGTGTGGCAACCAACCATATAAATAGGCGTGATGACCCCTTTCATCCATAATCTTGGAATATTTTGCTCCTCCTTGCAGCGCTGATTAAATATAACCTGAGGTTCCATAGGATAACTGACTGCTGCCTGTACAAATGACATCATAATTTTCATCATACACGTTAGCTAGAGTTAGGAAAAAACTTCAGCTACTGTGCCACAATAGAAAGAATAGGGAAAAAGAAATGCCTAAAGGTGGCTACAGATGGTAGGAAAAGTGCATCAAAGGAAATTAATACAAGCTTCAGGGCCTAAAGTAAATAGCTAAGGTCACAAAGGGTAGTTAAGTAACCATGTCAGTCGGCCAAGGTAGTAGTATCGGCCGTATGAATCGTTTGTGTACGCATAATTCCGGCTTCAGATGATGGATGTAAATAGCCTCGGCGATAGACAAGATTTGCTTTCGGAAGCCTTGTGATAAGCGTTCAGGTAGTGAATAGATGACTTTAAAGTCATTCTCCGATGCAGTATGGTCACTTTCGAGGAGGTGCGACATGATTGAGCTGTCTGAGGCCCTCATTTCGCCTTTGTAAAACCACGCCGGGATGTGCTCGCGAATCCTCTGGGATAGACGTCTCGCTGTGCAACCCACGTATCGTGCACCACAAGAGCACGAGTACTGATAAACGAGCATTGAACGGGTCAACGATGGCAGACTATCTTTCAAGGGTTTTGCAAGCAATGGTTTGTTGTGGTAAACAATTCTTAAGCGGGCTGCGAAATAAGTTTTCTCAACAGCATCTTTCAAACGTCGAGATAGGATATCAGCTGCTGTATCGCCCTTAAATGGTAAATGTATGAACAGCTCTTTTTGGGAGTAATGCTTCTAGGTGGCTTTCGCTTGCGTTCTTTTGTATGCTTCATGATAAACTTATCGGGGTAACCATTCTCAAGAAGGGCGTCGCTGATTCTCTGTAGCTCTTCGTTGACGGTATCCAAAGTGCAAATACTGCGCGCCCTGAAGGCAAGAGATCGGATTAAACTCCTCTTGTGCTGTAAAGGCACCGCGCTGTGAAAGTTAGTGTACTGTCCAGTCCACGTATGCTTTCTGTGTACCTTTCTGCTACATGAGCCGTCCGAATTGCGGATGACTTCTACATCCAAGAAAGGTAAACGGTTTTTTTATTTTCGTGCTCACAGGTGAAGCGTAGATTATTATGTGCATCATTAAAGGCCTTCAGCAACTGTTCTGCATGCTTTTCGGATTCGCAAAGCACGAAGGTTTCATCGACGTACCGTATGTACATTTCAGTTCCACAGATGTGCGTCCTGAGTGGGCCATGTTCTAATTTCGTCATAAAGATATCAGCCAACAACGGCCCTAAAGGAGATCCCATGGCCACTCCATCAACTTGACGGTACATCTCACCATGGAACATGAATTGAACATTTAACGTGCAGCGAAATAGTATCTCCTTTAGCAGATCCTCCGGAAAGTTAGCGTATATTGGTAGTTGCCGGGTCAACTCGCACACGTACTCCACCGTTTCGAGCAGGGGAATGTTTGTAAACAGCGACTGGGCATCAAAAGATATCATCCTTTTGTTAGTAAAGTTGAGTTCAGATATCTTCTTAATGAATTCGAAGGAGTCTCTCACGCAGTAAGTGCAAACCATATCCCGTAACGGTTGCAATTTGTTCACCATCCATTGGGCCAACAAATGCTGGGGAGAACCCACCATGTCCAAGATTGGACGCATTGGGGCGCCTTCCTTGTGAACTTTTGGAAGGCCATATAATCTCGGTAGGTGTCCACCTGAGGGCTTCAACTTTTCGTATTCGCTCTTTGTGATCAGTTTGGCTTGCATCATTCGCTTGAGGCAGCCGGCCAACTGTTTCTCTAACTCCCCTGTGTTGTCCTTTCCGGCCATAAGCTTCTGGAACTTACGTTCGTCACTGAGGATATGTTGCATTTTACACTTAATTATGTGGACACTATCCGCGTTAAAATGTCGGAGCTGGAGAGATTCATTTCGCAAAGGTTTCCATCGGTGTCAGGCTTGTCTGAGGATCTGCGACGGCCTTTTGAGGAATATGTGGAATTAGTTAAGCTGAAAGTGGGAGCAAGAAAGCGAAGGAAATTACTTAGTACGCTTAACAACCAAGTCCCACAATTGACCTTTCCGAATAACCCGGAACGGTATGTGTTCAACCTTTCCAGTGTAGTACTAAGCCCAACACAGCTGGAAGTGTTATCATTAGGCCCTAAGTTTTGTATTCCACGTAAGAAAATAGATCAGGCAGCCTTAGAAGTGCAGTTTGAAAGCTTAATGATACAAACTAGAGACCTGTTTCCAACATCTTCTAGTGATGTTGAGAACCTAAAATCTAGTCTAGTAAATAGCTGTCATGAATATGTTAAGGCTAAACCATCTAGTAATGGTATTATTTCAAGGGAGCAAATTCAGGCAATTAAAGAGTTACGGTTAAACAACGAATTAATTATCTCTAGACCAGACAAAGGATCCGGCATAGTGTTATTAGATAGGGTGGATTATATCTGTAAAATGCAACATATCCTCAGTGATGAACGTAAGTTCCAGAAGCTTATGGCCGGAAAGGACAACACAGGGGAGTTAGAGAAACAGTTGGCCGGCTGCCTCAAGCGAATGATGCAAGCCAAACTGATCACAAAGAGCGAATACGAAAAGTTGAAGCCTTCAGGTGGACACCTACCGAGATTATATGGCCTTCCAAAAGTTCACAAGGAAGGCGCCCCAATGCGTCCAATCTTGGACATGGTGGGTTCTCCCCAGCATTTGTTGGCCCAATGGATGGTGAACAAATTGCAACCGTTACGGGATATGGTTTGCACTTACTGCGTGAGAGACTCCTTCGAATTCATTGAGAAGATATCTGAACTCAACTTTACTAACAAAAGGATGATATCTTTTGATGCCCAGTCGCTGTTTACAAACATTCCCCTGCTCGAAACGGTGGAGTACGTGTGCGAGTTGACCCGGCAACTACCAATATACGCTAACTTTCCGGAGTATCTGCTAAAGGAGATACTATTTCGCTGCACATTAAATGTTCAATTCATGTTCAATGGTGAGATGTACCGTCAAATTGATGGAGTGGCCATGGGATCTCCTTTGGGGCCGTTGTTGGCTGATATCTTTATGGCGAAATTAGAACATGGCCCACTCAGGACGCACATCTGTGGAACTGAAATGTACATACGGTACGTCGATGACACCTTCGTGCTTTGCGAATCCGAAAAGCATGCAGAACAGTTGCTGAAGGCCTTTAATGATGCACATAATAATCTACGCTTCACCTGTGAGCACGAAAATAAAAACCGTTTACCTTTCTTGGATGTAGAAGTCATCCGCAATTCGGACGGCTCATGTAGCAGAAAGGTACACAGAAAGCATACGTGGACTGGACAGTACACTAACTTTCACAGCGCGGTGCCTTTACAGCACAAGAGGAGTTTAATACGATCTCTTGCCTTCAGGGCGCGCAGTATTTGCACTCCGGATACCGTCAACGAAGAGCTACAGAGAATCAGCGACGCCCTTCGTGAGAATGGTTACCCTGATAAGTTTATCATGAAGCATATGAAAGAACGCAAGCGAAAGCCACCTAGAAGCATTGCTCCCAAGAAAGAGCTGTTCATACATTTACCATTTAAGGGCGACACTGCAGCTGATATCCTATCTCGACGTTTGAAAGATGCTGTTGAGAAAACTTATTTCGCAGCCCGCTTAAGAATTGTTTACCACAACAAACCATTGCTTGCAAAACCCTTGAAAGATAGTCTGCCATCGTTGACCCGTTCAATGCTCGTTTATCAGTACTCGTGCTCTTGTGGTGCACGATACGTGGGTCGCACAACGAGACGTCTATCCCAGAGGATTCGCGAGCACATCCCGGCGTGGTTTTACAAAGGCGAAATGAGGGCCTCAGACAGCTCAATCATGTCGCACCTCCTCGAAAGTGGCCATACTGCATCGGAGAATGACTTTAAAGTCATCTATTCACTACCTGAACGCTTATCACAAGGCTTCCGAAAGCAAATCTTGTCTATCGCCGAGGCTATTTACATCCATCATCTGAAGCCGGAATTATGCGTACACAAACGATTCATACGGCCGATACTACTACCTTGGCCGACTGACATGGTTACTTAACTACCCTTTGTGACCTTAGCTATTTACTTTAGGCCCTGAAGCTTGTATTAATTTCCTTTGATGCACTTTTCCTACCATCTGTAGCCACCTTTAGTCATCGATCTTGACCTTTCAAACACCTAAGAAATCAATCCCAGCCCGATTTGACGCTTACCCCACATAATCCGTGTCATGTAAAAGTTTGGGTCTGACGAGATTTTACCGAAAAGATATCTTAACCCTGAACTGTTTTCTGGCCTTGATTCATTTGATTACAATGGGAATATTTGCTGTGTTGAAAAGCAGCATTGCCCGTGATTCCTTGATAAATAAATGCAACTGGTGCAAACCGGCTGAGCTTCCCGTAACTGATAAGGATCCCTCCGGTAATCTCTCAGCCGTCTACTATGCATCAAAATATACTATACAACTTTATATAAGGCTAAATATTTATATCGTGTTTAGACGGGGTTGCTATGAGTGATGGGGTGGGTATAATAAACTCACAGTACGAACGCCACTGAGGTCTGCTTCTAGGCATATCAGCAAGTGTATTCAAACAAGCCTGTTCATCCTCTTTCGGATCCCTACCAGGGAGCCAAGACGCTACAACAGAGGCCAGCTCAGAAGTGAGGGCCTTCAGTCCTCTCGACCAAGTCATCGCTTGTGCACCACTCCTCTTTTTGCATCCACCCCCAGGGCGCAAACAATGCACGTCGCGGGGTTCGGTGGGCTGGCATGTGTAACACTTTGCGGAGCCATCGGAGCTTGGTGCGTGAAATAACGGTACTGAGCGGTTCTTTTTCTTTTCCCGTGCCTTATACAAGGCGTCAAACCCACTCGTTGCTCATATTGTGTTCCAAATAGATGTGAGCTAAATTGAGAAGACACCAGTGGTCGTAGGTAACTAGCCTCTTCAGGTCCGCTGCTTTAAGGTTTTACAACCATACAGTTCTCGGATACGATGGCCTGATGTGCATTTGATGCCTGGACATAGTGAGGTTAAAGAAAAGTTCGTGGATTTGGTACTTGAAACTGGTGCATCGCAACACATTTGCCAGCCAACACGCATATCAACACGTTTAACCTCGTCCTGTCTCGACCTGATGTTAACGAGCTACGAACAACGAGTGCGTAACATTAGGATTCTAGAGCCCCTGGCTACGAGCGACCACTCAGTACTGATAGCTGATATGAAATTATCTTTACCGTATTCACGTCCGCTGGAACCAGCTCCCAACTACTGGAAAACGGACTTTGATGGTCTAGCTCGAGCCGCGAGCCAACTGGATTGGTCTCTGTCACAAGCTGCATCTGTGGAAGATTGTTGGATATTTATTAAAGAGAGATTGACATCAATGTGTTCCCAATATGTGCCATTGAAATGTCGAAAGGTTGGACCCATTAAGCCTCATTGGTTTGATAAGGAGTATGGAAACCTGGCTCGGAGGCGGCGCAGACTGTGGGACAAATTCCTTCTCTCTGGCTCTGCCAATGATTACGAAGGGTATAAATGTCAGCGGAACCTATGCAATAGTGCGAAAATGAATAAAAGCCGACACTTTGAAGTGCAGCTCGCATTAGCCGAGAAGACCGCCCCAAAGAGAATCTTTGCATACGTGAAGCGACGCCTGAAGCCGTCAAGTGATGTGCCAGTGCTGGATGGCACGGATGGACTGCCCCTAACCTCCAGCACTAAGCGGTAGTCCGCGTTGGCGGAGCACTTCGCTTCTGTACTTGCGAATAACCAGGTGTCTGTTCCGAGTTCGACGTGTACCGCTTTTGCCGAACTCGATAGTCTGCAATGCGGCGTTGAAGAGGTAGCTCAACTACTCGCCAACCTTGACGGCACAAAACCTGCCGGACCTGATGGGCTTCACCCACTGGTTCTCAAGTCACTTTCAACCATCCTCTCTCCTGTCGTGACTGACGTTTTCAA
Organism: Dicrocoelium dendriticum; assembly: GCA_944474145.2. Taxonomy (NCBI): domain Eukaryota; kingdom Metazoa; phylum Platyhelminthes; class Trematoda; order Plagiorchiida; family Dicrocoeliidae; genus Dicrocoelium; species Dicrocoelium dendriticum. The sequence continues at coordinate 204,278,682 of OX104064.1, read as the reverse complement.
CAAACCGCTGTCCGCAGGTTCGTTGCCGGTTGACTGGAAATGTGCGGTGGTGAAGCCTATTCCGAAAGGCGGCGACCCTAGCAAAGTAGACAATTACAGGCCAATTTGTCTGACACCTGTGTTGGCAAAGGTTGCTGAGAAAATCGTGAAGAAGAGATTGCTGCAGTTGCTACAGTCAAACCAGGTCCTGACGCCCGCACAGCACGGTTTTATGCAAGGTCGCTCATGCATTACGAACCTGCTTGTGACGAGGCATGTGTGGCTGATGGAAATAAATAAGGGGAAATCGGTCGACGTGATATTCATCGATTTCTGTAAAGCGTTCGACAAGATCAGTCATGAGGTTCTCCTTCACAAACTCAGCATGTGTGGCGTCGGTAGCTCTCTGCACCGGTGGATCAGCGACTTTCTTGTTGGAGGAAAGTGGAGGGTTCAGGTCGACGACTATCTAACTGACTGGTACCCCTCTACAAGTAGCGGGTCTCAAGGCACTGTGCTGGGGCCCACTCTGTTCCTGATCCACATCAACGATCTACCGCAGCTTCTTCAGTCGCCGTGTGCCTTGTTTGCCGACAACATGAAGATTTGGAGAGAAATCGACCTCCTGATGACTGTGGCCTACTTCAGCAAGATCTCAACCGCTTATCCACATGGTCTGCAGAAGTTCTTCTTCCGGTCAACCCAGCCAAGTCTGTATTTATGAGCCTGGGGAAGGGTGCTAACGGCCGAACCTACACCCTTGACGGGCCAAACGCTATATCCCACACCCTCCGTGAAGGATCTAGGTGTACTCTCACGCTACGATTTGAAGTCCGTGGACAACACGAACAGGTTATATCGGAACGGACTGCGCATGATTTGGGCGCTCAAACATAGCTTCGGCACATGGTCCGAAGAGGTTGCCACTCGCCTCTTCACTTCTATCATTAGACCAATGCTAGAGTACGGTTCGCCCGCCTACTTTCCGATTACCCGAGGCGAGGCACAAAAGATCGAACGGGTCTAACACGTTGCTACCAGGCTCATCCCTAGTTTACGTGGCTTGGGGTATGAAGACCGGTGCGAGAAACTAGGGCTCTACACTTTGTCCTACCGTCGGGTGCAAGTCGACCTCATTATGACCTACCGAATTCTACATCTTGGTGAGTTTCCCATGCTAAGACCAATACTGCACTTACGAGGGCCATGCAGCACACGCGGACACAGATACAAACTTGTTGGTGCCGGATATGAAACGTGTTCCCCACCCACTGTGCTTCGAAAGGAGAGTGGTAAACATTTGGAACAGTTTGCCTGAACATGTGATTGAGGAAACGTCTGTGCAGCAGTTCAAAACGTTGTTAGATTTGCATTTTGCCTCTATTCGATTCAGAGAACGACTGCACACTTACGATGACAGATCACGTTTGTGAATCCTGAAATATCGTAAGTCGAATATTTTAAATATTACATGAGAACGAAAATGATATTCACGGTTGACAATTTTATAACGTTTTTCGCCATATTTCGAAAGAGTTGTACAGAATCTATTTCTACTTGCTCTATAATGCAGTATTCAGTATTCAGTATTCCGTAGGGTCTAGCTTACTGCTGTATCGTACATCCTACCCTTCAGGGCAATAGTGATGTCGCCGGTATAACTTCCCATCTATTTGGATTTTTGAACGACTTCTAGCTGATACCCATAAACGGTCAGCGTAGGAGGCGGTTCAGACCAATCTTGAAGGAATGCTTTGCACTTCGAGGGTACAAAGCAAAGCCCGAAGTGACGGGCAGCTAGTGCTACTCTGTCCGGTGCGAGTTGGGACGTTTGTGAGCTGTCACAGTTTAGGGCAAGATCATCGGCATCCATAAAGTCAAGAAATCGTTCTCCTGGAAGCAGATCCACGCCTTTTAATTCGTGTCCAGTGAACGCGGGTTCCATGACTTCAGCAATAGCGAAGTTGTAGAGGAATGGTGACAGCGGGCATTCTTGTCTCACACCGCTGGATATATTAATGGGCGAAGACATCTTGCCGTAAGCCCTCACTCTGCCTGTGTTACGCGCATATAATGCTCGGAAAAAGGTTTACTTATTTCTCAGGTACATCTTTCCTGTGTAGACAGTCCCAAAGTGCAAGTCTATTAACCGAATCGAATGCACCTTTGATATCGAGGAACACGACAACGGTGGGCCGCCAATATATTTGACGGTGCTCCAACAACTGACGCAAGGTGAATATGTAGTCAATGCAGCCACGGCCTCCACAAAATCCGGCTTGATTTTCGCCAATCTGCCTTTCACGAGTGCTAGTCAGTCTGTGAAGGCTGACAGAGGCAAGCAATTTGGTGGTGATGGAGACCATACTGATTCCTCCATGGCTGGCGCATTCCGATCGTAAGACTCCCTTGAAAGTTGGGACTATGACGGAAAGGCTCCAGTCGGTTGGGACAGCTTCCTGCTCCCACATTTTGACTAATAACTGGTGTAACTCATTCACAAGAGCAGCTCCCACTAAATTGAAGATGTCTGGCGGAAGATCATCTGGTCCCGCGACTTTAGCTAACTTCAACAGTTCGATCTCACGTCGAATTCTGAAAGTGGGTGGATCCAAGGGACAGCCCACGGAGCAGGGGATCATTGGCCGGCGAGAAATCTAACAATTGCGACCGATTAAATTGCCTTTGAAAGTGCTCAGCCCAGCGGTCCAACCGTTTCGAAAAGTGGTGGATAGGCTGCCCAATCTCGTCACACATTGTTTCACTAACACTTAGTCTCCCGCTGCCCGTTTCTCGTATCAGCCGGAATAACTTAAAATGGTTCCCGACGGCAACGGTCAGTTCCATTTCTGATACACGATGAGACCACGAGCATTTGTGGTCTCTCTTCAGCCTATCAGGGAGTTTCACCCGGAGCTCTTTGCGAGTTTCATTGTGTTCGCTTTCAGCCGGAATATGCCGCCGAGCATATATAAGTTTCAGAGACTGTAAAGTGACGCAATATCCATGTTGGCGATTAGACATATCACATGAGGATTTTGCTGCTGTTAGTAAAGTCTGGTAAATATGAGACCAGTGAGCTTCAATTGCATCCAGTGAGCGTTTATCCAACTCGCTTGACTGCGTGCTTTGATAGGCATTCAGAACACCTGGCTTCACTAGTTGGGTGGTGTCAATACGATCACAACGTCGTCGCGGGCGTCCGCCAAAGCCCATCCGCAGGTCAGCACATATAAGTACATGGTCGGTGTCTACACTCGTTCTACAAATGCAGTGACAGTTCTGGACGCAGCCTCTCCATCGGTTAATTATGGCAAAGTGATCCATTTGCTTCAATGGGTTGCTCCAGGCCGGTGGGCGCCAAGTCACCCTCCGGCGGATGCTGTGTGGGAAATTAGTGCTGGCATTAAAAATAAGCAGACATCTTCACAGAAAGGAAGTAACCACTTACCGTTATCATTAGAGGAGCCTACACCACGCTGGACGCCCAGATGCAGCTCATCAGTGGATAATTTTCCAACTTGAGCGTTCAGATGCCCAGCCAGGACTACAGTGTCCGACTGTCTTCGGTGGCGAAGGAGCTCGCTCATTTGACGATGGAAGTCGTCTTTTACCGAGTCATCGCTAGATTTTGTTGGTGCATGGGCAGCAATAACGAACAGTCATCTGTTAGTCACAAGCGACTTCGCAGATCCGAACGAGTCAGCCAATATGACCGCACACATCCGGCTACTGAGTAGAATCCAAACAACCAGAGTAGCTTCAGCCCGTGGACTTAGAGCAATAAAACACCGGCTTAGGCGGTGCTCGAAGCTGCATCATCAGCGGATAGTCGCAATGAGAACGTGCTGCTAGTGTCAACTGAAGGAGATCGTAGAGGGAGCACAGAGCACTAGTCTTGTAGGCGGGTCAACGATAGGCATCAAATATTGATGGAGTGGGTCTGTAAAGTTCGGGAAAGTGCTGCCTATTGACCGATATGATGCAATGTGTGAATATTGAGGGATACCAATCTGAAGGAGAATCGAGGGCTCCAAATGGAAGCCGATGAACTAGAGTGTACCGCTTGCTTGGACATGGGCCTGTTGACAGAGCAGGAGTGACGCTCGGCGTTCACAAGTGAGTTGACTTGGGCTACAAAGGGTCCGTTTTAAAGAATGAGGATCCACCGTCATTCCAACCCAGAATCTGAAGGACCAGGAGACTGAGTTTGTCTGGCCTCTAACCAATCTGCTCTGAGTGGCTCTGAAGGTACAAGGTACAAGGTACCCACCATAGTTCAGTGGATCAGTGAGGCACACAAACCATTGCACCACCTTATGCTCCAGCCTAGTTACAATGGCTGTAAACCTGTAGGACGAATGTTATCGACACCAGGGGAGCTGTGGATACTCGGCGACAACAGTTAATTTGCCACACATTTTGCAGCAAATGCAATGTTGTATAATGATGATGATCGGATAATGGAAATAAGGATAACCGTGGGGTCCGTTGCAATGGAATGTTTGAAATAAAACCGTAAAGGATCGTTTTCATCCATACACGAATATTTTACATATATATATATACCTGTAAGTAAGCGTAAATATGGTCAAAGAATGTTGATGACAAGAACAACTTTACTCTTCAGGTACGCCACGAGCCCAGTCCGGTTCCACAGTAAAATAACGAGATGGACCAATATTAACTATAAGTTTTTTCATGCTAACGGAATTGCTTGTCGTTATTTGAAACGCCTTATTGTAGCCCTAAGGCATGTTTCCTTACTGGCAAGCTAGTGAATACATTCAGTTAGTGTAACGTGATCCATGTACCCTAAAATATGACAAGGTAAAACAATAATCGAAATAAACACATGTCGCAACAATTGCCGTAGGTAGGTGTTATAAGAGAATTCTGATTAATGAAGTTTTCCGAAATCTTATCTACCTACCAAGCGATTCAAACGAGTAATGTTCACCAGAATTATAACACACGCCATATGAAGCGAGAAAGCTCAGGATAACAACCCGCAACCGTGCAAGTGGAATGGTTGCATTACAGCTTGAGCTGCCTTATTAACACTAAATTAGGCAAACTATTTTTATAAAGCTAATCAGTGCATGTGCGTGAGGGTGTGTGCTGATTCAGAAATATTGACGTCCAACCCGAGTGCAGTAGTAGGGAGCAGTTTGTCGATTGCTGGCGAATCCGACTGCACTAGCAACAACCTCTCTCTGGTAAAGCCTTTATTCTGTTAGCTTGTGATTGCTGGAGTTAGCTGCAAATTTTGGGAATGCGCTGCCAACATCCATCTAGAATTCTCAGGAGCTTTTTAGATTTTGTGAGTTTCATCTCGCGGAACACTGAATGATTCAGCTTGTCATCCACTACAACGGTTGTTGTGCCCTCTTTCATATTTATGAACATCGTCAAGTTTACTATAGTTTAGATAAATTTACGCCCTACAAAGCAGTCTGAGGGATTTTAATTTCAATGCTGTGTTCCAAAATGCTTACTGCTACTTAAGTTTCTTTTTATGAATTACGTGATCGATTATATGGAAGTGCATCTCTCCATATCTCGATTGCATATCATTAAGCCCAATGTACGGCGCGGTATCTGAACGATCGCAGGTCACAATTAACTGCTGGGTATCTTCCTCAGGCCTTACAAATTTTCAGTAGTTCTTTACTGATAACGACTTGTTTTGCAAAGGCAATTCGGTATGGGTACAAACATGAACCTTTACGGTCCAAATTGCTTGCACGCAATAATTATAATAACATTAAGGTGATTATGGTTGCTCAAGTGAGACTGCTTAAAACGTAATTAACAGCATAGGAAAAAGTAACTTCATTACGGTTGAACAGATTTTTACAGGCTACTTATCTGTTATTCGAAAGCCATCATGATACGCAATCCATTATCCGCTTCTCTTAAAAGTAAACTAAAGTACTTAAAGAACTTGGTATAAGTGGTAGAGAATTTCAACTGTTTATACACCGCAACCAAAATATCGTCCATGTAGTGATGGTGCCGGCAAAAATTTTCACATTTGCCGAATTTCTTGCTCTCTGTTTCAGCCGTGAAGAAAAATGTCATCAGCCTATCGAGCAGACCTGACAGTATTGTCTTCATTTCACCGAAAGCATTTACTTTGGAAATGAATACAAAATTTACTCACCTATACAGCTTACTATACAAAGCATTGACGGGGAGAATTTCGGAATTCTGAACTGGTCTTTCAACTGGAATACAGTTTTTCTCTCAAACAGCGCCTCCATTGCATTGGAAAGTGTGTTCAACCAGATTAATCGCATTATAACTGCACTTCTCCCACATTGTAAACGTGCCATTTCTGCTCATAAGAACAAGTGGCACATTGAGTGCCCTAAGGACGAAAAAATAATTTGGACCTACCGAAAAACTAGAGACTTCTCATTTATATTACAGTAACACCAACACATCAAATATATTAAGCGCTCACTAATGCAATGGATTAGAAAGTGGAGGAGAACGCTTTGCAGATGACAAGCAAAGGAAAGTAACTGTCCAAATCAATCAGTCATAGGACTAACCAGCGGATGTCTTTGATCACAGAAATGATTGAGGAAGTGGATAGCAACGTGAAGGACCCACCTGCTATTTGTGATACCTTTTTCTATTATTTCGCTGCGTCTTCAAACCTTGAATCCGACCTTATATTTTGCTGCCGGTACTTAAAACCACTGTCATACGTAATGCCATGATTTCTCTTTTTACCATGACACAGGCTATGAGGTCTATCAAACCGTAGCTTAAATCAGACTCAGATTGCGTTACCCTAGCGCCTATAAGACTCGGTTGACCTGACCTACCACCGATTTTACTGAAAATGTTAAACTTGTTGTTAGAGTCTAGCTAAATTCCGGATCAGTGGGAAACATTGTTTTTTGTTCCTCGTATAAATGGGACCCAGAAAACACGTCACTAACTATCGAACTACCCATCATTCTCCCGTCATCACTAGATTACTCGAACAAATATTTAAAAGTAAAAACATGGAATTTATCCATCGTTTTGGGCTGCTAATCAATTCCCAGCAAGTGTTCCTTGATAATCTTTCATTCACAGGTTGTCAGTTGCGCAATTTAGATTACATCACAAAAGCTATTGAGGACACATATTCCATTATATTACTTTTACTGGATATGCAAAACGCATTCGATAGAGTGCCCCACACAAGGGTCTACTAAATAGATTTGAGTCATTTGTGATTAGGGACCCATTAGTTGGTTGGTTAACATAAAACTTTAATTGTCATAACCAGATATTCACTGGGCATTCACAACTTTCCCCCACATCCAATAAATAGTAATGTCATCCAAGGGTGTTTATCTAGTCCTTCGCTATTCCTAGTTTAAATGAACCATACCAAGATGTTCATAGGATATGGCGGGCCAATGTAATTCACAGAGGGCGTAGAGATTGTTTATAGTTATTGACGAGATGAGCTTCATAGCGTAATGCCGCTTAAACAATATGTCGATTCACTTGAAAAAGGTTGTGACACATCGATGTTACATTTCTTAGCTAGTAAATCGTGCATTACGCCACAATGATGTTTGATCCCTGAAGAGATAGTTAAACTGAACAAATGACCCTGTTGGTGTAAAACTATCTAACTGTGAACTACGCATAATATTATGTATGAACTTTAATTACTCAGAACAAGCTCAGTATCAACTGGCACGTGCCAAACGATTGATAGCTAATACTTGCCATTTAAATCATGCAACCATTGTCAAAATCAAGCTGTTTCAGAATGCTTATTTTCCCAAAGTTGTATAATGCAGCATCGTTTATAGGAATACGCGTATGAGCGACAGGATAGCTTTGTAAAACGTGTGAAGAGCATTCCTTATGCTCTTGTCCAATAACTCAACCAACTTGTTACCAGGGGCGTTACCAGCATGTTACGCTCGGGGCAATGTGGTTAAGACTGCTGGAAAATAACCAGATGATGATTTACATTGTATGACTGGGCTGCATTTAAAAGCAAGTAAATCGGTTTCTGTATAGCTGTTTAATTATGAAAACGCAATGACATTCAGTTGAGATTGGTCCGCGGTAGTTTGCTCAGTTAATAATTTGTTATTTTCTTTTAGAAATTCATATTGTTCAAGGGTTCCGGATATTTGTTGTCTTCTTCTGGCATTGTATATACATCGTTTCACAAAAGCCCAGGTATGCGGAACAACCGATGATACGCTTTTTAAAACGCTTCACAGAATCACCCATATTAATACTTATGTTAGTACATTTCATAAGTTTACTATTGCACGTTCTTTAAAAAGCTTATATGGTACTTTCTTCATGCAGGGCACTGAGTTTGTATCGGTGTCCTAGGGTGTTGCAGGTTTCTCGCACTTGACATTTTGGCCGCATTATGGGAAGGTGCTCCAACTGTCTTACTCGATGGGTCCTACTATGGTCAATACTTATTCCGCAGTAGGATAGTGTGTAAACGCCGATCCTTTCACAACGTTTTTCGTACGGAAGCTTTAGTAGACTTAGTAGCATTCAACTTGCGAGTAACTACGTTTTCAGCTTTTCAGTTTCCTATCAGGTTATCGCATGGTATGCTAGGGCACCAAATTCAAAGATTAGTCTAATGAATGAGGTGAATAGACTAGGGACTGTTTCTTCGGACCTTGGGTATTTTCGCGTTTTAATAATTTGCTTTGTTTTTGTCCTCGATTCTCTTATCCTACTCACATTTCTATTTAGCAATCGTTGAATTATAATGTGACCTAGCAGTTGATCATTTGCAATTCAAATCTCTAACCATTTAATTGTACTGCGCCAGTTTGCGCACAGTTTTCTCAATACATACATTCCGATGCTGCTTTGGTCTGCTGCTTTTTTGGGATACAACAAGGATCATCTGCTATTGATGTCCAGTGCATACGAAATTTTGCACGGTACAATTTCTCTGTATTTTCAAGTTTCAATGAATCACGGGCAACGCTGGTCTTCAGCAAAGCAGAGATTCCCATTCCATTAATATGAATCAATATCAAAAATCAGTTCCAGGTGAAGAATTCTTTTCGGTAAATCTCATCGGACTATCAGTGTTTTGTAAACGTTTGGGTCCGATGAGATTTACCGAAAAGAATTCTTTACCCGGAACTGATTTTTGATATTGATTCATATTTTCAAGTGGTCTCATCATGTCGCGACAACTAAGTCTCTGACTGATGTGCTAGTGTACACCAACTGGCCGTAGAGCACCACTTGAATATTCCATTGACGGAGAGGATGTCTTAAACTCTGCAAGTGTGTTAAACAAAACTCCTGTGGGATATTTACCTATGGTGATTCTTTTGGGGCGTGTTACCATCAAAAATAAACAACACGGAGACACAGCAACTGGGATCATGCGCACATAATTTTGACCTATGACGTGCGACGGCTTCTTCCTCACGCGATTTAAGAGGCGGGAAACAAAGAATTGTAACTATAACGGTTCCTTCATGGGACATATTTTTGGTACTATATTTAAATACCCCACCTGTCTCAACATTTATAGAAAAAGCGATTCAGTATTCCTTAGATTAAGCTTTCAATCAGAAGAACGTAATTTATATATGTTTCATCTTTTGCTAGGAAATCGCACAAGTTTACCATCCAAATTCCAGGTAAAGACTACACATACTTTGCAAAGATCTGTTATGAAATCATCTGTAAATCCAAACTGCGGGCAAAAAATACAGGAGTAATCCCATTCACTCAGAGTGAAGTAAGCCTGAACAAGGATTGAGAGTAAATCAGACCATGGCAAGTTGCAAACGTGGTGTCTTTATGCCAACAAGGTAATAACAGCTGATCATACATCTGTCGGCATTATTCCAAAACTGACTACTTTACCCTCATGTTGGCTAGTAGCAACTGAGTAATTAAATTTCTCATATGACATACTCAATTCCTTTTCAACAAGCTGACTGAACTAAAAGCGTCGTATTTCTAAGCCATACAAGATCATCTGTATCACAACACGTGGTAGTATGCTGGAATGATTTATACGGTAAATTCAATATCTGGCATATCGCCTATCCTAAACTTCGGACTGTCAAAAGGAGGGGGGTTCATATTGTATTAGCAGAACGACTTGCAATGTTTGGCCATTGAGGATGCAGACGCAGTTCTCTGATTCAGTTGGGTCTGCATATAATTAAAATGCTGAATTCTGCATTTTAGGCTTGGTGTAACGCTTAATAAACTCTACACTAGAAATGGACTGTAATCTTGTGACATGTCCAAGATTAACACAAAAGAGAATAAAATCTTATAGTTTGATCATGGGTGTATCAAGGTAAATATTTTAGAAACCTCATCCATGATCAGAGAACAATTCAAAGACGATTTTCACAAGATATTACCCAGCGTACCAGTAAAGACCAAGGTATTTTACCCGTTTGGTTTAGTGCACATAAAAGGCTTCAACAAGGAACACATGATTTAATAGTCGGCTGTGGGGTGTCGTTTGATTTGTAGCGATTATGCAGTCATCCGTTTCTGTTGAATCTGATGTGAAGAATTTCAAAATGAAACCCATGAAACAATGTTCAACCTCACACTAGAAAAGCTTAATCTATATTGTCCGTGCCACAACCTCGTACGTTTTCGCCGTAGACCGCAGGAAGTCGTCTGACGTGTATTAGTCAACAATGCCAATCGATTCCTAACACATATTACAGTCCCAAATGCGTTTCAATCGTAAGGATCGCAACTCGAAACTGCATGGTGTTACTCAGCGCGACATGGAGGGCATGGAAATTAGCTATCACGCTAGATAATTTCGTGAATTACAAAGCTCAACTTAATCATTGCACTCTAATGAAACGAGGAGAAAAAGACGCCTACTTGCAGAACATGGCGAAAACCTTCAGCGCTAACCATATACTTATATACACGCACGCCAAGAACTTTTGTAAGTCAATAAAAGTATTTCCTATGCTTTGGACTGCTGATGGCTCAGAAGCAAATCTACAGAGACTGAAAACGCAGTTCTGACAAACCTGGCAAAACAGTAGCTTCACTTAAAATTTCTTTTGAATGTCGTTTACCCGCGGGCTTGTAATGCATTCAATATCCTAGCAGAATATGTCATCTTTGGTCCGACGATGGTAGCCATGCACTCACTCCGTTGCTCCACGTCGTATGGACAACTGCCTATGAATAACACGAGCGTTTTTTTAAGTTTCACCACCTTCATACTCACAGGAGAACTTCCTAAAATTTTTCCTCCTATTTACCTCCACCAGTAGTCAGCACAATGTTTATTGATGTTCCAGTTGACATTATTCCTTATATACTTACAGTGGGTCTACGTTTCATACTGCAAATACCTGGGTGAGTGTGCTGGGGTAAACCTAATTTTCCTGAAAGTTTCTTCTATAATTGAATGTTCACCATGAGCATCTTACGTGACCTGTAAATCTTTAGAGTTTCTGCCCATATATAATAATTTTTAAATGCTCCATCTAATTCCAATTAGGTCAAGTTTCATGTGCCTTAAGGATTGGTTCAAGACCTCTAAACTTGTGAGTTCATTTTTTATCCCTCATAGGCAATCGTTACAAATTTGGTGACAGTTTGCCCAACGACATAAAACTGGGCACAGAATTCAAAAGAATGTTGACTAACTGCTTTATTTCAATCAAGACACAGTAAAGCAGTGTCAATTTGTAGTTTATTGCAATTCAACGTGAGCATATATAAAGTATTCTCGATGCAACCACACCAGCTGTTCATACTGGTTCGTAACTTAAGTACTGCGGCGATCGTCAGTCAAACACAATCTGTGGTGCTGGTTCAGTATGAGATGGGTTAGTCTATGAAAAAATGCAATGGCTATAGAATCTGGTCGCTAAGTCACTAGACAGTTTAGTCTAGAGATATATACATGTTTCTTTTTCCGACATGCTCAGTGTTGAAACGTTTAGGATCTTCAGCGGACAGTATTGCTGATAACACGACCACGTGTTAATGGCCTACTGTAATCTGCAATATCCAAGTTACGCGTCTCGCATTTATAGCAACTCACCTGTAATAAACACAGAGGATACTTAATGCAATACGTAGAACAGTATAGCCATATGGAGTACAGTTGCAGTTCATTGCTATTCGCAGGTGTCGGTCACGGAATCCTGCCCGTGGATCTGTCGTTCCCTCACTGACACTACACAATTTAAAATGCGGTTGTATTGCCCACTCATGAATTTTTAATTCGCTGCATTAAATATCGTCCCCTGCTATCCAAGGGATTTATGTTAAAAATATTAATTGTCACATGTTATTGCAGTGCTTCGTGCCTTTGTAGAATGGCAATACTTTTGTTACATTTGAAATACAGCTAGAGTATTAACGGATATATCGTCTCTCAAATGTGCATTGTTGTCATGCTGTTAGAAAACACAAGTTTAGTATCACCTGACCATTTCTTCTTCTTGTTGCAAAGTGAGAATAGCTTGAAAATTCGGAAGCTGAACGCGCTCGAATGAATAGCGTGAACTTTAATGGGAAACGGTTTGTGTCACGGTTGATTGAGTAGATTGACGTTTATCGTTAATCAGCTGCCGGTTAGCGCAATGATCGGATACTTTAATAGATAAATGGATATTAATAAAAAGCAAATTGCGTGCAAATTTTGTAGTTAAGTCAACGTCCCCAGATGCTTAGTTGCTTAAGCTGCTGGCTAGTTCGTATCTGCATCTAGCGGTCACGGGTGCGATCCCCAGTAGGGGACAAAGGCAATGCGCACTACTGACTAGACCCAACAGGGCGAAAACCATCTAGGGCTTTTCCGAACAAGCTGTGTTATGTAGATTGTAAGCATCTGGGACGAAAATTTACAAATATATAAAAAGTTAAACAGAGTATTTAGTGTGAGAGTTACAAGCGATAAAAAGACTTTGTAAATAAGACAATGGATGTTAAAATGATTGCGATTATTGCAGCGCACAAATGACTTTATTGTTGCCAGTTTTGAATGAAGTCTGAGCGGTTAGCCACTTATTCCGTTGGCAATATCGTCTTACGATAATTGGAAAGGCACAAACCAAATGGCTGAGGAAGTCAAAGTGGTGGGAAGAGTGAAATCACGACAAACAGAAAATGAAATGTCTTGATCAATAAAATCCATTAACAACATGTGTGCCGACGCACCTGTTAGTTAATCGATGGAATGCCAGGTGTATCATCCGACCACTGTAGGCGCACGGGCTGACAAAACCTGGTGAGCTAACTAGGGCCAGGGTAGACGAAGCCTTTGAAGCAAGGCCTACTGTTTACGTAATTCCGGTTGAAATACTCGAATCTCAATCGCTTCCGCTGTCCGTAAGATTTGCGTTCTAAGACATTTAGTGTACCGTGGTTGCACTACATAAAGTAATTGAAAGGCGTCAGCGGTCCTAATACGGCGTCCGCTATTCACCATAGGTTCCAGGACGGAACCGTTGGAGCGGCTGACGATGCCTTTCCGCAAAGCCGCTGGACAGTGCTCTGCAATGAGTTTAGACAGACGCCTGTTTGTGTGTCCCATGTACCTCGCACCGCAGGCGCAGGTAAACTGGTGTAAGAATTAAGATCGGGAGTACCTATATTATATAAACCACAAGTCCCTTTGCTTCCAATAATCGACATCTCAACCTCGGCTACTCAACGGTTTCACAATGGATTGTGGCTTCGCTACAACCAATAGGCAGAAGTTGTCCACATACACCGCGATAGACACATTTGAAGTTATGAAGCTTGTAGAATTCAAGAATTTGCGTGACCAATTTATGAGCTGTCTGGAATTAAAGTCTTTTTTTACGAATGTTCCATGCTCATCTGTCATGCGTACAGTATAATGGAAAGTATTGTGTCACGACATCCAGAGATGGAACGACTATGTTCACGTTACGTTTCAAGCGTAGAGGAGCTCGATGCTGTCAAGTGCGATGCTTTCAGGCAATATGTCTAAGAAGTGTTTGCCATGGTGGAAGAGAAAAATATGCGAATCTACTTACATATTTAGAGTTAACTCCACCAGAACGTATGTTACCATCGCATGATAAATGCATAATGTTTAGGATGGTGCTGGTCATTTTCATTAACTTTTTGCACAAATTATATTTGAATCAAATAGGTCAAGATGTAGCCATTTTTACAATTTGTTTACAGAGGTTGATAATATGCTTGGGGGCAAAATTTTGCAATAAATATTCTGTTTCCATATCTATGATCCGATCCGATTTTATGGTAACAATGACAGTTTTGCTAGTGACTAAAATTGGGTTATCGTTTTGTGATGGTTGCCAATGACGCGGCTTTTTTCCGTGCTGTCATAAATAATGCGTGTTGTCGATCTTTAATGCACACGGGAAACAATAAATTGCAAAGCTTTTTAATGAGCTTCTCAGCTTCTCACGATTTATCATAACAAACATGAAGTTCAGAAATTCCGATCAAATTTATATTCTTGTGCTTTTGTCCGCATAAAACCGAATCATTTATTTTGACAGTATAATTCCAACAAACTAGAAATTTATACCAACCTAAACGTATAAAACATAGGGCTAGGTGTATAACGGCAGAAATACTAGTGGCAATAAGTAAATTTTACTTTGACAATATTATTAATTAAATTTGTCAAGAAGAACCTGTTACGATTAATAAAGTACGCTGTTCATGGCTCAAAAAACTAATATTTACCGGTTGAAGCTATAACTAATACGCACTTAATGTATTCCAGTTAAATTTGAACAGGCGTAAGGCCGCACATTCACTATAGATCAAAATCATTAAATCTAACCTAGGTTATCAGGAGTGCTTATAGATTATACATGGCGAGGTGTGCTGATTTGATTCATCATTTTTAGCCAATTTGTGCATTATATTTAAATGCATATGTATGCTCACCTCAGGGGTGTTTAATATTCCATAGCTGAAAGTGCTGAAAATCTAACAGTCAAACCCTATTCACATGCCGTATTCTTTCATTCCACTTCATTATTTCGCCCGAATATAATTTGTATATTGTCATATGCAGTTTCATAGTCACCTGCTCGTTCAATCAAAAATGATTAGGTGAATAGTTCTTTCGTGTGCAATATGTTTGACAGCCTTTGCCAAAAGAGAATCAGATATGCATCCAACATCAAAATCCGCAGACCGATTCCATAACCATTCCCAAATAAAAATTTTATGACCGTTATTCTATGATATTGTAAATCTTATGCAGAAATAATTGCTGAGTAAAACCTATGGTCCAGTTGCTATGTAGACCGGAAATTGAGACCCAATGAAAGTACTAATCCGGATTAGAACCGAAAGATTTTACATTAATTTAATCATCAAAACTACCTCAGAAATTAACATATGCATCATTTAATTTTAAAAACGTACTCACTACTTGTTATTTATTTCATTATGTTAATATTTTTCTGCCTAATGAAGAAGCCCGAATAATTACGGAATTGGTAGCATGTAGAAGAAGGTTAGACTTTTCTTACCGCTGATTCTATTACTCGTATGCTGAGAATATTTTTATTACTATGATGCCGCTTCAGTAATTGTATTGCTAATTTTACGGGTATTTCGGAAATAAATTTTATTTAATGCATCCTTATTTGTGGATGAACGCAGGCAATCTGGCTTATGTAACTCAACTTTGCGAATAATCTGCAAAGGCTTTCAGTGTTTTGGGACGGGGGAGATCACGAGTCGACTAATTCCTTTTATGCATATAATTCCAAGTAAATGTGCGTTATAAGGAAAAAACTGTTAATAGCCACTCATCAAAAAATATTAGCACATATAAGCTTTCTTTGGCTTGCAGAGGAACACACATTGTACCTTATTATTGGTATTTTTAACAACTTATTAACATAGGATGTAGAAGGTTTTGCGTACATTTACGACATCCTGTTGGTGGAAAAATTATAGGGAATCTAGAATATTTATGTGAACGAAGCTGGCTGTCATAAATGTCCTGTCCTTTCTAAAGGTAGTAGACATAGTCAAAAGGATCAACGCCAAATTCTAACCTGAGGCCAGTCATGCATCTATGAGCACTTTCACCATTTGCGACTTTCTCTAAATTTGATCAAAAATACTCGGCAGTTTTGCTTTAGTAGTAGATATAATATAAAAAGTTGGATATGTAATTTTCGCAGCGCTGGTATTAAGATTTTTATGCTTTATTTCTGTGAGGCAGCGCTGTTTTTACCGCTTTTTATTATAAAGTAAATTGATGGAAGTGCTACCGAACAAAAAAGGTAGGGTCTGACTTAGATTGCTACAGTTTTCTTTCCTACGCAACCGAAAAGTATGGATTGTGTATCCATTTTCTCTTTTTGCTTTAAATGTTTTACATTTACTTTCGCAATTACATGGAATGGTACAAAGGAGTGACTGCACCTGAACACCTTAAAATTGAGGCTGCTGTCGCCATAAGCAGAGGGGCATTAGATTTCTTAAGATGCGAAATTAAAAGTGATAAGAAGGCGGGACAATCGAACCTCGATGGATTAAACTAAAACGTTTAAACACTTTTGCACATTAAATAATAAATAAAAAAGAAAAATAGAAAGTGCTAAGTATAAATGTTGTTTTTTTCAAAGTAAAAGATATTTTGTACAGCGCAACACAATTAAACCTGATTCCTTGAATTTGTGATAGCTTGAATTCCTTTACGTTATTGGACGGATATAATTTTGTGCATTCACTATTCGAATGACAAGAAACAAGACAAACGCATTAAAATTTAACTTAAGGGATATATATGAGCAGTTAGAGTATGTCAAATGCAAATTTGGTGCATGTTGCAACCGGTACCTTTCCTTTGTACGAATATTCCGGTTATAAAATTCACACTGATTTATCTGAATGACAGATTTAGTAAAATTCAAACTGGTAGAGGATCAACGTTTCCACAACTGACTTCCTGTTTCTTTGTATTCCCAAGGTAATTATAGCATGGCCGGTTTTTGAGGCGGGCACACTACTAGTTAATATATATGCAAATAATTTTGGTTAATATAGAAAAGCGAAATTTTATAAATCAATGTTGATAAAGAAACAAACATTCTCTAGATGACTGTTTTGAAATGATCAGTATTTGCTGTCAAAATTTACACCCATCCACATGGTTTAATCCTAATACAGATCACACAATATATGGCTTACTTTGTTAACACATAAATAAAGACCAAGCTAGTTTTTCTCTTTGTAGTATGCGCATTAGTTAAAACGAACGAGAGCATAAATAAAACAGGTCAAAAATGATCAAACTCAATGTGGCAAACGAAACGTCCCTTTATTTTTACTCAACATGCAACGTAATAGATTATTTTGATTTGATTTTATATATTTAATAGATAAGTCGTGTCGAGAAGTAAAGTAACATGGCTTGGTTTAACGTAAATGTTAAGCCAAGTACCAGCGTCGTTACCTGTTTACAGGGTATTAGCAAGAAATGCAACATAATTTTAATAACATCCACAGTTTATATGCTATAAGGTGACCGGTGTCTATGAGGATTAAACCCCTGACTACAGGTAATGAAAACGAAACCGCACAAATATCAGCGAGTACGATAGCACCTAGACAAGATCTATAAGACAAAGCTGTGGTAAGATAGATCAAGCAAACTGAGATGTTCTTGTTTAACCGCAGTCAGCGGTAAATAGCTTGATGTGAGTTCAAATGGTAAATATAAATATTTGACGCGTAATCTACAAGATAAAAATATGTATCAGTTAGCTAAGTGCGCGATCTTTTTTGATCTAATTCCTTTGGAGGTGTCGATCTTGGAAGCAAAAGTAAAGTAGGAACCTTATCAGTAAAAAGACTAGCTAGTCAATAGCTTCTTAAATAAATTACCTTAATGGTTCGGCTACTGGTCACGCAGGTACAAGCGTTGCCTCCACCGATGCTATACACCAGCACCATTGAACTTGACCTTATAAAAGGCCGTGACTTTGCGGATGATATATACGTTCTTTATCCGAATTAAATTTGCGCTGTACATGGCCCAATGAATATTAGAAACGACGAGCTACTACTATACTGTTTGTTACGATGTCTTTAACAAAGCTTTGAATAACCTACCATTCGAAAATGCAAGCATTTTAACTACTTCTCAAAAGGTACATAAAATGGATGTACGGTTAAATTTGTGCATAATAAAAGTGACATTTGTGAAGTAGCTATCAGTATATGAAACAGAAATCTTGCTTAATAGATTAAGTTACATTGTAACAAATAGGAAAACATTTTCTTTCTACTAAAATTGCGGTTGCATGCAACCACATATATAGTTCTTGTGATTCGACCAAAACAAGATCTTTTTCTCTGAGTAGTACACAATGCTTCATGCATTAGGCATTACATTTTTGTTGTGCTCCCTAATGTAAACTCACGAATCCATCGTTTATGCTTTGTAAACCTGAATAGCAGTGCTTGCCAAACACCCACTTATAAATAAGTCATGAGAATCGTTATTATTTTATATAAACTGTTGGTTCAATCTTTGCTGGTAGATGTGGCTCCTAGAGCATATGCCAAGCTTTTAGATTAAGCACATCAAAATACTTGTAAAAGCTTTACCTTTTAGCCTAGCTTTCATTGCTTTCCACTATAAAGAACTATTTTACAAGATATATCATGCTTTAGAAGATTTGACTTCAACGATGATTAACCAAAATTTGTTGGTATGACAATTAAGCACTTTGCAATTTGGTCGTTTTTTTTGTTTCACTGATAATCTCGGTGCCGATAAAGCTTTCTTTAAACGTAAAAAGTAAATGATTTCAAACCATTTATACTTATCTAATAATTTTATAACCCGTCTAAATATAAACTTACAAAGGTTGGAGTAACGTTCTCTTTGTCACAGAGTTACTATTTAGCATGTAAACAAACGCAATTAAAAAGCCGTATGCAAGTTTTCAAGTACATATTAACCCCATACAAAATTTTTCTGGTCAACATAGGGACTATCAAAAAGCTTACTTAGAAGCTTAGAAGCTTATTGATAGTTCATTTAGGGTTTACGCAACTTACACTTGGTTGTAGAACCAAAGAACCTATTACCGCATGCAGTTCAGTTCAGCAAATCTGCTCTTTTTTTCCAAGCTGATTACACTAAAGGTTTATGATATCAAATACGTGCAGAATCGATTAAACGGCAGAAGCTTATGCATCCAAATATGTCAGAAAAGTCTATGGCTTTTAGAACTTTATCAACCTCCAATATTAAAAATCAAGAATCCGTTAAAGTGTTAGTAGAAAACATTTACGGCGTTAGCTACGCTGAATAAATTTTGAGTTTGTCATCCCGTATTGTTCTACGCAACTGCATTAAGATAATCCAACATTTATAAACACCACCAGTAAAATAATGCAACAATTGCAACAGTCAGTGCAACAGTCAAATCAAGATTGAGCATTCATGTACACGTGACGGGTGTATGTCTAGCATTGACAAACACGCTATCGATGAGAAAAAAAGTAGTTCAGTTAAGCCTGAACGGACAGCAAAGATATGTTCAATAAACATAACATTACTGACAAATTTTATTAGACAGTTCATGACTAATTGCGTATTGGTCAAAAAGAAATCTGGCTAAGTGGTGAGTGACCGACCAGCCATACGCTCTTTTGCAGAAGTAAATAGCTACGCACGTTTTTGTTCGGTAACTTGGACACGCAACTAAGAACTGCAGATTGAGGAAGGTGGCTAATGTCAGTGAGAAGTATTAAAGCTAGTTCAATTGATCAACCGCTCTTCCATAACTAGTCTAGTAATAAAAACGTAAGGATGTTTAACATCTGTTTAGCTGTAGCACAAACAGTCAATGTTATAAACTAGATCACTACAAATTTATATTTTAGGCGGCACACTCGAGTTCCGTTGCCCATGCTGAGCGTAATTACGTTAAGAAATACCACTGTTATTTATATGTTGACATGCCATGATTCTCAAACCGTCTTGCTACAATATTTGGCTATATAAAGCTTCATTTTCTCGACCAAGGCTAACATGATATATAATATTCTTAGTAAGGGAAGCAAAGCTAGTTTTATAGAATTTAAACAATAATCCCTTGGACTTCTTCACTGCACTTATTTGTGGTATTAGATTAAAGGATTGAGTAAGTTAGCTGCAAAATTAAAATTGTACGGTTCTCAAAAGTTAGTTTTATCAGACTGTATTCACGTATTTATTGCGTCACGTAAATTCAAGCAATTGGCCAGCTTGTTGCAGTTTGAATACTTTTAACGCAAACAGACCGCAAACTAATTGGTCGGTGGGTCGTAGCGCCGATCAACATAAGAAAGTTATCATCTGTATTGGGGATATTTTGTCCTAATTCACATGTTATAGAGGTCAACCTTTTCATTAGTAGCATTAGTATGTAACGGTGTAAGAGCTGTTAATTTGCAAGAGTCTAGCCTCAAATTATTCGTTAGAGTGCATGGTAATACATGGTAAATTGTAAGTTTTCTAGCTAATGTAATCCAATCTAAGCAGTAGTGATTTCAGTAATGTTCATTTTAAAATCAAGCCCTTATTAAAAATTTGAACAATTGCTGACAATTCAGTTTAAGTAATATGTTCTATAAATATAAATCAATTGAAAACTGCACAGACGAACACCTAATTAAATGAATCAGTTTTAATTCGAACGTTCCAGTGAACGATAATCAACTGCTTTTAACGATTTGGGTGATAACCTGAGGCAACCTCGACAAATAGATTGCAGACGCTTCTATCTAACCAAGGTTCCATAATAGCTGTTTTATACTAAGTAGATTAATCTATAAATATTTACTCATATTTACTTAGAAGCTTCCCAAAGCTTGTCAGTCGCCATTTTGCTTGTTCCGAATTATGTCCATCTTGCAGCACCTAGAAGAGTCTGAACTTCATAGTGCGGATTTTATTTGAATCTTAAGGCTAAGTTACTTATGCATAGAAACAATCTTTATTGTGCAGAATATTTGTAAACTTACCCATACATTTTACAAACTAATAAAAGGTATTCGATGCGTGCATGCAGATTACAGGTTACATAAAATAACCACGTATTTAAAATAATAGCTTTCATTCTAAGATAATTATTGATGGTAATAATATTTTTCACAAAATTATTTTCAGTTTTCGCTTGACCATAACATATGTATGGTTCCTCTAATTTGTTTCCTGAAACCCGCGGCACACTATTTAGCTTATCCATGAATGGTTGTACCGTTTGTTACTTCAACATTTCAATCTATAATGGTGGTTACGCGCCACCTAGGGTAAAACACTAACTAATAGCCTAAAAGCCTTTTCCAGAGCGATGGGCGGACGGCTAAAACAGATTCATTTCATGCATCTTTGGTTCACAACGCTTTAGCACGCGTCTACCATACACAAGAGACCACAGCCTTTAAAATACTAAGCTAATTAACGTCGATGATAAACCGCAGGTTTATCTGTTCCTTCAGAAATTAATATCTATACATCACAACAGCGCACCTCAAAATCTTTACTTAATATACTATTGTTTAATAAGCTTCTTAATAACCACATTGCAGTGAGTGTAACTTAACTATGATTATCTTTTAAGGCGCAGATGTTTAATAGTTAAATGAGTAAATTAAATAATCAGAAGTTATCCACGATCATGATCGCTAGATTGGGGCAATATAATGAAACATACGAAGTGTTATCCGTTGCCTGACCATGTACTTCCATCGAACATTAAAATAGCCAGTAAAATAGCAATCAGCAAATATACGCCGTAGAATGAAACATGCTTTATTCGCAGAACTCTAACTTCTCTACGCAACTGCCACATACTTGTTGCCAAGCACGATATTCTTTTCACAAAGCTCTACCGGCCGTCACTTAAAGCAAAAGCATCGGGAGGTAGAAGTATGGCAGAGTAAATTGCGGTGGCGTTCACTGCATACATAAGCGCAGCATTCGATAAAATATTTGTGTGAGGATTTCCCAAGTGTAATCTTAGCGGCGCAGTTTAACCCTACTAAGGAAGGATTGTAAAAATAGCGACCAGCAAATTTGTTTTCGACAGAAGAAAAATCAAATGTGACTTGTTTTATGTGCAATAAACTCGTTTTCACGAACAGTCCTTCCGGTATTCCATTACAACCTTTGTTTGCTCTTTACTTATTGCTTCTTATACAACAATGATAAATGAATTCGCTTACCATTATTTGATGACACAAAAGGTCCTTTACGTCTCCGTGTTATTAAAGTTTGCTTAATGCTGTGCCCCACGTTTATCAACAAATTCATCGCATTAAAAGAAAGCAGTCTACAGACGCAAAACATTTGGCAGGACAACAACATGAAATGTCTGACTTATCTTGCATACGTAAAAGAGTTCAGACTGAAAAAGTACAATAGCATTTTCAGTTACTGCTGAATACCAAATAGGTTCTATCGCAATCATAAACGCTTATACTTATGAACTTGTTTTTATGAAAGTCTGCCAGAATAGCAGGTCAAACGCATGATCAACGGCTAAAATACCCCGAAAACTAATTTATAGTCATCCAAAAAAAACAAATTTATCATCTGGATTAGACATATATTGCCAGAAACCACATTTTATTGAGGACAACAATTTTCATTAGTAATACCTAGTATGTAATGTTGTAATAGCTGCTAATTTGCGAGAGTCCATCCTTAACTTATAATTTGTAGTACTTGGTAAATATTAAGTCTTCTAGCTAATATAATCAACTCTAAGCAGTGGTGCCTTTTATGCTGTTCATTTTATACTCTTTAAATATGTGGACCAAATAACGTATTCCGAATTGGAATAATTTGCAAGCTTCTAAATATACATTTTAGTCAGTTTTGTTTTGTAAAGAAGAGTTAGTCATTCTGGCTTATTCCAGATTTAAATGTGTTTTTTCCGTTGAATTTTAATTTTAAAGGCGCAATTTCCTTATCTGCGCTAACAATTTAATAAATTTCCATATTTATCAAATAAGTACAAACACGGATAGAAATTAAATGTGCCTCCTACAAACCGTAGAAATGAGTATTATGCACCTATATCAAGAAATGTTTTAGGAACCAGCTTGTTGAAACCAAATAACATTTCTATTTACCGCAAAACATAATGCACAATGACGGTAAATTTACATAGCAAGGGAACATTTAAATTTTTATTTTATTCCTTTTAACAAACACAAGCATAATAAGGCTTTTTCATTATTTCAGATTACGACATCAGCAACAAACGTTTACGACAGATCTGTGCAACACACTCCGTAAATAATATTTCTTATCCATATTGAAAAATTGTTCCAGGCAATTAATGCAATCAAAAGAGTCATCATGTTTGCGTATGGATAATAAATAAAGGGGGTTATATGCAGATATATGTGGAGAGCTAGATAGGTACGCTTGTAAGACTCGGTGACAATTTATGGTTATGTGTTTCATTATATTGCTACGCACATATTAATGAGTGTAGCCCAAGCTTAAGCACGAATTAGTTTAGTATGATTATACCAGATTACACAGTAAAATGATTTTTTCCGTATATTTAAAGTGCGTTATAATCCTATTATGTCCTCACCATGTCAAACAACTAGTTCATACACAGCGTTCAGCTTAACTGCAACTGAATACTTATTCATATTTTAGGCAAAAAGAAGATATGAAAAGGTTCATGGCCTACCTCAAAAGTAAAATCTTTCCTTATTTTCAGTGCATGAGTATTGCTTAAACATACTCAAAAGACTATGTTATGTGTAGCTACATACACGTGCTACATTTGAAGGCGAAATTTCCGATTTGATACGATTAACGGTCTTTTACAGTATCCACAGCATTATATTACTATAACAACTGTTTTTTCCAACTTACGTGTTATGACTGTTTGAACTTGATGGTTTCCATGACACGCCGCAGAGACAAGGTTGGTAGATGTCATTATTACTTGCGTGTCCCCTACTCTGTATCTTTTACTCAATGACAAGTGCAAAGGAGATCCCCACACGTAAACACTAACCGGTCGTGTTACTTCACTCATGAAACTGACCCGACCGTCGCTTAGTTGTCAACCCAGCGCATAAATTGAAACTTTGCTTGCCGACCTGCTTATCTTGCCCCACTTCCTTTTGGTACCCAGCTTTAAAAAAAAAATAATGTCCAAATGTTAGAAAACATGGTTTAAAAGATTTTATAACGACTGACAACATGTGTCTAATTTTCTTACACCTTCTATACTCAGTTCGGGTAAAGTGAGTGCAGGAGTATTTTGGCAAAGTACATGTTCGCTGTCTTGCGCTTCTTCCCCCTATATTAATGTTAATGAGAAAAAACAACGTATTTCTATAGCACACAAGCGGTTTATAGAATATATTGTACTTCCTTCAAGTTTGCATATTACACAGCATATATATACATAATTATGTATATATATATATTTATATAAATAAATACATGTAGTTACAGTTAAAGCACAGCCACTTATCAAATAATTGTTATGGTATTTTGTTGGTTTTTCAAATAGTTGTAATCGCAAAATTGTTCCGATTCAGCTAATAGTATTTATTCGAAATAACATGAAAGAAGCCATCAAAAGATATTAGGCAATATTATGATTTCTTAGAATATTTGATAAGCACATGATTGTCAACAGTTACGTTGCATAGATAAGTGCGTAGTTAGGTAACAATTTTTGGACAGCTACGCAGAATTGGTTTGTATGTTACGCAGCGAAATGGTTGCAAAGCTGCCTGCTTGGTAAAGATAAATCACCAAAGTAAACCTATGGCTGCTAGGGAACGGGCAACATTTTCCCCTATAATTTGCAATTTATTAAAATGATGTATATATTTATGTTGACTGTTGTCAAATGCCCATTCTTATAACGCTCGCGACCAATTCTTGCAACGGATTCAAAGGATTTTAATTTCCTCAATTTTATGTAACTGCTGGAAATGCTGTTATAATAAAATTATCAGTTACAAAGAACATCCAATCAAAATTGAAGGCTTTCATAATTCTTAGAACTATTGGTTTTTTGTCGAACCCAATGATATATTGTTACTAAGTAAGGTATAACTCCAGGGCATGGAGCATGTGACAGATAGCTACTCTTCGGACATATTAAGAAGTTCCGATTTTATAGCTGTATTTAGCACAATGCGATTTGTGTAAAATAGCTAAACACCTAGTGAAAGAACATGATGTAGGTACCATTGTTCTTAGATTTGGTCAAAAATATTAGTTTATCCTACAAGAAGAAACACAATTACTATCCAGCGGATGATTAAAAACCGAACCCTCCCAGCTAAAGCATCCGCCTTGGCTTCAGCATCCTATCTTTCTTGCGGCATAACACCCTGTATAAAAGTAGTTATAAGCCGACTTTTTACTGTGTTACATGAAGCTATTGTGCATCGGCATCTTAAGAAATCACGCCTTCTGCTGAAATAGTAGCAATAGTATGCGTTACTTGCATACAACTGAAATCCAAGCAAAATTTCTTAGACGTGTTCACTTTTAGAATATGCTGAATCTGAGGGTGAGATACAATGTATATTATGTTGAATACTACAAAGCCACGAAAGAAGGCCAGCTCTGTTTCCGGTACTGCAGCAGCAAGCAGAGAGAGCAAGCAGCCAAAAAATTTCGGGTTTTGTGTGCAACTAGAGAGCAACGAACCAGGTTGCGTGTTGATGGTTTATCCTCCCAATCTTTTATTCGCACAAAGGTTCCCACCTAATAAATGCAAGCCTAATCATGTTTTCATCTCAAGGGACCACATCATTCTAAAAAGGAAAGCGCTTAAAATATTTGCATAAAAACCGATAACAGAATTGGTATGTTCATAATGTCCGTATATTTGGAGCCAGTTCTTTTACTGGTTCCATAGCTGCTTTTCCATTTAAAGTGAGGAGTAATATAACACTTTTAACGCGATTTTGCAACCAATCTGTGCAATAGCGTCATCATGTACATCGAATGGATTATAGCACGTAGGCTATTATACCACTGAAATCACAAGAAGTAGGTTAGTCTGATGGCAAAGAATATGTTTGTATATGCTATTCTTATCCAATCAGTTTCTTTGTACTTGTGTAACACTATTATTACGAAAATAATCCTTGTTTCTTAAATCAATTAACAAAGCACTGACTAGTAATACATCGTGCGTGCGCAACCTCTAATTTTTATACTGGTTGGTTGTTAGTAATGTAATGAATTGCGCAAATACATTAGGATAAATTTTTGTAAACACATTCTTCGTAACAAATTGATTGGTTAAAATTACCAGGATAACCTTTTAAGTACACACGAATAATTTAGCATTGCTGCTAAAGTAACCATTTTTGATTGACCAACAATCATAAATTTGTTATGGCCACGATAAGAAAAGTCGTGTTCTTCTGGAT
The DNA here is from genome assembly GCA_944474145.2 of Dicrocoelium dendriticum. NCBI lineage: Eukaryota > Metazoa > Platyhelminthes > Trematoda > Plagiorchiida > Dicrocoeliidae > Dicrocoelium > Dicrocoelium dendriticum. The sequence goes on along the minus strand of OX104064.1, from coordinate 204,252,261 downwards.
ACCTGACAAAAGTTTCAAATTCGTGGCGAAGTGCCGTCATTGTCTACATGGGACAACTCAATTTGATATATTCTAGCAGCAAAGCACAATTGCTGTTGGGAATTGTTATATAATTCACATGTTAATTTCAGACAACATTCACTTACTTTGGAACCGCTACAATTTGACAAATACATTACAGATTTTATGGAGCTATGATATTTCGATTCAAAATTTCGTGTTTTTAAAAAACCCTTGACTCAGGAACGTCAAATAAGCTGATTGTGGCTTCTTATACCTTACACACGTGCGTTTTCAACCGATTCATCTTAATTAACTGGTAGCTGTTTGGAGAATCAGGTAAAGTGATATGACGAGTCCTGATAGGTTTCTATCAATTATTCCTCATGAATTTCAACTATTTCATGGTCTTCAGTTTTGTGACGTATTAACTTGTTTAAGTTCACCAAAGTAGTATCGAATACATATGGTGCGCTGAATTATGTTGCCGTAATGTTGGTTTAGTAAGTGTTATTTTTGTCAGATTTCATATTTTGGTTTATACCATGACTGCATACTTGAGCACATTTTTAACTTCACTTATGTAACACTTAAATTATGCTGAGCATAAAGAAATAGTTGACATATAATGTGTTTATACAGTACTTAAATTCAATACAACGTGCTTTCAAGTGTTTGTTCGATTTCCACTATGACAGTCGCTTTGGCTTGATGTTAATGTTAATAAATCGGTAAAATGCATCTCCGTTACTAGTGAACCCAGCAAATAAAGGCTCATAATATGAGGATAATTAACCTCCTTTTTACAGTTAAAGCTATAGTAACAGCAATTCGGAGTCGAGAAGATTAAAAGTGATGCAACGTGCAACGGACTCAAGAGTTTATTGAAATCAGCAAACCCAGACAAGAAACTGGATAAAACAATAAAAGAAAGGTGGAGTATTAATTAAGAGACAAATGAATATTACATATTCTTTGTTTTAATATATTCGCAGATGTACGCTCACGTGGACGTGAAATGGAATGCTAGAAAAACGGCTATTATTAACAAAAGGCAAAAGGCGTTTCTAAACCAAATAAATCTGTGCAATTGTAGTTAAACCTTTGCAATTATGAAGGCATATGTATCCACCATTAGATGACAGTGAGTAGCAAGCATGATAACAACATTTGCGATCAGTAGACGCGTCTTCAAAGTAAGCTTTATATAGGAATTTTAATCGGATACAGTTAAGTGGAATCACACAGCAACGCTGGGGACTCCAGTAAGTCTCCACCATTGAAGCCATTCATTGGTGCTACCTCAGAAGCAATTAACATAGCAGGACAAGTAGCGTTGATGTGGTAAATCTTATCCAATTATCGACTCTGTCTTTCAAAACTTTCAATAACGAATGGCTTCTTAATATTGGTTTCAATCTTCCTTCAAAGACATAAGTGGTTTGCGATGGGGATGCTGTAACTCATTGTTACTGTGCAGTTTTTGAACCTAGGTGTTTTACTGAGCTTTCCTTGTGGGTTTTTACAGCAATGACAAATAGATTCTTCTAGTCAGACGAGCAAACAACAAATACCATGATGATGAGATCGCCTTAGTTTTTGGCGGACCAATTAATGCGCGTCAAATACTACAACATTTGGTATTTTAGGCCAATAGGAATAAATTTCGCCCCTAAAATTAATAGTGTCTTTCTATCCTTTTTCTATCGACATGCACAACCATTAGCTTTAGAGGTTTTGGAGATGGATCTCTGAAAATATGTTTTATATACTATGTTGTTCGCCTTTAAGTGCCCCATTGTGATGGAGATTTCTGTCCTAATTGCCAAAGGTAGCTGGGGTTTGAGCATGAAGTTGTAATTTTGGAGCATTGTAAGGTATGGTGTAGTTTTGTTTACATAATATACGCCTTACATATCGCTTCTTGGCATGATGGTCGTTATCAATTTGATTTTAAAAACTGGAGTTTGCGTAGTAAAGCACTTGTGCATTGGACACGACAAGTTTTTATGGCGTGGTTGGAATTAGATTTCCAGATAATGGAGGCGATTCTGCAAACTGGATCTGATTGTTGCGCAAATCCAAATGCCTTGCGCAATTAATTGGCACACGATCCTAGTAAGTACGATGTTGCGTCAAATCCATCTTCTTAATGACGTTTTGGACTAATTCGGAGTCAGTCTGGCACAGGAATAATTAACACAACTTTGACGTGCAGTTTAACTATGGATTGTCCCTTGGTTCTTCATAATGGCGGTGACTCGCAACGCATTAACGGATACAGCACGACCGTGAGAATTAAAACTGTAGTAAGAGTTTATTTCCACATTATACTGAATAATATACAAATAAACAAATTTGAATAAGACTATAGAAATATGCATCATCATTTTAAACAATAGATAACCTTTTAAAAATATCACACGCCTTCGTTTAAAACTTATGATCCTATCTTTTTAATTTGCATAATATATTTTCTATGCGGTGTTTAATTTTATGTGTAAAGGTTATCAAATTAAATTGTTTTAATAATCTTACGATATATGGTTTTAACGCACGGAAAAAATACTGCTTCTGTTTTGACAAACTATGTTTGGAATGCGCAATACACGTTGCATGCAGTAAAAAGTATTACGTACATGAATAATTTAAATATGTTTCTGAAAGTTTGGTGCCTGTAATATATAGCCGGCAACGAAAACAAAAAAAGTTTTAGTAAATAGCAGCATATCAAATACATGCATAAAAACAATTTTCCAAAAATACCAAAGGCTCTGAAGGTCGCATAGCTATTTTATTTTTTTAAGATGCTTTATCTTGTCAATTGAAACATACCATATGCGCAATGTTAAGATAAAATTGTACGTGTGTAAGTCAATTTTCAATAAAAGGTATTGTTTGCTGCTGTTTTCTTCGGAGGTTAATACTTAATTTATATACTTACGATCGTTGACCAATGAACGAATAATTTTGCACTAAAGTAGAAGTTACTCATTGAATAATAACTTTGCATAGCCTCAGATAAAACATAGATAAACGTGCCACTGCTAGGGAATTTAATGATGGCTCTTAACTGACGACAGTCTCAATTGCAGATGCGTTAAGTATAAGCAAGACGTGGAAGTGATAAAAATTAATGCGCAATTCGATTCGATGCATATTATCTTGCGTCCGCCTGCTCCGATAAATTCGTCATATTTTTCAACAGCTCTATACCAAAACTCGTCTTTTGCTACTGACATTGCACTTCTGATAATGAGTCCAAGCAACGGACATATATGATTAGAAGAAATCAATAAAATTAAGAAAAGCCAGGCTATCAGTCTGTGCAAATAGACACTTCGCTTGATTTCAGCTATAGTTAAAAATGAAAGCCATACTTTTACATCGGTTTTTAATTTTCTCATTATAGAAATTTGTTAGACGACACAGAGTCAGAGCATTTTATGTTAAATTCAATAGGATGTTAGGTAGTCTACGCAGCTGTAGCCGTGGTGCGTTAAAACGCGCTGTTACGTAAGCCTGAAATTATATGTTTGATTTTATTTTTCGCCCTAAACACGAGGACGGATCTAACTATCATGAGGTTATATATATCTTGTCAATTTCTAAGCTAGGTCCATTTTATTTACTACTGTCATTTCTAATTTCACAATATTCTTAACGAATCACCAAATGAAACGGAATAACATATTATCTTTGTATACTGAATGTTTGACACACTTCAGGGGCTCATTTGGTCTGCCTCTACTTATAAAAGCAATATTGAAATTTGGTGCGAAATCGAAGTGGTAATAAAACTCGTTTTTAGTGAACACGAGAAATTCAACAAAACTCAGAGTTATCTGAGTGCCTATATTGATAATATTTACATCCCAAAATGCATACAAATGGTAAATAAGCACCAGTAGCATAGGTAAGCCAATTCGCTGTAACTTAGTGAATCTTGCTTGTTAGCTTTGCATAAGTTGAGCTTCCGCAAGCTGCATTGTGACCAGCCTAAAATTTCCTGTGCCTTTTGTTTTGTTCGCTAGCTTTTACATTCGTTTTTCTCATGCTTACGAGAAAATGTTCATCTTTACCCGTAATACTTGGGTTAGGCCATTTGTTTCCAGTTATTCTTGACATTTTCGCTGTTTCGCTTCCTTTTTCTTTTTGCTGAATTCCAAACCCCTGTAAATTATTAATTGCACTATTAAAAACATAACTCAATTTACTGGGAAACTCGACAAAGTAACCAAAGTAAGCGCGCACTTGAAATTCGCGGTATAGCCACCGACACACATTATTCAGCTGTGATTTATTGTAATTAATGTTTTTCCTTCCATTACGGTATTATCTTAGGCGTTTGCTTTTATATCCGCGAAAAATGCGTTGTTCCATTCTTCTTTTTACCGGGTTTTTTTGTTTTAATGGCTGAGTTAGGTATTCTTTTATGCATATAATTTAGAATGTCCTTAATGAACCTCTACAAACACAGGAGTTTGGATGTTTTGAGCCGTTTTCTACTAACAGCACTGTAATGTTTAACTTGTACGTTCTTGTTCAGTTAATTTACCATATTTTACTTTCTATCATTATCTTGTTTTCTTGCAACAATCATCCTGTGCAAAACTCGGTTCTCCGTCAACTTTAATTTATATGTGGAAATCTTGGTGTTTTAATGCGTACATGCTTGGTATGTAAGTGGAATGTTATACCAATACATAGCACGCAGCGAGCTCGCATATTAAACAATGCTTTCATGTTTCCATCAGACCGTTGTATCGATCAGTTTCTATATGGATAAAACGTCGAGGTTCTTTTTCGGATGCCCTAATAGTGCAATATCGCTTAGAATATTTCCGATTAAACTAAGAAATGCATTCAGTAATGAGGCATTGTAGCAAACATTGGTGGTAAATTGAATTCAAATATCTGTGCCAGGGTCTTGAATGTTTTAGGTTTCAGCGGTATGACTTTAATCTATTAAGTTAAGAAGACAATCTTCACAATGATATAAGAATCTCCTGATGAATTCAACAGTAATGTTTTAAAGAAGCCCTAACAACAAGGATAAATTTATTCACTAACATGAAAAGATCGCATGGTTGAATCGGCATCATTGTTGCAGCCTGTTAGGTTATTTTTAACTTGCTAAAGTGCATGCTGCTAGGAATTATCGCACGTTTAGACAAAACCTTTTGTGTAGTAGTTCGAAGGCTCAAAACAGATAGAACCATTATTAGAGGGGATCTGTTTCACCAGTTCTTTCAAAAAATACTGACTTTTACCGTTTTTGCCAAAATAATTTTTGGTTTGAGATGTAAATATAATGGTAGATTTTAGAAAAAAATGCCAAAGAATGGCTATGTCGTCCACATCCTTCGGGTTTGTTAGCGGTTAACAGGCCGAACCTCCAATCCGGTAGATTCGGAAAAGACAACCACTCGTGATCATTGTGATGAAACAGTTGAAGAGTAAAATAGATATAGGACAACGATGGTGAATTTTGCTTATTGTGGGTATTTCAGAAAACAGTTTCTCGTAGATCCATTCAGGGCCTCGGAAGTCATGGCATAGAAATTTCAGAAGATTAGGAAGCATAACTGGTACGCTTCTCCTGGACAGTCGGTGTCACAAACTGGCACGAACAACATAGTTGAAGGCGGGTTTCAAGTTAACGTAAACTACTATGTCCGGTCATATGTATGTGTAGCTGCCCTAGCAGCAAAACGTAAACATGTTGCAAATGCAATCACGCACATAGCGGAAGCCAGTCTGGCTTTCAGTGATTCGCTCCGCATAGGGACCAGCTATTGATCAAATAACGACACAATTGAGAAGTTTTGAAGTAATCGAAAATTAGACCATTACCTTGATGAGTAACGCAAAATTACTCTAAAAATTTTAAGTTGGCGTGTCAGTGTCTATTGGAGTAATATCCAAGTCTTCTTGAAATTAGGCATAGAGTTTAATGGTTGCCCTACCGAAGGCATTTTATCTGCGTCTCAAATCACGTTAACTATGAAAGAAGTCTGGTCAAAATGCATCACCACCATTTAAAGCAAAGATGAAAGAAAGTTCCGCGGGTCTAGGAGACTCATAAAGTTTAATAACAGCAAACTCATACGAAATCGCATCAAAGTGGGATGCATGACGCCAAATTTTACGAATGTTACGTTGAAACGGCAAGCGACAGCGTCGTAGCAAACCACCTGAGCTGCTTCACAATATTTTCTGCACAACGGACTTGTCCACGAAGCTTAGAATACATATCAACAATCCAAATTTCTCAGCTATGCTACGCTATCTGATGACTTTCCGCATTAGTTGGATTAGCACTCAAAACTTTCCAGTAACATCAAATTTCTTCATCTCACGTAACTTTGCAACACAACAACCTTCCTAGCTAACTCGAACAGTTCTTGTCGACCATCGTTTCAGTAAGTTACGGACAGGCTAAAACTCAATGATTTTGAAACCTGGTCACACGCATCGATCAAACTTATCGTTGTCTCATTTGTATATTCTTATTTACGACATCACAAGCCAACTGCGCAGCAAGTGTCATGGCACACGTAGGACGAACCCATTGAGCTTTCGGTTCACCAACCTCCTTAATCATTGATATGTGTTTGGCTACTTCGTTTCGATATTATTGAAACGCAGATTGCGAATTCAAGTTACAGGTATTGCTGGAAGTAAGGCCCCTTTCTGAAGCGGAAAGTATGAGTACCATGCGTATGCGAAATAGAACACTGTCAAAATCCAGGCATGTGCTTCAAATTGAATGACAGTCTTGGACTGATATGCGCTACACGTAGCTAGTGGCAATATGGTCATTTTGGGTCAAAGGCATTGAAGAAATGTTTGGGCGCCAATTGAGGCGTTTTGAAGATTTGTGCTTCAAAATAGTGCTGCAAAGGCAAAGGTGGTTGCTGGCGCACATTTGCAGAAATCGACCACCATTGTCTGTTCGGCGTGAAACGAATGAAAAGAGCCTTCACAGGTGTTCTTCAGGTTCAGGAATACGACCCAGTTGTTCATTCATGTCACCATCAACAACAACGAGGTAAATATATTTCTCCAGACGAGGAAGAGCTGATAGGTGAAGTTAAAAATCATCTTTTCACCGTACGCACGGCAGTCAATAGGAGCAAAAATCGGAGGAGATCAAAATATGCCTTTTCGTCATACGGTGCTTATAACTGCAGTAAGGTTTCCAATGAGTGCTGCACATTCGCGTCTGTTAACAGGAATCTAGTCGAGTAGATTACATTTAGCATGTCTGCTGATGGCAGTAGCAAACTGTAAACACCTTGAGGGATTAGCTCATGTTTATCAGAGAAGCGATGCGTGTAAACATAGATGTCAGTCTCGGAACCAGGGTGTCGAAGATTTGTTATAACGCACTTTTCTTATATACGTGTAAGGGAAACACTGCACATATTAATACGAAGACAGTGAAGAGGGAGTCAGTGCTGACTGTCGACCGACCTGACCTATAGTTTGGACCTTAAACGAACCAATATGAAATGATGCTCATGATTTGATGGACGAGTTAAAATTATCAATGAAAGCAGCAGAGAGAACAGCAACATTTTCTTGCTAAATAGACTAGGATGAAGATAGTTGGGAGCATAGAGTAATGCATGGGCATTATATGAGTATTCTTGATCTAATCAATTGGAAGGTTGTTGTAATCCGGCTGCCCATTATGATAAAGGATGTTTTTCGTGGGGCCCTATCTCTAAAGTTTGACTCAACATTCTGACACACATCACGGAGGGCTCAATTTAAGTTCGCCATTAGGGACTCCACCTGGAGCCTTTGGCTCAATAGCCGAACTCACATGGCAGTGAGAAGGTCGTCCAGATATGTAGTGTGATAGCAGTTACCCGTTGAAACCCGCTCAAGACCTCCCATACGGAACCTGTGAAAAGTTAAACCAATGCACATGTGTTTTACGACCTTTTAATTTACGCACCTGCGAACGTTGTCAGTCGCTGATAGCAGTTGGCAAGCTTAAAGCAATTTGACCACGGCATGCCTGAATGTAGGTAAGTGGCAGCAAAACATTGAGTATCGGAATGTGTCCTACCACAGTCCGAGAAAATGCGTGGCACTCGTGTTGTAGTCAAACAAGCTGTGTTTTAAACCCGTATACCTCTTGTATTTCATGGATAGGTTTTAAAAGAAGTGAGCCATCGACCGGCCCTTAATATACTAGGAGGATTGGAGTATAGGCATTAATATTTCCGACACAAAACATTGAAATTCCTGGTATAAGTGACACTGAAGGTGTTTGCTAAGTGCCACCCAGAGTTGTTCAGTGGGTCACAGAGGTACGTAGAACATCGTGCAACATTATTGCTCAGTCAGGTTGTAATAAAAGTGAACGATAATCTGGTACAAGCTATGTTGCCTTGAATCACGTACAAGTGCGTAGATGGCAATTTCAGTAATTAAAATTCTTACTCGTGTGATTCCAACGCCGACCAAAAATATAGGATAACAAGGGTTGGAAAGGTTAAGTTACTCAAAGTTACTCCCTCTGAATTCCTCTATTTTAACTTTTGAACCGTAAATATCTTAGAGGAAGACATTGCAAAACATCATATCCTGCTACTAATGTGTAACCCTTGATAGTTAAATAAAAACTAATCTTTTCTTTTGAATATATTATTTTTAATTTTTTCGGCTCTGCTAATTAGAAAGTCTAATTATCGCTCACAGAAAACTGTCTGAATATATGCCTATCAAAAGAATGTAAAATAGAACAGCGCTAAATGTTTTATTACGAGGAAAAACACTAATTAAAGTAAAATAGTAAAATAAAAAGTACTTTAGTAGTTAAAACATCCTATTTGACTCGTCATATACGTGCAAAAAAGAGGCGAGTTGCCCGCGTATCTAAAGTTTAAATCCACTTTTTACGGCGTTTTGGAAATACATGGCTATGTTTCGTTACATAGCCCCCTGGCTAAGAAAAGTTCGAAAATATTAAGCGATTGATAAAATGCTTCTTCAAGTCGCTCATAAATACCGTTAGATTGGGAGGAAGACGCAATTATTTGGGATAGGGTTCCACGGCAGACACTCGAAATCAGAGGTATATCTTACGGCATTCCAGTCCGCTGTACTTGATTGCCAGCTACTGATGGTGAGCATTTAAGTTAGTTTTGTGATGTGGTTCGATTAAAAGGTAATAAATACGGTCTTGATATTTTTAACCTAATAAAACTTTATAAGTTCCCTTGCATACTCTGATATCGACTGCGGTATATTTTTAGGGAATTCATTTTTAGCTGACAGTGAAGAAGAAAGTGCCCCTAAGTTACTTGAATTTGTTTCCTTAAAGATTCTCGAAAGCAAGGAAATAATAATAGTAAAACTAATAATGATAAGTTATATTTCTCGTGGTACAGAGAAATCGAGCCCATAAGGGAAAGGATTGCATGTACTTTGCGGATGCGCAGTCTTGCAAGCTGTAAACAACTTGGGTATTTATAGTCTTAAAATAGGGGATGTGGCCAAGCTTTTCATTGAGGAATTTAAGGCCATTTGCTGCAGTTTATTGGTGTTACAATTTGATAGTTTTGTTACGGGTTGGTGGTCCTTCGAGTCCCGCAGTCTGTAATCTTAACCGGGGAAGATGGGAGTGTCATGTATGAAGTTGATTACTGATTAATGAACAAGGGCGTGCTCATGATTGGTCGATAATGACTTAAAGGTACTTGACTTATTACATTATTTATCTTCTTTCCAACTATTTTAGCCACTGTAACACAAGAAACTTTTACCAAATCGCTTCCATACTACCTGTGCAGTTTCTGTACTGTTAAGCAGGTAAGCACCATGCTTAACCAGCAAATGCTTTGAAGCGCTTCGCTACCAAATACCCCAAGTGAAATTGTGTACAAAGAAGTACAAATGAATAAATAGTATTGTTGTACATTTAGGTTTACAGGCATATAGTTTGTTAAACATGTACAGTTTATTTATTGCGCATATAAATGTACAGTCCGTCTGTCTAGATATTTCGACCATGTCCTTGCTTCGCGTCCCCTCCTGTCTTCCTTCTACACCCAAGCGCACAAAATGCGCACATCGCGAGATTCGGTGTGTTGACGTACGCAGCATTTGGCCAAGCCGTCGGAGCCTATATGTTGCAATAACGGTGCTCAGCCTTTTAGTCGATCTTCCCGAAAAATTGCGCATTGCGGAACAAGCACATTGGCCCAACGGTGCTCGCACTAGACATGAGCTCATCTACGTGTGTGGCGGTGACGAAAAGTAACTAGCGTCTTTATGTTTGATAACCGGATGGGCCAGGTTTCACAAATGTAAAGGAGGGTTCAACCAACGGATGCATTAAAACCCTGACCTTCAGTACGAGAGAGATTGCGCGTCAATGGCGAAAGTGGTTAAGGTTAGCGCCTTGAGATTTTGCATTAATTTAATCTCATTTCCCTGGCCGCAGGTGCCAATATAGCTGCCTAGATACTGGAATAATTTCAAAGACGATTATTTGATCATCAATAATGCTCAGCTCAGGGGTAATTCCGTGCCAATTTTGGAAAAGAGTTTTGTATTTCTACGTTGCAATGCGTATCCGGAAACGTCTGACGGTTAAAGCTAATTCCTCCAGTTCTACTTCGCCTATTTGAGAGCTATCAGATATAAGGTAAATGTAGTGGGAGTTATCCAACTTACGAGGTCCATAACCGGAGCGCAGCCAACTGCATTTTATCTAGTGCTCAAGGGATGCAGTATCCATGAATTCCCTAAGGATAAATTAAAAAGACAAGGTGACGAAGCGCAACAATATCTCACACAACAGGAGCTAGCAAAATGCCGTAAGAGCTTGTTGTAAACACTCACTCTGCTTAAAGAATGTGCACAAATCACACTGCTAATTGTACGTATTTTACAGCGACATATTTTCGAGTAGATAATCTAAAATTGTAACGCGAGCAACCGAATCCAATCCATTTTGATGTCTGGGAACTGAAATTCGGTGGGTCGTCATTTGACGATGTCCTAATAACTGACGTAATGCGATGAAGTAATTAATACAGCCGCAACTTCATTGAATCCCAAATTGCTGCTTACGTAGCTAGAGTTTACGTGAGCCAGCAAATATGTAAAGAACGACAGAATCGAGTACCATAGAAGCAATTTAGATCAGACCTATTCCTCTGTGAATGCTGCTTTTGGAATGTGAGCAGTACTGGAAATCAGGAATATATCGGAGGTACTTTATTCTGCTAGGGCAGGGTCCCGCTCACACAACTTCAATGAATGTTGTTTGGATCCTTTGTAAAAGCAGGCCCTCAAAATTGAAGCAATGTGAAGAAAGTATATCTGCTGTTACGGCTTAAATCACTTCCGACACCGTGGTCTTGACTTCAGACTTCTTCGCTTGAAGGCTTGTCCAAAGCTCCAAACGGTTTGATTAGCTATGAATAGGCCTTCACACCTCGTCACGTATTAACGCACTAATAACAAGCCCCTGTTGCGGTTTTCTGTATCAAACAGAATAACTTCCGTAGTTTGCAAACGATAGTGTCCATTTTCATCTTTGTGGACGATAACACCAATAGACTTCGCATTCTGTATTCAGTCATGTGCTCAATTTCGCCATGTGAATTTTCCGTGATTCGTTTTGTTTGCTCCCAGGCGGAAAGTGGTTGCGAGGAATAAGGAGAGCGAAACAAATTCCAGGTTGGAGATTTAATTCGTTACAGAAGCGTGCTTATAAATATTAGCATCTGGTAGACTCACAGTCTGTGTGT
>OX104064.1:204183799-204240381 GCA_944474145.2 Dicrocoelium dendriticum | reverse complement strand
ACACACAGACTGTGAGTAGAAAATGCGTGGGCACTCGTGTTGTAGTCAAACAAGCTGTGTTTTAAACCCGTATACCTCTTGTATTTCATGGATAGGTTTTAAAAGAAGTGAGCCATCGACCGGCCCTTAATATACTAGGGGGATTGGAGTATAGGCATTAATATTTCCGACACAAAACATTGAAATTCCTGGTATGAGTGACACTGAAGGTGCTTGCTAAGTGCCACCCAGAGTAGTTCAGTGGGTCACAGAAGTACGTAGAACATCGTGCAACATTATTGCTCAGTCAGGTTGTAATAAACGTGAACGATAATCTGGTACAAGCTATGTTGCCTTGAATCACGTACAAGTGCGTAGATGGCAATTTCAGTAATTAAACTTCTTACTCGTGTGATTCCAACGCCGACCAAAAATATAGGATAACAAGGGTTGGAAAGGTTAAGTTACTCAAAGTTACTCCCTCTGAATTCCTCTATTTTAACTTTTGAACAGTAAATATCTTAGAGGAAGACATTGCAAAACATCATATCCTGCTACTAATGTGTAACCCTTGATAGTTAAATAAAAACTAATCTTTTCTTTTGAATATATTATTTTTAATTTTTTCGGCTCTGCTAATTAGAAAGTCTAATTATCGCTCACAGAAAACTGTCTGAATATATGCCTATCAAAAGAATGTAAAATAGAACAGCGCTAAATGTTTTATTACGAGGAAAAACACTAATTAAAGTAAAATAGTAAAATAAAAAGTACTTTAGTAGTTAAAACATCCTATTTGACTCGTCATATACGTGCAAAAAAGAGGCGAGTTGCCCGCGTATCTAAAGTTTAAATCCACTTTTTACGGCGTTTTGGAAATACATGGCTATGTTTCGTTACATAGCCCCCTGGCTAAGAAAAGTTCGAAAATATTAAGCGATTGATAAAGTGCTTCTTCAAGTCGCTCATACATACCGTTAGATTGGGAGGAAGACGCAATTATTTGGGATAGGGTTCCACGGCAGGCACTCGAAATCAAAGGTATATCTTACGGCATTCCAGTCCGCTGTACTTGATTGCCAGCTACTGATGGTGAGCATTTAAGTTAGTTTTGTGATGTGGTTCGATTAAAAGGTAATAAATACGGTCTTGATATTTTTAACCTAATAAAACTTTATAAGTTCCCTTGCATACTCTGATATCGACTGCGGTATATTTTTAGGGAATTCATTTTTAGCTGACAGTGAAGAAGAAAGTGCCCCTAAGTTACTTGAATTTGTTTCCTTAAAGATTCTCGAAAGCAAGGAAATAATAATAGTAAAACTAATAATGATAAGTTATATTTCTCGTGGTACAGAGAAATCGAGCCCATAAGGGAAAGGATTGCATGTACTTTGCGGATGCGCAGTCTTGCAAGCTGTAAACAACTTGGGTATTTATAGTCTTAAAATAGGGGATGTGGCCAAGCTTTTCATTGAGGAATTTAAGGCCATTTGCTGCAGTTTATTGGTGTTACAATTTGATAGTTTTGTAACGGGTGGGTGGTCCTTCGAGTCCCGCAGTCTGTAATCTTAACCGGGGAAGATGGGAGTGTCATGTATGAAGTTGATTACTGATTAATGAACAAGGGCGTGCTCATGATTGGTCGATAATGACTTAAAGGTACTTGACTTATTACATTATTTATCTTCTTTCCAACTATTTTAGCCACTGTAACACAATAAACTTTTACCAAATCGCTTCCATCCTACGTGGCAGTTTCTTTACTGTTAAGTGGCTAAGCACAATTCTTAACCAGCAAATGCTTTGAAGCTCTTCGCTGCCAAATACCCCAAGTGAAATTGTGTACAAAGAAGTACAAATGAATAAATAGTGTTGTTGTACATTTAGGTTTACAGGCATATAGTTTGTTAAACATGTACAGTTTGTTTATTGCGCATATAAATGTACAGTCCGTCTGTCTAGATATTTCGACCATGGCCTTTCTTCGCGTCCCCTCCTGTCTTCCTTCCACACCCAAGCGCACGAAATGCGCACATTGCGATATTCGGTGTGTTGACATACGCAGCCTTTGGCCAAGCCGTCGGAGCCTAAAGGTCGCAATAACGGTGCGCAGCCGTTAACTCGATCTTCCCGAAAAATGGCGTTTTGTGTAACAAGCACATTGGCCCTACGGTGTTCGCACTAGACATGAGCTCATCTACGTGTGTGGCGGTGACGAAAAGTAACTAGCGTCATTATGTTTGATAACCGGATGGGCCAGGTTTCACAAACGTAAAGGAGGGTTCAACCAACGGATGCACTAAAACCGTGAATTTCAGTACGAGAGAGATAGCGCGTCAATGGCGAAAGTGGTTAAGGTTAGCGCCTTGAGATTTTGCATTAATTTAATCTCATTTCCCTGGCCGCAGGTGCCAATATAGCTGCCTAGATACTGGAATAATTTCAAAGACGATTATTTGATCATCAATAATGCTCAGCTCAGGGGTAATTCCGTGCCAATTTTGGAAAAGAGTTTTGTATTTCTACGTTGCAATGCGTATCCGGAAACGTCTGACGATTAAAGCTAATTCCTCCAGTTCTACTTCGCCTATTTGAGAGCTATCAGATATAAGGTAAATGTAGTGGGAGTTATCCAACTTACGAGGTCCATAACCGGAGCGCAGCCAACTGCATTTTATCTAGTGCTCAAGGGATGCAGTATCCATGAATTCCCTAAGGATAAATTAAAAAGACAAGGTGACGAAGCGCAACAATATCTCACACAACAGGAGCTAGCAAAATGCCGTAAGAGCTTGTTGTAAACACTCACTCTGCTTAAAGAATGTGCACAAATCACACTGCTAATTGTACGCACTTTACAGCGGCATATTTTCGAGTAGATAATCTAAAATTGTAAAGCGAGCAACCGAATCCAATCCATTTTGATGTCTGGGAACTGAAATTCGGTGGGTCGTCATTTGACGATGTCCTAATAACTGACGTAATGCGATGAAGTAATTAATACAGCCGCAACTTCATTGAATCCCAAATTGCTGCTTACGTAGCTAGAGTTTACGTGAGCCAGCAAATATGTTAAGAACGACACAATCGAGTACCATAGAAGCAATTTAGATCAGACCTATTCCTCTGTGAATGCTGCTTTTGGAATGTGAGCAGTACTGGAAATCAGGAATATATCGGAGGTACTTTATTCTGCTAGGGCAGGGTCCCGCTCACACAACTTCAATGAATGTTGTTTGGATCCTTTTAAAAGCAGGCCCTCAAAATTGAAGCAGTGTGAAGAAAGTATATCTGTTGTTACGGCTTAAATCACTTCCGACACCGTGGTTTTGACTTCAGACTTCTTCGCTTGAAGGCTTGTCCAAAGCTCCAAACGGTTTGATTAGCTATGAATAGGCCTTCACACCTCGTCACGTATTAACGCACTAATAACAAGCCCCTGTATCAAACAGAATAACTTCCGTAGTTTGCAAACGATAGTGTCCATTTTCATCTTTGTGGACGATAACACCAATAGACTTCGCATTCTGTATTCAGTCATGTGCTCAATTTCGCCATGTGAATTTTCCGTGATTCGTTTTGTTTGCTCCCAGGCGGAAAGTGGTTGCGAGGAATAAGGAGAGCGAAACAAATTCCAGGTTGGAGATTTAATTCGTTACAGAAGCGTGCTTATAAATATTAGCATCTGGTAGATATGCGAACATAGACTTTCCAATGTGTTTAGATTGTGCCAACTCATGTTATATGCCAGAAAACTTTAATACGTAAGTATCTGACTCCACCAGGATGCTAGTGTCTGTGCGCTCAAAGCATCGCCACATACACCCATCGAATAAAATGTAGGGTCAGAAAATGAGTGTGCAGTCGGAATCTGCACTTGAGCTCCAATGCCATCGACAGTTTTAACGAATCAGCTCTAGGGGGAACTGACTGCGATATGATAGTTTTAATTTAATTTCTGGTCTGAGGCTTGTGGGCACAATGTCACACTTCGGCGGGTGTTGTGTCGGAAGTTTGGGCTCTCGAGAAATATTCGTGCACCTTCCCATAGATTTAGCATCCGCTCACCGTTATCACTACGCGAGCCTACATCGATTTGCTTGTCCAATTCCTTCCCATCCGTAAAGCTATTCCAACATGGACATACATTTCACCAGCCAACACCACATTATCAGTACATTTCCCGTAATGAATGTGTTCGTTCAGTTATTGACCTTTCACTACTTCAAGGCGACAGTTTTTGGGGGCGTATGCCGCAATGACTACAGGCACCGTTTGTCTGCGTGCGACTTCGAAGATTCAAACGAACTAGCTAATCAGACAGTGCACATCCGGTTGTTGATTGGGATCCAATCAACCAGGGAGGCTTAAGCACGGAAACTCAGAGTAACCTTCCCCCCCACCGGTCTGACCAGTATTTGTAGCTACGTGTAATTAGCGCAATTAGAGACTAGATTTAGAATAGGTGTTAATGTATGCAGTCAAAAGAAGTTTGTTCAGAAGTGCAAACTAGGTCAAAGTGTTCGCGATTGAAAGCGAAGTGGCTATTTCACAAAGTGAATGGTGAACACGGAAATAATTTGACCTCGAATTACCTAATCTGGACCGCAAACAAGAAATCCCACAATTTCTCTAGGAACTAGAACACGGTTTATGTAAACAGCAGTGAGAATCGCAGTAATAAGAACAGCATACGGTACGAAAGTAGCATTTTTATAGTGCATTCGGGTTAATTCCACCAAATCCAATGAAAATTTGCTCAATTCTAGGATTAGAAGGAATGGCGACCGATACGTCAGGCGCAGTCAATTATAGACGTGCTCGCCAACTCGAAGACATGGCTAAACTCATCATCAATGAACAACGTGGGTGGTCACCAAATGAGCGAATATTACTCTAACTAAACACAGGGGAAATTGAATGTAAAACGCTGCCACGGTGCAATAAATATCCCTTAGAGCCATACCTGAATTAGTTCAACAAAAGATCTCAGATAACTGAGAGTGAGAGCATGCTCACTAAAATCCAATGGTTGTTGCAATATGTCTCATTTGTTTAACATAAAAAATTTGGAGCAATAACAACTTTCGTAACCCATAGCGATTTTCTCAATAATTACTGAAACCGAAACTTCATTCGGTGAGGCAATAGAAAGCGGGTCCAAATGCATCGTCAGCGGTTCATTAGAATGTCTACACAGTAAGAATCTGCAAAGAAACACAGATAACACTTGCATTTCCAAATACGCAACTATTTGAAGCACTATAATGTATGTAACCCAAAGGACAAGGCCGCTTCGGAAAACTATCTGGGCTTCAATGCTGTAACTTGTAGCGTCTTTACCTGAAAATGTTGAAATCCCTGATTCGGAAATCACTATACAAGATTTGTTAGTCCTACGTATATATCAAAAAGAAGGAAAGGTGGAGTAATTATGTGCTATCGGAATAACCTGTATATCCAATTCCTATTTGACACGGGAATTAGTGTAGCTTGCAGCTAGACTACCAGAGAAATGGCACTTACAGCATTCAACAATGTCCACTGAATATAAACATCTGTCTTATTTCTGGTTTTCAAATTTCTCTGTCAGACTAACACAATATCCTTAACTGGGACTCCAACTTGCACTCGCTGGACTATTCTTTTTCCCTTGCTAAGTAGCTGAGAGTAAAATTACGACTTATTCGCTGGCCAACTCTTTCATAACCATTTCTTTTCCATTAGGAGATTCTTAACAGAAAATAAACAGGTTCTGCTTACTTAGACTGTACCAGTGAGAAACAAAAAATCAATGCTATACAAATAAGCAGCTCCTAGTTATCATGCAACGCTGCTGAAGCGCTGTGCCTGGTATGTAGAACAGTAGAGCAAATACGCTAAATATCGCGGTAAGCAACAGAGCAAAGCAGATTATTCTATCTTAACAACATCACTGATACGCTTTTGACAGAAAAACACATAAATAAATTGAAATGTGCTGAATGTATGAGCGTATGAATATTTCGTCAAATAATAAAATACTTTAGTGACAAAATAATCAGCGACCAATATGCTTGACTAGAAAAGACAAAGTCCTTTATGAGAAGATAGAGCAGGGAAAGAGTTAACCTGAGAGATTCATTTAGCAGAATTTAAAAGCCAAACAAAAGTCAAAAACTGGAAGACCTACGTAACCGAGCAATAACATAGTGTCAAGCTGCTCGGCGAAAACAAATTGAAAGTAAGAAAGATTTAGCGAACGAAATCCACTTAAAGTTTACGCAGCTTTGCAAACATTATGTAAATATTTGCATAGTGTAACCACGCATCATATCTTAAGTACCAAATACTGACAAGCGCAAGCTGCCATCGTAGCAGTTAGCGCTAGTATATATCGATTTGCTTGTTCTTTACGGAATGTATCTCTTATCGTTTTCCCACGGACGCGCCACGACTTGGAATTAGCCAACTTACCTTGAAATTAGCGGAGATGCTGAAGCACCTGATGCTACTACGCCAGTTTAGTTCATCTGCTCTAGACAAGGTGCATCCTAAATCCCTGAAAGTACACACCACGAGATTAGGTCATCAGTTTTCTCAATTTTTCCAGCGCCATCTCAACGTGCAATAGGTTCACACAATGTGGAAGACTGGAATATTCACAATGATTTACAAAACGGGCAATCGTGTTGTGCGCGCAAACTATCGCTCTATTACCCATTTCGGTATTTTCTAAATTCCTAGGTCTGTGGTCGCAAACACCCATATTATTTGAATAAAGGTGAACTGGATATTTACAAGACAAATGCCGATTTGCCAAAAGCAATCATATGCCGCTAGTCTTTTATTAGCAAGCTGAACAGAACCCGCAGTTGCTGAGGAATGATTCGACGCAGCTTACCTATATAACTTGAAGGATACTGATCGTTTTGATAACCGCGTTTTCGGCGCTAGAAGATTGGCGATCGGATATTGAGCTTCAGATCCGTTTAAATATACCGGTTCTAAGCTCGTTCTCCGCCCAAAACACGCTGTCTGGTTTCAACTTTGGTAACATGGTGCAGCCACCACACACGGGCGATGGACCGCAAGCAACGGTTCACGAAGGCAGACCGTCAGCGCAGGTTATCGTTACGATCAGGCCGTCTCACAACCGTACAACTGTACAGCGTGGACGGTTACAATAAATATCGGCCCGTTCATTGAGACACGGATGTCATAGCAGAGCCATCAATGCCTTATCCTGGCGAAGTCAAGACGAGCTTTTGAGATGCGCATTAAAATCTTATTTTTAACAGTTAAGCAGCAGAGATGTAGTTGCCCAAGTAGGCAAAACTCTTTACAACGTCCAGCGTTTCACCATGGATGGTGACTGCGGGTAGGTACTTATGCCAGTAATGGAAATCGCTTCGAACTTGGACGGCGAAAAGTGCATGCCATACTTCGAGGATTCAATTGTATGCGGTTAACTGCAAATTTGACGGCTTGCTGACCGTCACCCAACAAAACGATACCATCAGCGTAATCCAACTCAACCACCCGGCTACCTGGAAGCAGCTCAACGCCAGGGTTCAACAAGTCTTATAGTGCATTTTGAGAATATCACCAATGGCATAATTGAAGAAGAATGGAGATATAGACCATTATTGTAGAAGCACACTAGTCGCAGCAAAGGAAGGCGGAAGCTTGCCATAAGCCCCATTTCTAACCGTGTTAAGACTATATAGAGCATGCAGTACGGAAACAAACTTCCAGGAAATGCTTTCCTCAACGGACAGCGTTACAGTGTAGCCCTGCCCATAGAATCGAACGCAGCACGGATATACAGGAACAGAACAAATGTTGGCTGCTGCTACGCATAGCGGTGCTTAAGGATCTGCTTGATTGTGAAAATCCGATCATAGCTGCTGCGACCAAGGCGGAAACCTGCCTGTAATTCTCGCTGTATTAGTTCCCGCTTTGGGGATAGTCTGCGAAGAATGATGGACGCCAGGATTTTGCTAAAGATAAGGAACAAACGTATGGTTCTATAATTAGGGAATTTTGTGTACAGGCCTTTATTAAACAGGGAAACGACTATCGGCTAACTCCATGATTATGGAACCTCCTAGTTTTCACAGACTTCTGAAAAATAGCGAATAGCTCCTGCTTCGAAATAGAGTTACACTATCAGGGTCGGGGCTTCATAATGCCTTAGGCTGCACATTTTTTTCCAGTTTTCCTGTTGAGGGGGTCTAACAGTGTGGAGAGTCAAGGTATAAAGAAAGCGCGCTCCAAATTTAACAGATGGAAGCGGCGGCCAAAAAACTGCGAGTGAAATGTTCGGATCATCACTTCAGCCATTATTGAAGCATAGTGATTATTGAGCATTGCCCTTCGCAAATTGTTTTGCTTACTCTAGATCGGAAGCTTATATTGATTCCAATGAACTGAAACCGTTAGCTGGTACTATCAGAGAGTTTAACAAGCACGTTCGCAGCACCAGGTCTCACGGTTCTGCTGTGAGCTTCTACACAACGCTCAATCCAGGGATGGGCGTTCCTCACTATAGCTAGTGTCGGCTGAGATTAAGCAGCATCTGTCTATCAGTAAAAGGAGGCACGGGTGATTTTACTTTTAGACGAGTGACAAGAAGTTAAACAACTAAGGGAACTGGCAGACATTTAGGCCTCTTTGATGCGCATCTATTGTGCTTTTAGACCGTATCAGAGGGTGAAGCAAGCAGTGTTGTGGTAGTAGTCTGGTACATGGGTAACGTCACAGGATGTTGAAGATTTTCGATATTCGATTGGTAGTGTGTATGGTATTTTCCTTTGATGTAGTATCACTCTTCACTAAAGTACCGCAGTAGGAAAAGGTAATTTATTTGTTATCAAGTCAATGAAAGGAACCTGAAATTGAGTATACCTGTGCAACAGCTGAAATAATGGATCTTACGATGTAGTCTCAACGTACAGTGCTCATGTGATGGAATTTACTACAGCCAGATAGAAGGGATTGCATTGAGCTCTCCCCTAAGCCCGCTCTTTGCAGTTATTTTTGTAGCAAAACTTGAGCGTAAACCACTTAGCAAAGGGATTGCGCGACTCGATTCATAGTACCAATAGGTGGACGGCAAGCTCATCGTCTGTGACTCTTCCACTGCTAGTAAGTATTTGCGAGAAGAATTTAACAATGTGCCCCCGTCATCGAAATTTGTCACTGAAAAGTACGGGAACCTGAACCCGCTAGGCGCGTTATTGCTCTGGGGGAGACTGGGTTAAATTAAAGAAGCGTATTTCGAAATTTACGTGGGTGGGCCAGTACACCCACTTTCTCAGCTGTGTGTCACTTGAGATACAATGGCACGTAGTCCATTGTTATTTTATCGCGTCAAGACCATCTGCAGCTCTGAGAGGGTTTAGAGTTCAAATCCGCTCATCCTCAGTACATTGCAAGAAAATGGGTATCGTTCCCAATTGATTTAAATGCACTCCACACTGCCCTCTTCCATCAAACCTGTAGCTACAGTACCGCAAAACTACGTCTTGGTTACAAGTTTTAATTATTTGTTATTGCTTTTGGGCTGTAAAAGGGAAAAATGTCGGCTGCCATGGCTCAGACATCCCCAGCAGCAAATCCTAAGGCAATTGCCTAAACTGGATCGCTGATTTCTTAGCGCCTAACGAATGAAACAGGTACAGATCTTTCAACCTATATCCATTAGATTATATCTGTGGTGCAAGATACTTCGGACATACGGCCTTACGCCTGTCGAAAACAAATTGCCACACACTGCACGGATGTAATAAGAAAAAGCACCGTGAGTAACATCAATAGTTCGATATTTAAGCCCTTGAATTAAACAGAACATCAGACAGGCAAATTACTTAGTCATAGTCATATATACCAACGCGAAGCGACATTCTAAAGGACTTAAGAAACGCTTGTTAACGACAGTCGAGTCTACGGGAACCAGCGTTTTGTGACCACTACTGTGCAAACCTTGGTCCTACCCTGGCCATGAACGCACTCCGGCGAGAAGTCTTCACATCAAAACTGACAGGCAGCCAGTATTTGTAACTGCCGATCTGTCTATCCTCACCTACCGTATGTGTTTTCTCCAACAGAGGGACAATGATAGATGGCCGGCCACGCCAAGCTAATAGATTGCATGGATTTCGTGATTCTTTCTAATTAAAACCTATCTTTCATTAGCCAATCACATTTATTAAATGGTACATTAAGTGTAAACGTCTGATGAAATTTATCGGATATTATGTACTCAGCGCAATGTTGATCTTCTGATTTCAAAGAAAATGTCCACATAAAGTAACATAAGCTTGGGAAATTTCAGGTAATGTATTAATGGACACATTTACTGCAGAACCCGATGATATAAAAATAACCGATAATGCCTAATGTTTAGCATCAGGCAGGGGACATTTTATTACTCTTCTTACATAATGAAAATATTTTTCATTTATGTTTTAATTTTACACAACCAATTTGCTTGAAATATTTAGCAAACTTTGCAATACGAATTAAGTACAATGCTTGCCTAGATTTTTCATAAAGCATTTTTACGGCATAATATTTTGCACCATAAGTTTCCAGCCAAGGCTTCTAACCAGAACCCACCGCGATAAAACATCCACCTTCTCTTTAGGCATCTACATTTATTGAGCGATAACACCTGTATAAAATCAAATATTCGCTGGCCTGTTAATGCAATGACTTCAATCATCGTCCATAAGAACCTTCTGCAAGCACGTCTCGCTGTACCTTACCAGACATCGAGGGCATCGCATTTAATACACCCGAATTCTCAACAGTATAAATTAGCTATTTTACGGTTAGAAAACCATAAATCTGAGAATTGGATGCATTGTATAAATTTGTTGGAAGTGATCCAGGTATGAATGATTGCTAGTTCTGTTTATGGCAAAGCAGTATTAGGCAGAGTGAGCCATTAGCCGACACACCGATTGTCGCGTGCAAATAGGGAGCAACTACCCATGATTCGTGATAGTGGCTTATCGTCGCAAATATGGAATTCTCAAATATATTACTGCTTAATTATTTTACTGAAACGAGTAGTGTTCACATCGCAATGGATAACATTATTTTATTACTGAAACTTTTGTAATCTACGTGTCAAAATACGATAAATAGAATTGATATGTTATTATTAAACCTACTTGTTGTAGCAGGTACATTTACTGGTTTTACTGCCCGAATATTGCGTAGCAATATAAGGGTAGATTTATGCATTTTTGCTGATATGCTAAAATAAAATAAATTCATTTTCTTCGTTAATAAAGCGAACACCTATTGGTGTGTTAGGAATTATTCCATTTGTGTATTGGCACGCGCTTTATTCCGTTGACAAAATTCTATTTTGGTATCTGCTATTTGTATCCAATCAGTTACGCTGAACTTTGTAGCACAATTTAGTACGTAAATTATCTTCGGTTCTTCTACTCCTTAACCAAGCTCCTGCCAAGTAACACATGACGCGGGTTTATATTTTACTTTTTGCTGCTGGTTGGGTGTTAGGAACACAACGCACCACGCTAATGATTTGGGCTAAACTTATAGTAACGTCCTATTTTTGGTAACATATTCTTTGATTAAAATTCCAAGGATAGCTACTTCAATACATGCAGATGCATTATCAT
Organism: Dicrocoelium dendriticum; assembly: GCA_944474145.2. Taxonomy (NCBI): domain Eukaryota; kingdom Metazoa; phylum Platyhelminthes; class Trematoda; order Plagiorchiida; family Dicrocoeliidae; genus Dicrocoelium; species Dicrocoelium dendriticum. Next base: position 204,228,757 of record OX104064.1, on the reverse strand, counting down.
TATCGACAAAATAACCATTTTGACTCACCCATTTTTATCACTAATTCATGACCTTAATGAGAAAACCGATGCTCATACTTATATCTGAATACATTATTACGGGATTCTTGGTGAAATACCGTTAGCGTCTTAGTGTAACGATTCCAATTGGTCCCTATTCGTGGCAAAAATGCTTTATTGCTGGGGGAATGGTATAGAAATTATTTCAAACGCAGACAACAGATGGGAACTTCGGAAAATACACTACCGTTTTTATAGAGCTAGCGAGGCGTGGGAAACTGTCAGCGAGATGAATTTTGTTTTCATACCATGTCACGTGCTTGACAACGGGTGACTCAGGAACGTCAATTATGCTAATTGTGACTTGTAATCGCTTCCGCTAGTTCGTTTTCCACTATACTTCATCGTAGATGGTGGCTGAATGCTGGAGGCAGAATCAAGCGTTTTGAAATGACGAATGGCGGTAGGTTGCCTCATAAAACCCAAAGCTGGAATTAATCTCACAATTGTGGCACATAAAAATGGTGAATTGCAACAAAGTATTACGGGGTGCAAATGGTTAAATTAACAATATTGCCAGAACGTTATATTTAGTAAGTTTACTCAAGCTACTTATGAATTTCTGGCTTGTGACTATTTTGCAAACGTAACACATATTATAACAGACTTAACTTTGGTAACACTTTTGAAGAACTTTTCAACGCACAACAGTCAACCCCATCATCCACATTATACATGTTAGCTATAGGTGAGAAGCACCTCAGCTACTGTGACGCAGTATATAGAAGAATAATGAGAAAAAAATGCAACGGGTACAAGCTACCCGTCCGGATGTGCGTCGCTCCGGTGAACAACCAGCCGGCTACTATGCGGCAAAAAAGTACTATGCAAATAACTATGCAAAATTATATAACGCTAAACAGTGAGATCGTGGCTGGAGGGGTGGCTAAGTGGAATGCGGTGGAACCAAGAAACTCACAGCATGACCGCAATTGAGGTAGGCTCCTAGCCATTTCAACAAGTGCATCAAACCAAATGTCTTCATCGTCTTTCGGACCTGCAAAAATATGCTGTAGTAAGTGAATAGTTAAACCCATCCGTTAATTATATGATAATAATACATATATCTCTCCTGATGCGCGAAACTTTGTCGGTCGTGGCACAGATGTATTTATACAAAAGTATCCATACTCTTGCGTAGGTGATATGCATAGTTGTTATATTGGGGTATGCGTTTCATGTAGTAAATTTCCGTTGGACGGGTGAGGCCAAAGCTTAGTTTTGAAAACCTTCACCTTTGAGGAATTTCGACTTTTCTTAGAATAGCTCAATGAGGGCCATTCCCACTTGAATAAAGTGATTATGTTATCAGAGCAAGGTAAAAATGTAGTGTGTTTGTAATTTTCGCCACATTGGCACCCGTCCTGAACGTTACCGGTACTTGAAAGCACGGATAGCTTTATCTGATCAAGAAGAATTTAAAGCGAACATTCCTACCAACCATGGGTATATTCAGTGTAAAAGCTTTGTTTTGAAGCGCTCAAGCTGAGAAATGTTGTAACTCACGTGTAGGCAGGTCTGAATAGGTATTTGTGTAGGATTTTCAAAAGCAACATTGCGCTTCAATTGCCGAATCCAACGTGATTTGAGATGAAGTTAACTGCAAAGTTTTCGATAATTCATTGAAGAGTGTTTACCAATCAGACGTTTAGTAACTGAAATTTGCAAGTGCTCCACAACAATTCTGCCAAGCTTTCTCATATTGCCCTATGTTATGCTGCTTTGTTCCAAGAGGGGGCGAATGAGTAGCTTAAAAAGCTCACCTCTAGCACGAGTTGTGCTTCCCTTGTTTGAAATATTGAACATAGACTATCAGGCACGCACTACTTGGTATTGGGCCTGTTCGGAGAAACTGAAGGTAGAAGAGTTACTAATTCCCAGCTTACCCGTGGACAGTTGTGTAGGGAGGTCGAATTACAGAAACAATGATAACCTTCGCAAGATTAGGAAAATAGAGGTATAGGAATGATCGGTGGAATTTATACTTAACAGTGATGCTTAAAACTTCTAAGTACATTCCATAATAAAATATAGCATGTTAGGTTGCAAGGATGCTAATTATATAAGCAAAGAAACAATTGTAATTGTTGCGCAAAGCTTTGCCATCAGGGTCAAACCAATGGACGAGGATGCAAATTGATAATATTACCTTTCAAACGCAGTCAATAATCCCATTAAGATCCTCAAATATTTTTGCTTCTAGAAAATTATTCCCTATCAGCAATTCCTTCCAAATAGTCAAGAAAAGTTCTATAAATGGCAAATGTAAAAGCCAACTGCACCTTAACTAGACTCGGTTGATCGGATACTTGTGTCAATAAAGCTAATTAACCTAACAATTCGTAACAGAATTGCGATGGAAACGGAAATTCTGCAAAGTGCATAGATGGATTAGGTTTATCCATTAAAACTCACCAAATGTGCACTGTAGTGATAGAATGCTCCCTAAAACTAAACTTCATAATGATAATTTGACCGTCCTGCGGATATACTTTCTTAATAGATGGAGTCAGTTGTCATGATCTAGAAGTTCCGGTACACTAGGTGAACAGTTCAACATTGATCTGCAAGAGGACACTGCAAACATTCTTCTAAACCGGCATTTTAATTGCCCATTATGATTAAAACTGGAAAAAATCCATTAGGATTTTGTTTGCTACTCACAATCGAAGAGCTAATCTTGGATAAGCTAAAGAAGAAGAGTTATCTAAAACACTTTACCAACAATGATTAATATTATATACCTTGCCAGTACTTTAGAAAATTGCAGTAATATGATAATGGTCGTGAGGGAACTCAGGCCTCTATTTTCGGCAATAGCACGTAACTCATCCTGGGTCGAACCCGAAAATCATTTTGGTAAGGACCGCAGTTTGACTTTCGTTCAGCGCCGACACTTGTCCTGCCACCGGCCGCAAGCTGCTGGAGCATCTCAAGAGGTTTACCATACTTGTCCGCGAGGACATATTATTAGACCAGCAATGCAAAACGAATAAAGCATCGCAGATATCAAGAGACTGTAATAAATATGAAACGCATAAGAAAAGTAAAATTTAGGCTTCGCACACTCATCACAACAAATGTTGATGTTCAAAACAGTGAGGTTACAGCCAGCGCTTTATGAGTACAGTACGCTATAATATTCCGACGCGCCGCCAGTATGTCGCACACAAGTACCACTCCCTCTTGGCGACAGTATTTACACGTCACATTTAGTTTAGCCACCGTTCTGAGGATGCTACTACCGTTGTGCACCCATGGTTCTCCAGCGTTGCAAAAGTTAACCAGCTTCATGCAAACGACTTTGAATGGATAGCAGGTGCTTAACATGTGGACGTAGAGTACGATTACTCAGATTTTATATGTGATCGCCGTACGGAATCTGCTAACAATCACCCAAAGATTTTCATTTTATTGCTCTCAAAGGTAGGTGAGTCAAACACTGGAAATACTAAGGCGCTATTTCGAGAGATATACTCTTATCTAGCCAGAGCAACATGGCTTTCGTCAACATTCACTATAATTCCAATATGCCGATTAATCTGGGAACAGATAATCCTGACAAGTAAGTGGTGAAATGAGAAGTCACACGCAGCCAATCCAAGTCAACGTAGCGAAACACACAGACAAGTAGATGTCATCAATTAACGGCAAGCCAATATCCACGAATATAATAAAGGTAGCTGGATGTCCTCCGAAAATATGCTAACAGGGATGTTATCCAGATGCACCATAAATGTAAAGTTTAACATATATGAGGAGACCCGTTGTCAGAATAAGGCAGTTGCCTTTGGATCAGTAATGGCGAACTTGCAAGATGGCTCATTACAATTACAACTCCGCGGAATTGAACTTCATATAAATTATGTGGATGACAATCTTATATTATTAACAACCATAGCACAGACTCTGTAGCTGTTGACTGATATCAATGACGTCCATCAGGGGATGCATTTCACGGGAACCTCGAGTATAGAGACCGGCTACCGTTACTGTACGATGATTTTATCAGAGAATGCCTGAATCGTGCGGCAGAAAGCTAAGCATAAAACACACGATATCGTTTAATGCTGCCCCCTAAAAACACAATCAAAAATGTGAATGAAATGTTGACTTCCAGGAGCACAGTATTTGCTAAATAAATGGAGTTACATTGCAGCTGCAGTGAATTAACAATATTTTAGAGCAAACGTGTATCCGGATGCATTCATCCTTAAGCAGCTAAAAAAGGCAAAGGAACTTATTGAAGTATGTTCAAACAAAAGTGTCTGTTATGCGTTTTCCTTTCAAATGTGACAGTGTATATTCTGCTTGGTTTAACCACTTGACAGACATCCTTAATTAGACTAGGTTACCTTATCGCCTACGCATGGTGTACTTTAAACATGCATTTACTCCAAAACTTTTGTTGGTTTAACTGCGCCGCTTTGTTCGAGTAAACCTTGTTTATCAATATCTGTGTGCTTGTGGTACGCAATATGTGGGTCGTAGGAAGAAGCGCCCGTCCCAGACGGGTCACGATCGAATACCGTAGTGCTTTTTAAAGAAGTGAATAAAGGCATTCTAATCACAATGGAAGAATTTGACAATGCATTTTTAATAAATCTAAACTAAAAGGCATAATGGTGTTCTGCAGGTAAAGATAAAGATCAAACTTTTAGTATTAAAACCATGAATAGCTGTAGACCTACGGCAAGTTTCACGTTGTCACCTGTACCAGTAACTTGGGTTAAATAATATAAATTTTTGGTGTAAAGCAACATCTAGTGGTCTTTTGAATTCGGAAGTAAATTCCACAGCCCTTTTATACGAAATGAGAAAACATTCTGGCACCATGCCGACCGATTAAATTGTTTCGTCAAAATCAATGAGTGAGGGTAGATTGAATAAGGTGCTCATAAACCAATGTGATATCATCTCAAAGAGACTTTTTTACTCACTGAATAATCCTAGAATTATATGAGATCTGGTATGCGAGGTGGAGCCGTACTTTAACATTTTTCTCGCTCTTTGTTGTGGCAAACCAAGATCAAAAAGGTCATGGCTGTGCTAGGGATTACATCCCACAATGACGTGTCCTATATTTCGCTACATGTAAACGTTGGGCATTTGAAAAATAAGGTAGGATCAAACAGGTCATAAAACTTCAGCAGTAGGCTTAATATCTTCCTAGTTTTTGTGTTGGAATCTTGATCTGTTTCGAGCATTCAAGATCACATTCATGAGAAGCGCGCATCAGAACGTGCTTCCGAGTCGATATTATTATATACCCTGGTAGTAAATGCTACGTGTTTTCCACTTTACAGGTTTAAACGCACGCATGTCCAGCACCGATCACTCCATTATACACCTCGTTACTTCCCATGTTGAGACTGCGGCTCCTTTTGCGAACATCATGCCATACCCTCATAAACGGTCACAAGTTCGTGATTCCGGATAGTGGTAAATTTTAGACTAGTTATGCTAGATTAACTGGTGGAGATCAAATACAAATAATGGATCAAACACGTTGTTCAGCTTCTGATTTTGTACAGTCGTATGCAGAGGAGGAGTACGCATTTTCAATGCCTCTCGTATTTGCAATCCTAACGTTTATGTAATTGAGACATTCAAATGAACCGTTAAAAATTGACAAACGTTTAGGGTATAAATAGGTGGCTGAAATATTATGTATATTTGCCTATAATCAAATGTAATCAAATGCATTTAAACCTCAATTTTCTCTGACAATAAATTACACAGTAGTCACGCGCTAATTCCGCAGACGTCACCTAATTCATACGGAAGCCAGCATTATACACCACGTCAAGTCAGCGATGTTCTTACAAAAGCCATTTATTACGCCCACTAGTTCTACCGTGGCTAACAGCTAAGGTTAGATTTTCGGTCGATATGTATTACATGTAGCTTCTATTATGTGAAAGTTAAGTACCTAATACCCCTCCATTTCACCTAAGCTGCTACCTTCAGTGACGGGATGATTTGCCAAATTGGCCGTTGAAAGGAAAATGCAAATCAATATTCTGAATATTTAGCACTCAACTCCACTGTATAAGTTTCTGAATTTGAAGCATTTATATATAAACTTCTAGTCTCTCAATAACTGCCTAAATTTGAGTCAATTAGCAATCAGTAACTTACTGATTCCGAGATTTAACGTAACTACTTGAAGCAAATTGAATTCTTTGTGCATCTTTACAATCGTCCCATAACAGTGAACTAATATTTGCATCGCCCTCAATGTCAAGCAATATTAAACCAAGTTCGAGAACAATTTTCTGCGGCTTAATTCAATGTGGTTTTCAAGCATCAGTCACTGACAGCCGACGCAAGTCAGCTCATATTCCATAAATGTTTGCGTAGCGTACGAATTACGATGAAACCAGGAGCCGCTTTCTTGGAGAGAAATCACCTTGTCTTTCTATGCCTTCCGTGCGGCAATTTGGTCCAATACATTTCCTTGGAGTGTTATGAATGGACAAACACCAAATGAGAAATTATTCCCAAGAGGAGGGGCAAGCAAGCTGCATTTCAGTATTATAGTCAAACTTGGCATACAAATTGATCTCCGGGTCAATTCATCAAACATTTTAATCTGGCGAGACTGATCTGTAATGGCGGAGCACAAATGTCCAAACCATGTGAAAACAAACAAAATATGTAGACACAGAAGCAAAATAGTCTTCTCCACACTGTGCGCAAAATCATTTTTAACAAGGCAATACATAACATTTGGGTATTGGAATTCCTCCATTTTTAGTTTGTTCTAGATTTTTTCGTCTAGGAACTGATGTAAACATACCACAGTATCAGCTCTACATTGCAGTTACCTTAGAACAAATATACTTAATTTGCCAAAACCTGCAAAAGTTCGTAGGATAGTTCTTGTGAGGAATGCAAAGAGAACTCTAGAGCGCTTCAGGTTGTTTACAGCAAAACTACTAAGCACAGTGAACAGCTAAACAGCCATACAGCACCCATTTAATAGCTAGAAATAGATCCCTCATGAAAATGATTTTACATTTACCATCCGCATCCCATTTTGAGGCAAACAAGCTGCAACGTCCAATTTTAATCCCGAAGAATGGTTCAATAAAATCAGGTTAGCATATATTAGAAGTCATGCTAATCCACACAATCATTTTAGCTTGTCGCAGCGTTATTTTACAGTAAACGGATTAAATAAAATGTCTTGGCCTGGCAGAGTTTATTAAGATACAACCAAATACGTAAACATCACCTTTATATGAGCATACAGAATGGATGATCAGTGGTTATGTCTGGTTCAATGCAGTACTAGCGTCTTGCTAGGAACGTCCAGAACGGTGGCGTAACGAAAGCGTAGGTGTACTGATTCTGTTACCGGGCAGTTTTTGAATTTATCAACATAATCAGCAGATTATATGGCCCATTGAAACATCGGAAATAATGCTTATTACTCACCTACAGATTATATCATTTTCGTGTCTATGTTTTTCAAACGTCTGCAAAATGGGTATTAATGAAAAAGAACAAATTCAAAACGGAAGTCAAAGCGTATATTAAAAAACCAAAGATAAAGCTGAGTTTGCTTAGACTAGGCACATCGACACGCACCGGTATTTAAACGGGGGGTAAACATCACTCCGCTTGAATCGCTTTCTGAATTGCGTGCACCAACATGACAACCAAGTTACGGTAATGCTACCTGTAGCTGGTTAAAATCAAATGATTTTTAATGGCTAGTCAAGTTCCGGTGGAGTTCCTACACATCAGCGACACAAAATTCGCATATTCTTTACATGTTCCATAGCTTTCAATAACTGATGTCATCTCTTAAAAGAATAGCCAAGAACTATTGTTTTTCATGTCATTATCCAAGCTGATCTTAGACTGTTTGTTAACACTATGGAAATATTTCGGTTGCAATCTGTTATACTGAGTGGAAACAACCTAATGAGTAACCACCAACGGCAGGTATTCTCGGTTGTGCATTTGAGTTATAATGTGGTCACTAACAATCGCCATCTATCTGGTTGATATTCTATGAATGTGAGCGCACAGGAGTTGGAAGTTTAATCAGCAGCCGGTGCACGTTTGGGGTTGTAGTTAAACTTATGATAAGTGTCAACGAGACTACATCTGGCATTGGAATCATCGTCCTAAACAAAGAAAATCCATGGAATCTCATCCTCCTACTGTTCACTGAGACCATTCATACAGTCGCAGTCATATCTAGTAGAAATGAACCCACGGTTGATCTTCCCGGGATATATCGACAGTGGACATTCAGTCAAATCGGCAAGTCTGTTAGTGGACCGTGATGAATATATACTAAGCCATATCATTGGTGAGATTAGTCGGTTAACCACTGTGACGTAATCGAGCCTATGAGCAAATAATGAGCAAAGTTGAAAAGCTGCAACTGCTTTTAGTTTAGCTAACTGCATACTCTTAATATTATTTCAAATACAACCACATTTGGCTATTTAATATTTAGTTTAACATTGCTGCGGCCATGGTATTTGTTAAACTTAATATAGCATCTGTGCGCGAAACCACGTGGTTCTTAATAAACTGTTTAAATGTGCCAGTTTATTAGCTAAACCCTAGGCACTTGGCGTTCATCTGCTTTGGTGTACATTATTTATCTTCGGTAACAGGAGTGGGGATGTCGAACATGGTGCAAAGCGAGCTTTATCATCCGCGTGATGCAGACTTGACTTGAGCACAGTTGAAACAACCATACCTGACAAATGATGCATGCACCATCAAAGTAATCAGAAAAGATCGACATATAATTCCAATTTGATGGTGTCGTTTCTAATTATGGTCAGTAGCAGCCCACATTAGTTAAGAGGTCCAAACATTTCATTGGTTTTTGTGATGAGTAAAATGGTTCTCTGTGTTGATGTGTGACAGCTATGCATGAGTCCTCGATGTGTCCTGGAATCAGAGTCTAGAGCAAGTTTATAAAACTTATAACCGGATGTACCAGTTTTTACTCAGCTGTTAAGTAAATTGAGCACGACGCGTCTCCGAAGCCAGGGAATTGTTGACTATTCTTTGTGTTTCTAGAAAATTGGCTCCACACTCAACATTCAGCTAAACAATGAGCACGCACCGATTTTCAGATACATAATGTAACTCAGGTTGACTATAACAAAGCAGCGGGCGTTTATGCTTGAGCTATATATTTGAGTGCCCAAATAAAAAGTTTACAGGTATCGTACCGTTTATTATGAACCATCGACGAATGGTCAGACAGCGGCGAAGCGACCCAAAGTTATCAACCGTAGACAGCCCCATGACTCGACAAACTCTCATGCAGTGGAATATGTGGTTGCCTAAATTGGTTACTATGTTAACCTGAATGTCACTTGCACACACACTGTAATGTGTAGAAAGAAATACATGGCTCAGCAGGCACGCCCCATATGCTGGTGCATGAGTGAGCGCACTTGTGATCCAACACAATTTTCCGGTTTGCTATCCGGGAAGCTGTTGTTGATGCTCGGGTTTTTATAGGCATGCAAATTGTTGCATTGTAATGTGCGAATATTGGCTAGATTACGGACACGGGTCCAAGCGAACCAGGCAGAACTATTTCATTTTCCTTATATCGTTCTACACGTTAGGTAGTGAGAAACACCTCAGCTAATTGTTGCAATACAAGTGCAAATTAAAAAGCTACAATAAAAGCATGCCTACTGAGCTACCAGTAAAGGATGCACCTCGTTCTGTGTAGCTAACAGCAGGGATATTTACTAAATAGTCATATTACGTTTCGAAAAGATATGATGTTGGAATGAGAGGCCAAGCGGGAAAGGAAAGCACTAATAAACTTTAGAACAATTTCACGAAAATCGGCGAAAGCTCAATCAACAAGTGTAGCAAGATAAAAGTCTTTATAACCTTTCAAGCTTCAACCAAGGCGAGTAATATACTAAAAATTGTAATTCCTTTTGACCGCGACATCACTTGACCACTCCTCCTTTTCTTACATCCACACCCAGGCGCTCGATTAAAACACTTAGTGGAAGTCGCTGTGATGACGTATGCAACACTTAGATAAGCCAACGGAGACTGGTTCGTGAAATAAGGTTGCTGAGCCTTTTACTTTCTTTTCCAGTTGCAGACTAGGCGCCGAGCACGCACGCGACACACACGGTGTTCCCAATAGATATGAGCAAAATTACGAAGTCAACGATTGTCGGACATAACGCTACTTTATGTCTGTCATTCTAATAGGCTAGGTTATACAACTGTTGAGTAGGGTCGAAGGAAAATTTGTATTGTATAGACATTGATGACGAGCTGGAGCCATAAGTGACGAAAGTTAACAATATCGTCTAGGCATTTTATCAAAATATGTCTATGTCTATGACTATGTCGTCGATTCCACAGGAACTGGTACAACTACTTGGGTAATTGCACAAATAAATGGCTTCCAGCTGAGCCCCACCAAAGTGTCAGCGCAGGAAGCGGTCTCCACCAACCTGGGAAGAAAACTTTACATATTGTTTGTGCAAAGTAAAGACCGAAGCTGTTGACAACTAGTGCTAATCTGTCCTGTGGTAATTGACGTTTTGGGTTTGTCACTGAGTACGGCAATTTTGTCAGTATAAGCCTAGTAAATGCGAAGGTCAAATATGACCAGCTTCTTAACCTCTTTGTTGTGTCCAGTAGAAGCAATTTTCTTGAATTCATCAATTTCAATGATGAAAAGTATGAGGCAGCGAACAACGTATTCATACATCGGCAAATATAATAAAGACTGGCGACGGCTTGCCGTAAGTCCTTAGTGTGCCACTGTTACGCGCTTAAAGCGATCATACAAAATTTACATGTTTCTCGGGCAGACCTGTTTTTAACAGAATACAAAAATGCTCGTAGTTTCACTAAGTCAAATGTACATTTCTTTTCAGGAACAAAGCGACAGTGGGCCAACAACATATATGACAACACTGCAACAATTATTGTAACTAAAATGTGTGATGAATGTAGCCCCAACATCCGTTATACCCTGTTCACTCCAAAAATATTAGGCTTTTGCTTATGTCAATCAAACTGCAGAGGGTGAATGAAGCAACTATCTTTAAGGTGATGGTGATTAGAATGACTCAGTTTTGGTTGACGCTTCCGGAATGCGAGAATCCCTTGAATATCGAGACAATAACGGAGCAAATGCAATTGGTTGGTACAGTTTCCTGTTCCACAGTTTCACAAATAACTCACGTAAATCATCTACAAGATGAGGTCCGCAGTCTTCTTTATCTCCAACATTCCAAACCCACGTTCCACGTTTAAGCGTGACGGTGAATCCAAAGGGATAACCATATAAATCATTGCGAGTATTATCCGGTAAGAAATCTGACAAATCCAGCAGAGTAAATTGCCATTCAAGGTACCCTGCTCAAATATCTATGAGTTTTATTAATGTGTGAATACGCTGCAAACACTCATCGCATTTAATCTCACTAACACCAGGTCTAATGCAGCCTTTATTTAGTTAAATAATTAAAAGACAACGTCCAGTTGCATCCCCATCGCACGCGGTCTCTCTTAAGGCACTTATGGATTTTTGCCCGGAGGAAGTTTCGAGTTTCATTGTGTTGGCTTGCAGCCGAAATATGTCGGTGAGTATAGATAAATTAGAGGCTGCTTAGCGTGATTGTAGCCAACTCGGCTCTCAGATTTGCAAGATGAAGATTTGCTTGCTGGAAATAAGGACAGTGAACATTGAGTATGTTGAACTAAAGCTAACTCAACCTGGATGTCAGCGTATTTTGACACGCATTCATATCAGCCGGCTTCTCCAGCTGGTAAGTATCTACGCGATCACAGCGTCGTCTCCTATTTCCACTGAAATGTACCCAAAGATTAGCATATAGGAGCGCATGTTCACTATCCAAACGTGCGCTCTAAACTGTGTGGCTGTTTTAGATGCAGCATCTCCATTAGTAAGTAATAGCAACGTGGTCAAGTTTCTTCCATGGCCGCTTCAATGCTTTATGGCGCCCTATCACTCACAAATAAAGTAACAGTTCACCGTTATCATTATGCGAGTTGCCTTGCTGCAGCTCATCTGTGGACAACTATCTAACTTGAGTTTTTAGATTTTCAGATTGGAACTAGATTATCTGTTCTTCTTCTGTAGAGAAGGAGCTCTTTCAATTCTCGATAGAATTCGTCTTACTCTGAGTAAGCTTGTCAATTTGTGGGCACCTAGATAATAAAGATAAACGAGCGTCACTATTCTGCGTGAAACGTCAAAAGTTTGAAAAAGGCAGCCCTTCGGACGATTGCCATCCGACTAATGACTGGGATCCCATCAACTACAGGTAAGGTATTCAGGACAATGTCAAGAAAGGCATGGCCGACACTCAAAGCTGCATTGCCTCTGGATAGGCACAATGAGAGGGTATTACTAGTGTAATATAAAAGGAAACCGCAAAGCAAGTACAAAGCTCGAGTACAGAGGGCAGGTTTTTCATAAGCAACAGATATTGCTTAAGAATATCTATAATGTTTGGACTAGAGGTGTTTGCTGACCCATCTTTAAAAACTGTGTATATTGAGGCGTGTCAATTTGATGGAGTGCCATGGACACAATGGAATTAGAAGAACTGGGATAGACTCTTGATTAAACATGGTCTAGTCGACAGGGCAGGGGTGAATCCCCGCACTAAAATATAAGCGGCGAATTGAAGATAAACGCCTGTCGAATAATAATGCGGAATGATCAAAATATGGGGTTTTAACTTAGAGGATAAAATTCAATTTGGCGAAGGAATATACGGGTGAAATAGCGCCACTAGTACATAAGAAGACGCTGTTTTAAAATTAGCGTAAAATACCCATATTCACTGTGCTCGTTGTGGAAGATGGAGCACTATCGAATATTACAGCTAGATGACCAAGCAAATCTTGGGGATACATTTACTGTATGGCGTGAGTAGGATGCTGTCAGCTTAACCAAGCTGAAAATCAAGAAGACATAGGGCTGTCAATGGAAGTATTTATTTTAAACATAAACGCAATGCTGCATGAATGATAGTGGCGTATAAAGGGTCCGTCTTACAAAATACAGAGCCATTATTACACCAGCGAGAAACCTATAGGATATATTGGCTTAATTTATCTGACTTATAGACATACACATTATTGGGTTGTTTGGTTCTGAAGACGTATGCAGCACCCCTGGCACAGCTAAATACATTGGGAAATGAAACAAACCATCGCTAGACTGTAATTGTCAGACGGATTACAGTAGTGTGTAAAATAGGATAGGTTCAAATTGAAGGTGCTGCAAAACGTGCGACATTTGGCAAAACACCACACGCATTGCAAATAATACTGGACAAATTGCAAGCCCAAATTGGACAAAACTGCATTCTAAGATGAAAATAGCAACACATTACAATACATGATGAGAACGGATAATGACATTTTTCCGCCACCTTGAGCGGACGCAAAGGAAAATGTATTGCATAGGCCTTGGGTGAATGTGCATGCCATCCTCTGGGTTATAAACCTGGTTCAAATCGATTATATCCGACGACCCAGTTGATTCCTGCCCCTCTATGGACTTCCGATTAATCCATGCATGTTTGTGGGCAAACATACCCAACCGCACGCTTACTGTCCATATTGACTCCACCAAACACAATCTGGATTTATTAGTCTATAGTTGCAAGAAAGTTCAAAAACACAGCGAAGTGCGACAAAAGAACTCATTCTCGAGACCACGGCGATACAATTGAACATCATCCGCACAGAAAGATATCCTCACCACTATTGTGCTTTTCGACAGGAGAACCAACCGCGAAGCTGCTGAAGTGGACGATGTCAACGAAAGCAAGGTAAGAAACATACTAATAATCTAAAAAATGAAGACAAGAAATTGGAGCAAATGTGGAAGAAACAGCAAGCGGAAGATGACTCCTTGGGTTCTGCAACTCATCGGCGGTGTCTGTAAGTCTTATCCGATTTATATGTTCATCTTATCATTGCAAGTAATTGGTTGTTGCTTGATATCTCCAGTGTGGCTACGTTTGATGTGCATGTTGAGAAGGTGACTAACTGTCTATTACCTGCTGCCTCGTACATACTGGCTCTAAGCGACAGTCGGTCTTTGCTGGAGGAGACGGGGTGCACGGTCCTTGTGGCTGTGGTTGGCTCAACGAGTGGTTCCATGCACTCAGTGTGGTGCGGACCACGTTCCAACCACCGCCTTGTGTGTGCATATGTTTGCCTGTGAAGGAGTGTGCGCCAGCTCCATTGTTGAAACATGGCTCCCATCCACATGCCTCCCGGTCTTATTCCTTCTGGTTCACACATGGTATGTGGTAGGTGGTTGAAACTGTGGGGCGTGCAGCGAAAGCCACACTTATGTTTAGCGGTTTATATGCATCTGATTTCGTTGGATGTTATAATAAAGCTGCACGGTAAATTCTTGCTATTCATTCGTACAATTATTTTACCGTTGGCATTGTATGCCTTTACGCTCCGTTGATCTGTCATATTCCATGTATTTATCTTACATCGCCCAGTCTTAACGCATCAATATATTCTTCTCTCTATCCAACTTGACATGCCTTAACCAAAGTGTTAGTGGGTGGAAGTGGACTCTAACTAGTATTTCAAATCTGTGATTGTATGTGTTCCAAATAGGTTTGATGGGATATTACCTGCGCTTTATTACTCCTTCCAATGGGCTTAGAAACGGCCAGTGGAGCGTATTCATCAGTTCATGATTGAAAATAGGCTGCTATAGCCCTTATTTAAAATACATAAATTATTGCCCAATTCTACATCATGTGCAGCGGCTGAAGCAGGCTCGTCAGGTTTAGGGATGTCTCAGTTGCAGAAGTACACGTAAGCATGAAATGGCCCGGCGTTATCACAAAAAAAGCTACGACGTTTTATGCAGAATTTGATGTGCAGTTATTGCGGAAGGAATTATCCAGTGAAATTTCGTAAACCAATGGGTTGCTTAACCATCGATTTGATAGATATAACCGAATGTTTTAGTCTTCCACTAATGAAACCTCCAGTACTTGATGCTAAATATGGCACTTAGTCGACAAACAGGACAGAGCTCTCAGGCATAATATGGAACCATTTATTAAAAGCTTCCTACTTTAGAGTAGCTAGAAATGCCGAAAAGAAAAAACAAAGGAAAAAAGGAAAGTAAGGCCAGATTCATATCAGTCAAAGGTGTGAGCTCATACGTCTAAATGAAATACTCAACCGCATACGTACCACCCCTCTCTTGGTTGCTAAAGACAGCGGACTCAGGGTTGTTAACAATCAACTGGCTAAAGCGTGCCTTTTAAAGGTTTTATTTGAGGTTGTTCCGCGTCCGTTTGCGGTTGCTCGTGAGGTTGAATCCCCGCCTGTTTTTACGTCAGTAGTAGTCGATTATTGTTACTGCATTTGTGGTTCGATTAAACGTAGCCGTATATGACTAGCATGGCGGCGCAGCACACTGCTGTCCTCCAGCTCTACCTTCGCTTGGTTACTACTTCAGGACATAAATGGTGCAGATTTTCAGCTGAAATGGTGAAGCGGTTTTTTGTACGTTAGATCAAAGCATTGAATCACATTGTCTCTGGCATCTTGTCATCACTGCAAATATTTCCAGCTTTCCCTCCGTTCTCCCTCGAGGGTTCGGAAAAAAGCCAAACATCAACTTCACGTGTGACTTCCCTGTCTACTCTATCGGTGTCATAGGTAAAAGACGAGGAGACGATCCATCTAATTTTGCAGTAACAGGAGTCTGCTTGAGGAGACTTTGAATAACAGTCAGCAGTCCATGTTGTGCTTCTCATCAACGCAGAGTTGATGTGCTGCATTCCATTGCTACTCATGAGCTGTTGAAAATCCTCACTGGTAAATGGTGCCCAGCATCGCATTCTAGTCAATGTCTGCTGATTTCCATTGTCTTCATATATTAGCTAAATAAGCTCTTTCTAGTCAGTATCGATATCAAACTATTTTCTTTAGAAGTATTACTGAATACGCTTGACCACAAAACTGATCTCTAAGGCCTCTGTTTTTTGTTGAGTGTATTTCTTTTCATTTGGTTTTAGAGTGAGAATAACAAAAGCGATTGGATGAATAAAATAATTGTTCGTTCGGTGACTCAGTAACGCGCATACTTCGCTTTGGAAAGCGTCACAATGATTTAATATAGGCCGCATCCGTTAGTAAAGCACAAGGTACGTGGAGGAGGTGAGTTTTCATTTTGCATGTTTAATGGTCTTTTTTATCCGGACCCCAGGTTTTGGGAATTCCGTGGTGCGACAATATGTACAAAAGTGGAAAGATTGTTAATTCGCAAAGTAAGAAGGGATGTTTGTGTGTCAACCTTCCCAAAATAATCTAAGTTTAGTCCCATTCTAAGATTCATGCGAAACAAGCATGGGCTTGAACCTGTCTTCAAACCATGTAATCCGTTTCCATCGAGGCTACAACTCGGTAACGAAAGTTATCCGAGCAAAACGTACTAATGGACTAATCTAGTGTGAACGTCTTCACCTGTAGACAATCGAGCACAGTGGATAGGTTTTATAAATGTTCAGCATCTATACGATCAGCAATCAGCATGTTATTAAGAAAAGCTCGAGTGAAAGGAATATATTTGAGCAGGTTGTCAATAATCCTTTGAAACTTCACCGGGAATGAACTGCTTCCAAAAGGCAGCTGTTCACTTTGGCATAAAACAATATGGCTACTTATGGTAATACATTGCGAAAGGTTTTGTCTATCTTGACTTGCCTAGATCGGTAGGCACATTTGACCGCCTGCCAACGTGGCATGGGTGTTGTATATTAGAGGTAAAACATACATTTCTACAATTAAACATCCATTAACAGTTGTAGTATAGTCACCGCAAATACATACAGAATTATCCGACTTGAGACTCGGACTATCAGATATCTTCACTTCACTGTATTGGACTGGCTCGATTATTCTTGCTTACTGCAATCTTATTTTCTCGACGTCCGCTTATGGTCTCTTGAAATAACGTAAGCTACATTCCCTGAAAATGCTGAGCTGAATTCTTGCCATAATTTCATACTAGACTCATATCCATTACAATTGATTAGCAAAAGCGTCAGAAGATTTGTTTATACCTTTTTAAAGCGCTAGATAATGGTTATAAACTTGACTGTCTCCAGCTTAGGCGGAAGGCATTTAGTTCAGTCGCATCTGATAAGTTTGGGCAAGTATTCGCCACACCATATGCATGCAAGATTCGTTTCATCCCATAAAAATTAAGGTGAATAATTCATTTTCTCTGCACTGGTAATTGTTGCCCGGTCCACGTCATCAAATTTATTTACAGGGGGATAATTTGTGTAACCTTTTTAATTGATGCAACACTGATACTGGCAACTGAGTCATTAAGATAAAGTTCAATTTAACCAACGGTTCTTTTATCTCCAATTACATAATGCTAGGTGGACGGATGCTTTATGCTGGACGTTGAGTTCTAATTCGTGTTTAGTTGGTCAAATTCGTTGGAATATTGGACGATCATTACAGGAAGACATGAAAAACATCAGAAGTACGCCAGCACTCAGTGCCGAAGTTTCGATGCCGCGAAAAAGCCACTAATCGCGGGGTCATGTAAACGACACAGCAGCTGGTTGAAAATAAATCATAGCGATCCCAGGCCAGTTTGTTACTTTTATCTGGTTATATATATGGCAGACTTTTGTCTTCAATTGTACCATGCTATATTTGTTGTGGTTCGGAAATACCCAGTTAATTATGGTTGCCCATTTTTGGAAGTTATACTGTCGTTGAATAAAATCTGCTCTCTCGCTTTCTGTTCCTGTCTTCGTCAGGCCAGATTACTTCGTTTTTTCTATACTTTTGTGTGTATTCTGTATAATTAGTGATTCTGATTTAGTTTATCAGCAATACCTGTGTAAGTTGATTGTAGCTGTTTCGATGCTCTCTTACCTTAATACAGTCGTATCGATCGGTATGTTTTTGAAATCACTATGCTGACTCCTTTTGGTATTTGCTCAAAAGTGGTCGGTCATCGTGATAACGCGGCATAAACTTCCATATTTCGTGCATTGGTTTACCTGTTGACCAAGTTAAACTTCTGCATGCCTTCCAGCATGGTTTTATCAAACTTTTATGTAAAAGGTGTTATCCTAAAGGAAACGAGCTTATAATCATGCGGCGTGTGATCGAATCCGCATAGAGATGGGCTTCTCCGCTGTTCACTCAGTCCGCGTGCGACTGCTTATGGTCACACCGCAGCGAAGCGCCGTTATGGAGTATAGCTCACACGTTTATGGAACGATCATTTGCGGTTGATAAAAGTCAAAAGCAAGTAAGATGGGTGAAGCGTTCCATAAGTAGGGAGCTCCATGGTTTCATCCCGTGCATCAGAAACTGAGCCATCCCTAGTTCGACAAGAGCTCAAGCCTGCCGGCGGTTAGCTCTCCTGGGAGATTTTCATCCGTTTCTGGAGACTCAGCTGGTCTGTCTATGTCACTGTTGCTTCCCCAACCTTGGAAACCCGGTGTAGGGTAACTCAAGTGAAGGAGGCGAATACACCAAAATACGTGGGATAAATCAGCTGCCAGCGTACTGCGGCGTTGCTACCGAATGATATTCAAGAGCCTGAGTCAATAGATAAAATCCACAGGCCGGTTATTATCTAGACGTCGAGATTCTGCAGAGCCTGATTTGCTAGGGTTCGCAACGTCGGTGAAAAGGAGTTGATGGTGACGTAATTCACTTGTCTTGAAAAATTAGATGAGGTTAAAATTCTGCGTTTAGGAGTCAGCTTTACAGCTTACACTAGTGTTATGCTGGTATTATCCCGCCTAGTTAGGCTAAGATAATTGAAGATACCTATTCGTCCAGACTTGAATCCGTCGGAACGAAATAAACTGAAATTCTCTGTCATGGATTTGAGGCGGCTTACCAATAGCGAAGAAAGTAATCATCGGACTGTACATTTTCGGGTAGTTCCCTGATCCACCGAACCCGGATCAAGTGGTCGACGACGCTTCATGCACGTCCAGCGGTTCCAACCGCGACCCACGCGTAGTCCTCACAAATGTTTACAGTTTCATGAACAAACGTGACAATGTATATCACTTCCTTTGTCTTCCTCTTCCTGACATACTGGGACTAGCCGAAACCTGGTTAAACCCTGAGGTCATTACTAATGAATTCCATATTAGTGGCTATTCGTGCATTCAGTGTGACAGGTTATCAAATAATGGAGGTGGAGTGCTCTTATTCATTCAGCCTTCACTGTACGGGAGAGTGATACCAGCTGCAGCGAAGATGGCCTGTGCGAGCGACCATGGTGATCGATAAACCTGAGACAGTGAATTGTTTGTAGGTGCAACTTATCGCAGCCCGCGAAGTCGAATTCTGGATTGTTGCGGCATGTATGAAACTGCATGAGTCGGCCCCGCATCCTGCTCATGGGCGAGTTTAACGTCCCTCGTATACTGTGGCTTGAGGCCTAATTTCTCCCCGGGCACTGTAAAATCGAGATTCAGTATGCGGATATGATATTTGAGACTTCGTCAATACAAAACGTCTGCCAACCGACGCGCCTTACACCGCATTTTGCTTCATTGTGTATGCACCTACTACTAACAAGTCGCGAGCAACGTGTATATGGATTTCAGGTACTACAGCCAATAGCAACTGGCAACCACTACATGGTGTTAATTAACCTAGAGCTGCCGAGGCCCAACTCGCGGAATTCGAAGTGTTCAATTGAGCCACCAGTGAAGTTGACTGGTCGCTACCACAGGATTCACCTTATGAAACATGGTGTCCTTTCATAATAGGGGGTGTGCAATCTTTAATTGCACGTTTGTTACTCCTTAAGTATGGGAATGCTGGACAGTGAAACCGCATTGGTTCGATGGAGAGTATTGCCAACTGGCTCGTCGGCGGAGGGTGTTCTGAAATAAATTTCTCGTGTCTGACTCTGCTGGTGATTCTTAGGCTTACAAGCGCAGCGGAATATTTGCATCAGTGCAAAAGGGTGCAAGTGTCGGTAATTCGAAGAGCAGCTTGCAAACTCATCGAAAACAGCTCTCAGAAAGATTTTACTTATATGAAACATCGCCTGATGCCCGCAAATGTCACGGCTATGTTAGAGGGCACTGACGGACAACCTCTGAACCACAGCATTGATCGTGCCTACGCATTGGCGGAGCACTTCGCTTCCGTATTTAAAAGTGGGCATGCACCGTTCCCGAACTCGAAGTACACAACCCCTACTGAACTTGATAGCTTGGGTTGCTGTGTAGATACCCGCAGTCTAATCGCCAGTCATGACGGCACAAAACATGTCGGACGCGGTGAACTTCATCCCCTTAGGTTAAAGTGCTTATCGTCCATCTCCTCGCCTGCGGTGGCGGATTACTTCAACAAACCGTTGTCAAAGGGTGCATTAACAAGCGACTGGAAATGCTTATAGTGAAGTTGCTGCCAAAAGGCGGTGACGCACGCGATCTGGATAATTACTGGTCGATTTGTTTAGCCTCTGCTTTGGCGAAGGTGCTCGAAATGTTTGTGAAACAAAGTCTTTTCTAGCTGCTGTAGTCGAAAGATTTCCTAAAGCCGACACAGCATGGTTTCATAAAGGGTCATTCGTACATCATTAATCTGTTGCTGACGAGTAGGAATGGTTGCAAGCCTAAAAGCAGGGGAAAACAGTGGATGTTATCTACATTGAATTCAGTGAAGCTTTCGATAAAGAGAATTATGTGGTCCTGCTCCAAAAGCTAAGGGTGTGTGTTGTTGGTGGCATACTGCACCAGTGGATCAGTGACTTCCTCATGGGGGGAAAATGGCGGGTACATGTGGATGACCACCTAACGGACTGGTACAACTCCAATAACTGTGTAACACAAATCACGGTGCGAGGGCCAATTTTATTCTTATATCACATAAACGAAGTGCCTCAGCGTCTTCCATCGTCTTGTGCAATGTTTGCGGACACATTAACATTTGGAGGTTTAGTGATTCGCCCGACGACTGTGAACTAATTCAGCAGGACATCGACAGCCTATCCAGGTGGTCTGCACATGATCTACCTGTCAACCAAGTCAAGTGCAGGCTTATCAGCCTGGGTTTTATATGGTAATGAGTGTGGGTACAACCTGGCCGACAATTAGCTGAATCGCACCAAAATCGAGGCGTACTCTCACGCTTTGAAGTCTGTCGATAACACGAACAGACGTTTAAGCAATTTAGCACAGCTTTTGCAAATATATACATATATATATATAGTCAAATCCGCTGTAATCCCGCCCGGTTTACAGCCCACTTCGATTTATTGTCCAGTTTTCAACGAACAATTCTTTTCTCATAAATATGCTAACTTTTCACTGTCTATTCGCCCAATACCAGGGTCGTCCACCGCTCAATAGCCCTGCTGCGCTCTTGTCTGTTTGTAAATTTTATGCCCTATTTTTGACTCTTTTATTAGCATTTCCCCCCAGTTCGCCAGTCCGATCGAGTCAAGAACAGCAAAGTTGTTGGCTACGTTATTGGCAGATCAGAAAAGATAACCTATATCATTCAATACACAAGCAAGCTAAATGCAAAGACGGCTATGTGCAAACCCTCAGCCCCATTAAAAACGCGAGAACTGCGAAAAGTCAGGTAAACTTTCCGCTCCACCTTTGTCACTACTCTATTGGTTACACAAAAATATGCCAAGTAATATAAATGATTTATCCTTGATAAAAATGTTGGACGTATTGGACAAATTAAAACAAATCCACCAGTAATCTCGCAGGTCAAGATATCGCGTGATTTACACATCTCTCTTCCTACCCTAGACAGGTTGATTTTCAGTAAAAGGAACTCCGGCGGAACTTGTCGCAAAGCACTGCAAGCTCTCAGCAAATGAAGAGATGTGGAAAGGATGATGAAGAGACTGCATTAAAAGACTGGATGATCGCGCTTTATGAGCACAACCAGTTGCAGGTCCGCTTCTGAAAAAAAGACAGCATAATTCGGGAAAGCACTAGGAAAAACATGTGCTGCCACAGCAGAAATTTTGCGAAAATTGAAGAATAGTACTCAAATTGTATATAAACGTGCATATGGCAAAAAGAGTTCTGTACAAACCGTCTGAAAGGTCGACTTCCTGATATTTAAATGCTACTTATTATAAAAATGTGTACAATGCAGAGGAAACAGGTCTTTTTACGGAGCAACTCCAGAATACTCTTTGTGTTTTGCTGCCGGCAAGCCCATCTGGTCGAAAAACAATGGATAGGATCACTTTTCTTTGATGCGTGGATAAGTCTTGTATGGAAAAAATAGGGTATTGATTCAAAACATAAGAAACCACGATGTTTTAATGGTGTGAACTTACTTGCACTTCCCGTAAATTACTGAGCTAACCAAAATGCGTGGATGTCGAAAATCCTTTCAACCAGTTGCTCCTCGAATGGGACAAGAAGCTTGTCAAAAGTGGCTGAAAAGTTGTGTTGCTCTTGGATATTTGCACTGCGTATCCACAAATATAAGTACTGCCACATTTTCAAATGGAATTTCTGCAGACAAGCGTGGCAAGGATCCTTCAACCCATAGAGCGAATTTTAATTATGAATCTGAGAATCCGTTACATAAAAGAAATTGATGACCGAATTCTTTATTACGTCCAAAACAACGTATTATCTGGTTCATCATCGGCGGTGGACGTCAACGTTAAGATTTCTTTGCGCAATGCAATTACGCTCCATTCAAAAAATTGGAGACAGATTAACGGTGCGAAAATAAAATTGTGCTTTCGGCATGCTAGCTTCATTTGACTAGAATCCGGATGCACTTTCTGGTGACGCGTTTCTCGCTGAAGACGAGATCAAGCTTACACAATCCTGGCCATTAATGCAGTAGAGTTCGTCGCCAATGACAACGATGTTGAATGTAGCTCAAATGTCAAATGTTGACGGTGGAAACCTCAGTGAAATTGTAGAGTACCGACTAGAACCGAAAGAAGAGAGCGACTCAAAGGATGACATGTCGGATGCCTCCGTGTGTAACAGCAATTAGCGCGTGTGGCAGTCAAGAGTAAATAACTGTGTGGATGATATTTGTAGCTATGGACTTTTGCATGGTAACCGCAATAATTTCTTATTCCAATTGGACTTCATCAGAAAAAAGTGACTGAAGTATCTGCAAAAAGTAATATACAACTGAGATTTGATTGTTCTCTTAGCAAAATATAAAGTAGCGCACGTTTTTATAGTTATCCATTTAAAGTGCTTTATGGTATAACTTTCAAATATTTGGTCATACTCTTCTGAATAAACGTCTTTTGTTAGCCTTAGTTTAAAGTGCGTACTTTATCCATCTTAGCACGGTAAAGTTCAAGTAATATAGAGTACAATAGTTCAGTGATTGTTTCCCTTTAGAGAAAAATGGCAATATCGGTTTAATTGCCCTCTCCGATTTAGTACTTACAAAGGAGGGTAGCAAAGCGGCTTTGACTGAATATATATATATATATATATAATACACAACCTGTGTTACAGATAGTGTGCCAGCGAAATCATGGCTGAATAAAAAACAGTATGAATAATAATAAAAACAACCACA
Source organism: Dicrocoelium dendriticum (assembly GCA_944474145.2). NCBI lineage: Eukaryota > Metazoa > Platyhelminthes > Trematoda > Plagiorchiida > Dicrocoeliidae > Dicrocoelium > Dicrocoelium dendriticum. Next base: position 204,205,096 of record OX104064.1, on the reverse strand, counting down.
AAACTTTCTTGTCCAGTTCGGCACTCACATTTTTTTAAATTATTTGCAGGTTGCTTGTTTGTTGGTTTTGGTTTTTTAGGGGGAGGGAGGTTGGACACCGAAACACACCGATTCACACATCCGCCACTCACATCGATCTTGCGCTATGGCTTCCAAGCTATTCAACCAGGAAGTATCTGCATCCCTCAGACCCCAATAAAGTAGTCGACAACACCCGGTCGTGGCCAACAGTTTCGTCAACATTTGCTTGCAGCTTCTTCAAGATGCAGGCTGTCCGCCAGACCGTCTCTTCCAGCCCTGTCCAGCAACCGCAAACAAAGCCCAACGCGGATAAGTTTGAACAGGCATGCGCAATACTTTTCTCTGCACTCACTGCAAATCGAGGTCACCGCCAATAACTGAACCAATCAATGTTGACATCGAGGCTTGGTACCACTTAAAATCTCAGGGTTTTGTACATTGGCCACGTCCGGTTAGTAATCAGCGTTCTTGGGTGATCCTCCGAAAAGCATGCAAATCTTAGCACGCACAATGCATGATCGGGTCCAGATAATTTAATTAGTACCAGCGGCAGTCCGTTACGCTTCCGCGCCATCTGTGGCTGATGGCTTTGTGCTCAGCCTGGGAGCAAACTCGCGTTTGTGAGGGTGGGCGCCAAGTAGCAATATGTTTCTTCAATTGCCAGAAAATTGGTGCTCGTAAGAAATAAGCGATGATCAGAGCAAAGGGCAAGCGGTCGATCATTATTATCAGATCGACTGCCACCGCGGCTAAAACTAATCACAAGATAATGCTCGCTAGTTGAAAAGCGGCCCAACCGTGCATTTAATATTTGGCAAGAAAGTCATTTTTGAGAAACGCAGAAAGTCATGTAGGTTTGGTAAAATTTATACTTGACTCCATCCCGGCTGCAGTCTCTAGGGACGTAGGCGGAGACGGCAAACAAGGCACACTTATCGTCCCGACGCCTGTTTCCATTACATGAATCTCTTAATCGGACAGAGCATACTCGACTGTTGACTGGTATCCATTCAAGCTGATATGATTCGGCCCTGGAAATCAGTGCAACCCGAACACCAGCTAAGCCAGAGGTGGCAGCTTCTTTGTCTTCGGAATGACTGCAAGTGGTATTTAGCATCAGGACTTACACCACAGGCCATTCTGATGACGGCTTTAGAGTACTGTAATCTGGTCTCTGAAAGGCGACAGTTGTCTAGTGAAAGCGTTAAAAGAATACGGGCCTGACATTCTTGTCGTCCGATCGGCATCAATGTTTGAACATTGAAAGCTGTGAGGATGAATAGAGAAGCAGGTCGAAGATGAGCTGGAACTTCGGTGGAGTGAGGGACGATTGCCATTACATGACAGTGAAAACCGGGAGTTTTGCTTTTACTTCCATCAGTTGCGAGAAGTGGGTCATTTGAAAGGTTGACCAAAGAAGACATAAGAGAACATGTAAGTGAAGGTCGGAAGGTGGGGTGGTCTGTGAGTGCGGGTCCAAGAGTTAATTTAGCAGAGAAGGTAGGCAAAACAGGAGCTGTAGTAAGCATAAGTAAGCATTCCCTTTGAATAGGGTGCCACCAGCCTATTCTCTTTTGTGACAAGACCGCTAATTATGTGCGGCTCACCAGTCTATGATCCGATCACAATAGGTGAGGTGCAGCAATTTTAACTGGTCCAGCATGTAACTACCCGGCTCATCCCCAGTTAACGGTGTTTGTCGTACGAGGGCCAATGTAGGAGACAAGGTCCATACACCCTGTCATGTCATCGACTTTGCGTTGATCTCATAATGACGTACTGAATATTGCACTTGGGCAACTTCCCTATATTGAAGCCGCTGCTGCATGTTCGCGCACCAAGCAGCACACGCTGATGCGGATGCAAACTATTGGTAGCAGAATTAAAGTGCATCGCTCAACCTTTATGCTTTGAAGGTCTAGTGGTTAGCTATTTTAACAATTTGCCGAAGACGCTAATCAAGACGAAATCGATATCAGAATTTACAAGAATTCTGGATGCCTACTTTGCGGACTAAAGGTATAGCGAGCGCATTGCACCATGATAAGTTGTAGTGCAGCTGCAATACTCTTCAGAGCGCCGAAATCAGCGATGTGATTCCGCGCATCTGTTCCATCCACCAGCGGTGCAGCAACACAGCTTTTTATCTTCTCTTTCTCTATACCTATTATTCAGTATTCGCACATCGGCTAAGATAATGCTAGGGTCGCTAATTGGACTATGATCCGAACGATATTCACTGGCTTCCTGAGAACTCGTGGTGTCGCAACCGTGCTATCGTATGATCTGCAAACACTTGGTAATTGACACATGGTTTCACATTGGTGGCAGAAACTATGTATTTGACGACATTTCTTGGCCGATAAATGCTGATTTTCACGTCAATAACAGGAAAAGGTCAATTCAGATCGTCTCGGTTAACGCATTTTCGGTCGACTGTTTGGAGTGTGTCGACGTGAGGTTGCTAGGAATAGGCTACTAACGATTTACCGACACCTTTTAGCTGCTGACAAATATTGCAGGCGTACACCAAGCTCAACTCCTAGTCATCTGTCGGCAACAGTCTTTCACACGCCTATTCCTTACGAATATCAGATGGCCATCGCTACTCCTAACTTCGTTCCTTGGATTTCAATATACTGACTCTCTGTTAGAGCTTGCTGAATCATTGCAATAAATTCAATGACAGTTTCTTCAAGGTTTGGAAGAAAGGTCAAGAAACTACACCGCGTACTGCAGGTTTTCTGTCAGTTAATTCATAACTCGGTGACGAATTATAGCGCGAGGTTGATTGTCCCATTTGTATTGATAACAACCTGCGACTTATAAGTTGGTTGTTATTCCAATTAGAGTAATTCTCATTCACCATATTGAATTAAACGAGTGGAGAATCCTTAACAGTTCGCGATTCGTGTGGAGTTTACACTACGAAGAGTGAAAAGCGATAGTCGTAATAGTCGATGTTCATTGAAGATAACCACCATTAACGAAACTGAATTAGAATAAAAAAGGTGTACGATCAATGTTATTCCGATTAGTATATTACCCATCGCAAATCTGTCATCACTCAAAGCAAGCTGCATCCACAAGCATACTTTTTCATGTTACTGGTATGGTATAATTTCAATGGCTTTTGTCATTATAACAGGGTCTCGCAATCACGAGGGATGCTAAAAGTCATCGCTAGTTTAGATGCGAAAATAAATTTCATTTCACGTTAATGTTTTGCACAAATTAGCACCCACATGCAGGTAACTCATATAAATTTTAACCTACAATCGAGGTCTGCACAGATTACAATACAATCTGGAATAACATTTAGTTGTACATCCGGAATAATTCCCAAAGCTAGCTACTTATGTTGCGTCACAGTAGCTAATGTGTTTCCTAACTAAACTAAGCTGTATAATAGAAATAATTAACTAAGTATTAATTTGTATGATTTCAAGCCACAGTTTACTGCTTCATAGATAAGTGTACTTAATGCTAAGCAAACAATTCATTTTAAGCCTTGTAATCAATGAAAAAGCCGTGTTCATAAAATGTGTAACTATTCTTCAAATTGCATTATTTAACATTTTGATTGGATAAATGCCACCAATTGTTTACAAAACAAAAGTCGGTAAGTTTTCAAGCATTTCCAGAAAAATGCGTGCGTGTATCTGAACGGTGGATAGCATTCAGTTAGTAAGTGAGGTCAAATAACAAGATGTTTAAAAGATATACAGGAACTGCTTGTTGAGTTTTAGTTCCCGTAATAAAGCTAGCTATTACAGCATTTCGCTGCCAGTTTTTTATTACAGTGATTTACAAAAACTTAATTATTTTAGAAACACTCATAATGGAGTATGTCTAATAAATGGGCTTAGTGACTTAACGGGAATATTAAATATTCGTACAGTGAAACAAGGCACTTAATGCCCCCTTAAAAATCGATGACCTTGAGGAGACGCCTTTGATTTCACTTAAATGCTTTACATAAAAATCGTAAATAAATATGATAATAATTGCAACTGGTCTATGTTTTTTGGTTTTATTGTTTCTAATCCTCAACTTTTTGAGTGTAAGTAGCGTGTTGATTTGACGAAACACAAGTAGTGCTTATATTTATTTAGTTTGTTTAATAATTAATTAATGAGTTAGTTAAATAATTAATTAATAATGTGAAAACAGTGCGTTGGGTTGATAAGTATCCCATCACCTCTAAAGGCTGTCTGCAGATTGTACATACTCGCGAACTTTACGAACTTTTTTGGGTATTAAAATAAATCATTTCCTCCGCGCAATAATTACCATGTTTTTGTAATTGGCGAGTAAGTAATCCGGCAGTGGTGAAATACTTCCGACCGTTTTGATCTCTATTAGCAATACAATGGTATATCTTAAAGTACAGGGGCCAATTTGATTTTAGACTTAAAGTAAACAATGTATTGGTATCGTATCTCATGCATTTAAAAGAGTCTGGCGACAAAAGCAACATGTAAAGTTTAATGAGGCGCTGAAAGTAGCTGTAAATTATATTCGAATTTATATTAGTTTTCCAAGTCAACTAAATGTACCTGAAGGTACTACTGTTAGTAAGCATAAGGGGCTTTAAATGTTAGTGAAAGAGTTGTAAGGAGCAACATTAATTCAGATTTACTAAGGGGGACATTTGTATCCCTCTTATTGTTTTCTCCCATATCTATTATCAAATAATTTGATAGGAACTTAAGCTGAAACGGTTGTTAGGCAAGGACGGGTTTTTAACTTGCTAATTTAGTTGTGCTATAAACGTATGCCAGCATCGGTGATAAACTTACTTGATTGTTGTGTTTGTATTTCCCTCATACTGACCAGTTCATCTGTAGTACATTGCAATTAAGTTCTAAATTGAGTTCATAATTATAGGCAGCTTTTTCTTCGCATTTGACTAATAAATTATTAAAGCCCGGGTAAATATGTTCAAATAACTGCATTGCGTTGGGAGTTTAATTACGGTTACTATTTTAACCAACAAAGCTTAACAAATTGTGCTTTGTAGTTCTGAACATATATTTCTATTTATGGGTGAATTAACTATAACTATCTTAAAGATTGGCTGCATTTACATTCTATTTTTATCACATTTTGCAAAATATGATACGTCTCTACGACAATTCACACCCATAGATCGAGCGCAATTTAAGATATTGAGAGCGATTTGTACAAAACTAATAAATAAGATATAGGTAAATGCTTGTATTAAGGTTTTTGAATATATTCCGCTGCAGATTTAAAGGCAACTTACTAATTCCTAGTAGTGTTTGGTAATACAAACCTGATACTGATACTGATACTGATTAGAAGCAGCGAGTAGAGCGTACTCTGGTGCTGTATCAGTTGTCGCTCTTGGGCATTAAGGTTTTAATTATCATTTCGCTCTTTATATTTTGCCTATGCTACGTGTTTGTCTAGAATCTTCTTAAATTCGGCCACTGAATGGCCTCTATTACCGGCTGCGGCAGTTTGTTCCAGGTATTCACCACTCTGCGTTCGAAACAATGTTGGTGAGCGACCCGCTTTAACTGCGGTACGATAAGTTTGTACCGGTGTCCTCGCGTGCTGCTTGGTGTGCGCAGTTGAAGCAGTTGTCTCAACATGGCGTAACCAATCAGATGTAATATCCGGTGCGTCATGATTAGGTCAACCCTCAGCCGACGATATGCTAAGGTGTACAGTCCTAGTTTCTTACATCCGTCTTCATATGGCATACCTCTTAAGTTTGGAATCAGCCTAGTGGCTACATGCTGCACCCGCTCAAGCTTTTTTACCTCGCCCAGCGTGATGGGACAATACGCGGGAGAGCCGTACTCTAGCATTGGTCGTATTATCGAGACAAAGAGGCGAATGGCAATCTCTTCTGACCAAGTGCTGAAGCTTCGCTTGAGCGCCCAAAGCATCCGAAGCTGTTTTGGTACAGCCTATTCGTGTTATCAATGGACTTTAGGTCGCAGGGTGAAAGCACACCGAGGTCGGGCAAGGAAGACGCGGGATGCAGCGCTTGACCAGCCACTGTGTACGTTCGGCTGTGCTCACACTTACCCAACCTCATGAATCGCGACTTAGCAGGTTTGATCGGAAGGTTAACCTCTGCAGACCATGTTGAGAGGCTGTCGAGATCCTGCTGAAGTAAATCACAATCATTGAGTGCGCGGATTACTCTCCACACCTTCAAGTCCTCTGCGAACAACGCACATGGTGATTGGATTAGCTTAGGCCCATCGTTTACATGGATCAGAAAAAATATCGGCCCCAGTACAGTGTCTTAGGGAACGCCGCTGCTCGATGGATACCAATCCGTTAGATGGTTGTCTACCTGGACTCTCCACTTCCGATCCAAAAGAAATTTCTGATCCATTTGTCTAGCGAACCACCAACACCGTACATCCTCAGTCTGTCAAGGAGCACTGCCTGGTTAACCTTGTCAAAAGCCTTACTGAAGTCAATGACATCGACCTTTGTAATTTTTCATTACAACTTGAGTCGAAATAACCTTTTGCAAATAATTGATACCCAACAAATTTATAAGTCGAAATATTCACATCCTGTCAGCTGCAAACGCGCCGAATAACACAAATGCATTTACTGTTTGGGCCTCTGTAATTGTCTAGCGCGCCTATGTGACAGCCTTCATAAATGTGTCTAGCTATAAACTGAATTAACCTCAAATTCATTTTATGACAGGAGCAAAATTCCTGACATTATTGGAAAATAAAATTTTCACCCGTTCTGAGGTTCACAGGCAAATAATACATTTAGAAATAATTTGTTTTAATCGTGTGGACAGAATTAACACCAATATACAGCTGAAACTTGACTGAGTAGGATAACCAGCGAGTTTATGCATTTCCATTTGTCATTCGCATATCTTTGGTTCCCCTATTTTTTTTGTTGTCGTCAAGCAGAAGAGGAAGTAATTTTGTGCCAAACAATTGGAAAATGCATGCTTCAGTACACAAAAGTAGACGGGAGAAATGTTATAACATAATGTAAAAATACAATAGTTATTATTTAACTGGAACAATGGAGCTTATATTCACTAGTTGTAACCTTGCGCAGGATAAAAGCATGCAAGTGTATTCCGGGGGAATCGGCCGTTTTCAAACTCCCCAGATCAAGTAAGCACAGGGTTGTCATGGAGCAGATATTTGATTGACAAGGCAAGTGATGTGCTTCAAAACGGAAACCATCGGTACATCAGTTCTGATTATTAATGCCAAGGATACACAAATATGAATGGCGCATCCGCTCTTAGTTAATTGGTTGCAAAGTCGGGGGTTTAATCTAAATTAAACATCGGTTGTTTATCTGCGTATGTAGTCGTTTGGTGACAAATCACAAACCTGCAGCCAGCAACATATCCTTAAGTGAATCTTCAAGCGCTCTTTGTAAGCAGATCTCATTAACAAAGGTTTTAAACACAAACTCAAAATGTAACATAATAACATGCACCCTCTACATTGGTTACATATCCAACACACCTGAGCGTCTAAAAAACTATGTAAAAGTTATCGCTAGCTTGATCTGACGATGTAAGCTAAGTAATGAGTAATAAATTGAAAATGTTAATATTATCAAACCAACTTTATTTGCCTTCTCATAGTAGTTACAGAGCAGAAGCAACTGCAACTATTTTTCAAATGGTTGAGGGAAACTAACTGCTTCTAACAATAATCGTCAGAGAAAAGTTCATAAATTGTGTATGCACAGATCGCGAAGCCTTTTTCCTTGCCACTGCAATTGTTATAACCAACTTTGAGCACATGTTTGACCAAAAAGACAAGATAGCATCGTAAACCAATGTAAACATTTGTTCGACTGCAGACAGGCTTCGAAGAAACGCAACCTGAATAATTATAATTTTCTATTATTAGGTTATATAAACCAATCTCCGTGTTGTTATGTTAGCATATGCATCTATGTAGTTATCCAGATTTTAGACCTGCTTTTACCGTAATAATTGCACGCGAGATATTTGTAGTCGATTTCTTTATCATTTTCTGTCGTTTGTTGACGTCAACCGCCAAAATTGTTTATGTTGATAACGAGCTCTAGATTATGTGCTATTTGGAATAGCCCGTTACATATTCCTATGTGGCAACCGTCATTACCTATTACCTTGAAGTGTTTCTGGATGTAGGAGTTATCAAAACTGATAGGGCTGTAGGAGGACATTAGAACAATGGATTTTTCACCGAGGTAAGACCAAACGCATAACAGTTTTCCGTAGGTAATGGGTGGGATCAAGAATATATGCATCAAGACAAAAAATGCTCTTTGGAATGCTTGCAGGAAATTTGCAGTGGACACCTTTTTTGTTTACTTTGTCACGGGTCCCAGTAAATTTGTTTAACTCATGTACCGCAGGTGATCCAATGAATCATCAAGTCCAGTTTTGAATTCTGTCGATTTAAGAGCAGATATAACAGAATGAGGAAGTATGCTCTACACCCAAGATAGAGGAAAGTAGAAACATTGTGGCACCATTCTAATCAGCTGTACTGTGTCGCCGCCTTCATAAGGTCTCTTTTATCCCTAACCTTACATATCAACACTGCCAGTTCATAACACTGTCATTAGCATCCTTCCGATAAGAAGTCGATCTTGGCGACAAGCTTCAAGAATGTTACATGTAGCATCAGCCACATAGGTTCGGACCATTTTGTATTGTTCGTTTTGATCCCTGGCAATTTTCGCACTTCACTTCTTTAACTTAACCGAAAATTGCTGTGAACGAGTGGCATTCATGTGTTAGCTATTGTCATCTGGGGGCCATTGTTGCTTCTTACTGCGTGCGTACCCCACGTAACTTAGAAAGTACTACAAACAAAACAGTTTGCCTATGTAGAAATACTTCTGGAACTGTTGAAAATTGACAGCATCCGTAACAAATCCATACCTTTTACCAAAAGTTATGAGAATGCGAGTAATAAAACTGCATCAATTTAGTTTGTTAATGCTTAACCCCTTCATTTTGGGGAGATGCTAACAAGGTAAGAAGCTATGCTCTAAAATTTGAACGAAGCATTGATTCTCCAATTATCCGTATGACTAATTTCTCAGAATCATCGGTGAGTTATGCTGCATAACATAAGCGAAAATCCCATCATTACATGAGTACTTAGATCTAAGCTCGTTTGGCACGTGGTGCATATTAATGCTTGCCGTCAGCGCATAGCACGTCACTATGAGGAGGCATAAATGTCGCTGGCTTACTGTTTACAAAGACGACCAGCTGGTTGTACATATGTTCCTTTGGTCAGAAAAGCTGTACATTCGTACAGAAAATAATGTACTAGATACAGTCGCATTACTACGGTTGGTATGTCAGAAATAAATCGTGCTGCCGAACACACATCATAATTGTCCAGTTGCACCAAATTTCAAAACATTTTATAAAGTTGAGTTCAGCTATGGTGCACCTATATTCGTAGCGAATAACAAAGCTGCCGTCAGGTAATAAACCGCTTTTGAGCGTTTTGACGCAAGCGTATTATCGTGTTGTGAATCTCAGGTAAAACGGTATATGAAAATGAGCAAAAACCGTAAATACCGTTCGGCGTATGTTTGTTCACATTATCCTAGTAACTCAGTTAGCTTCCTGTTAACAGGAAGTTATCCTGCATATAAAACGCATTGATTTTAGCAAAAAGTTAGCTTTATTAAGACTTTGGTACGTCTGAAATATATAGTTTATTATCGTTATTGCGCGGCACCACTGGCTAGCCATGATCACGTTAGTGCACTCGTATACATGACACGATCCAGAGTTGAATGGGGAATTCGCCATCTGTTAGGATATGGAAAGCAGAAAAAGCAAATATGACACAAGGAAATAAAAGTGTATGTTTCGATTTAAGGAAGACTGAAACGCCCATGTATGAGCGATTCTTAGGTGTTGACATCGGAATTATTGCCTCGTCGTTCTCCGTTGCCAAAAGGAAGTGAAAGCCTGTATTCCCATTGTTGTATTCTAATCCTCCAACAAATTAAGCACTGAAGTACAAAGGTAACCTAGTGGTGAAGTTGCTCAATAGAGAATGTGCTGTTAAAAATTGGTTGATCGAATGAGGCTTTTAAATGACTGTCAAAATGGCTAGTGAATTGTCAGCTGATTAATAATAATACGTATATTTCCCGATTTTACGGCTAGCCGTTCCTGGATTGTGGACAGATCATGGGTACAACCATTAGCATGCTAACGCATGAGTGAAATACGCAATACAGGGTGTATTATATCAAAATAATTTGGAATCAGATAACTATTGTTGTTGCTGATTTCTTTGTACCATCTTTAATCACTGATTATATATACCTTGGTCCATCTTGAAAGAACACGTTTGGTGATTTACCTGATGAAAACATGGTCATAATCGGGTTCTGTTTAAGGAAGTTGCTAAGTTGAATGTAAGATGCTCTTGCATTTGTGCAAGACCTGATTTTGGCAGGTAGGCTTTTCCACACAACAGAGTATCTGAGGGGGAAGAACTTGGATCGTATAGCTGTCCCGGTACTCGGCACACATAATGTACAGGTTTGTTGCATATACTCCGACTGAAGTCAGGTTGAATTTTGAGTATACACTGATTAAGGCATGTATGTGGTTTATGAGATTATATATCAGCATCAGGTTATGTTTCAGTCGTCCCAACATAAGAGGCTCGAGCGTAAGCTGTTGGCAGCGCTCCTGATAACTCAAGGTGTTTGATTTACTGAACAAGGGCTTGGTGAATGATCTTTGCAGATTTTCTAAAGCTTTCCCGTCATCTATTTGCATGTTTCCATAGACGATGTTGCAGTATTCAACGACAGGAGATTTATTTTGAAAAGCTCGAGTCTGGCAGGGGTTGTATAGATTTTATGGCATATGTTAACAACAAATCGTTTGGCACGTGCTATTTGATGGTCAGCTTGCTCTGAGAAATTACAGTTTGAAGAGTATCGTACGCCTAGATCTCAGTTATATTGTTTCACACAGACACTTCCATTGTTCAGTTTAACAGACTCTTCAGAATTAAACAGCCGTGTGACACAACGCATGATTTACAAGCTGAGAAATTTAGCATACATGTGTTGCACTATTACTCAAGTGAATCTAGGTCTTCTTGAACGAACAGCACTGTGCTATTGAGTTCGTTTCGTCGAAATTTATAAACAATCTTTATGTCATCGGCAAACAAAAATGGCCTGCCATGTTTTATGAACACCGTGATATCGTTATTATAAAGTAGGAAAGGCGAAGGACCAAGTACACTCTCTTGGATGACACCACTAGTGATTGGACGTGGGGGGAGTTATTATTACCCAGAATGACTAGCTGGTAAGGCCCATTTAGGTATGATGCAAAGCAACCAAATGGTAGGTCTCTGATTCCAAACGACTGGATTCTTTTCAGTAGGGGCTTGTGGGGCACTCTGTCGAATGCTTTCTGCATATCCAGGAACAGTATTATAACTGCATATTTCGAAGCAATGGCTTATGTGAAATAATCCAGGTAGTGCAACTGACATGTTGAACAGGGACGTTTGTCGAGGAACCCATGCTGGGTTTTGTTAAGTATCCCATGACGATGGATAAAGTCCATGACTCCACTTTTAACCAACTTTTCGGGTATTCTAGCGAGGACGGGAGTGTGATGGTTAGGGCGATAATTATTGACGTGCTGCTTGGGCCCGCCTTTATGACGAGGAAAAATAAACAATGTTTTCCACTAATCCGGAAACTAGCTAAATTCTAAGGACAAGGTGAACATGTTTAGCAAAAGCATTGGTATGTCAAGTTCACCAAGTTTAATAACTGATTGGGGATGCCGTCGGATTCTGGTTTGAGCGATGGTTTGATGGACTTCATAGTCTGCGGGATGGTCGAAAAAGAAATGTTGACATTATCTATGCCGATTGTTGTAAGTTCCGGGCAACAAGATAGAGGGTCGGTTCCTAAGTTCATGGAAGCATCAAAGAAAGAGCTAAACGCTTCACAAATAGCAGGTGGGTCGTTAAGATGATGACCCTCCTCATCGACAAATTCTATAATCAAAGACATTCGATTGTTAGTCCTACGACCGAGTAATTTTGCCATTTCCTTTCTTTTGCACGTCATATGCAAGGCGTTCTCCACTACCTTTTTAATCCGTTTCATTTGTGAGCGCTTGATGTAGGCGCTGGGTTGGTGTAGCTGTAAAACTAGTGAGAAGTCTCTAGTTTTTCTGAAATTTTCGGGTTCTTTTTCATATTCAAGAAACTCAGAGTGTCGCTTACATTTATAGGACAAGAAATGACACGTTTATTATGCGGGACATTTACAGTTAGAATACGATTGATCTGGTATTATAAATGTTCCACTGCAATGTGGGCGCTAGTAGAGAGAATAAACCCATCCCAGTTAGAGGACCGGATCTGCTTTCCGAAATGCTCCCAGTCAATCCTTCCTATAGTATGCGCAGCAAAATGTAAAAAGGTTTTCTACATACCTCCCTACCAGTACACTAGCCGCAGGATGTACAAATGACCAGGATTAACAAACGAAGTGATAACATCCGTTAAAACTGGTCTCGAACTGATGGAGTGTCGCAAGAAATGCCTCTTGACTGAGGCATAGGAGGCATGCAGGTTAAATTTATGTACTTGATATACAGATAATAATTGGGGGGGTAAATACGGATGGTAACTGCGTTAGGTCTAGAGTGTGTTTATTAGACAGCACATCTGGTTCTTCCTCGTTGCCTTGCCAGGGATCTTCGTTTGTATCTTGCAGCAGCTGGAGCTCAACAAGCTAAATGAAACTGGCAGCAGGTAAAATATCGTTGTGATTCGCACCACAAGGTGGTGTTCTCAAGATGTATACCTTAATGGACGCTTCTTCCTGATCGTGTGTGTCACCTATTAATATCATCTTGTGGTCTAAAGTTAGATGTTAACAAAAGTGGGTCGCTTTTAACTAGCTTTGATGACTGCTACCTACGTAGAGTATTTTGAGGAGCTGTTGATTACTTTGTACCAATTTGATCGACATAGGCTGATTTAAGACGATCTACAGAAATTGCCTCGATTTCACAATTCCTGTTGATCTTATAATGTTTTTCTGCTCTTGAGTTCACTTCAAACGGCACTTCAAACGGTGGCTGTAATGGCTTTCGTACTGCATCATTTGGTAACTACAAGTGTGAGCAAGTATTTCTGATCTTTTGGTATGTACCCCATTTTATTTTGTGCGCGTGTGGTAGTAATATGCAGTTCACGAATCAATGAATGAAGGTGATGGACAAAATTTAAATGATCTAAAACTTGGGGATCGATTGGTTGTACAAGTTCAGACGAAAGCTTTAACATGTACGCATTACCAGCTCCGCGGCAGATCAACCCAAAGCCGCTTTGGGTGTCGTTCGAAGACCAAATAATACCAGTGGTAGTGTTTTGGTCCAATGATCAGAGTCAGAACATGCCATCAAAGATGTCTTGAGGTGACGATAGCAATGTTCGACTGACAAATTCCCTGTCGGCTTGTACTCCGTTTTGCTACTTAGCTTGGTTTTCGAGAGTATCGGTTAACGCTCGAAAAAGCTTCGCTTCGAATTACTCACCGCGATCAGTTGCGATGGTAGATGGTACACAATAATTCGCGAACTAATGAGCAGCAAATTTACGTGCTACCGTATTTGCATATATGTACTCGACAGATATTGCCGCTGGCCGACAAATAAAACGAACGAAACAAACCAGTAGGTAATTAAAGCCACTCGATCGTGGTAGCGAACTAACGGTATCGAAGTGCATGTGACTGAAACGAGCATCAGAAACGGTGACAATTTAAGGGATGCCAGTGTATGGCGGTACATATTTTAGCGTTGACAGAGGAGATAGTTTCTCACCATGTTCCACATATGTTTGTTTAGTGCTGGCCACACCAAATGGTCGGAAATTAGTTTGCTAGTTGCGCAGATGCCTGGATGTGGAAGACCATTTGGTGAATCAAAAATAACTAGCCGATAGTTTGCTGGAACTACAAGACAAGTCTTTCCTCTAGAAAAGTCGCACATCAAAACATCCGAACAACGAAGCTGCTTAATAAGTTTCACCTGGAAATTAGTTTCTTGCAGTGGTTTAAGGAAGTGCTTATCCTAACGCTGTGCCTTGGCTGATTCTTGGAGATCAATGAGGGAATGCTCAAATAACATTTTGCTTTCATTCCGCGATAAGTCATCTGCTACGGCGTTATTCATACCGGATAACTACCGTATATCAGAGGTACATTCGGAAACGATATCCAGTTATCTAATTCCACACTAAGAAATACGCTCAGAAGGGTAAAGGATAGCATGTGTTAACGGTCTATGAATGGTGAATATAGTGAAAGTAGGTCCTTCTAAGTATTGTCAAAATGAGGCATTAAGGTAAATAGCTAGGCGTACTCTGCTGAAGGTACTATAGCATTTATCGACAGGCTGTCGTTTCTGACAGATAAAAGACAATCGCATACATTTTACCGATTTGTCTTTGGTGTGGCACACTACCTATCGTTGCTTTCAATATGTGCAGCTTTAACTATAACGAGTCCATAAGGCCTGGATGCGCGCGAAGAGTGGCAGCTGCTATCCGGTGTTTTAGATTACAGAACGCGTGTTTAGCTAAATGTTAAAAGCCGATTTATTTAACATCCAATTTGAGAAGGTCGGTAAGTGACTCGGCTAACTCCTAACCGTGTAGAATGCATTTTCTGTAGAGTTTACTATGCAAAACTCCGGCGTAACTTTTTGAGGAAATCAGGCCACTCAGCTAGATAGTTGTGTAATTCCGGTGACAAAATCAAGGTGACCAAGTAATTCTACCGTGTAGACTCAAAATTGCCTCTTGGTGGAGTGAAGAATTACGTAATAATGCGCAAATCGTTCAAAAATTTGTCGTAGATGGGGCAAATGTTCGCCATTCTTCCGACTAGCAAACAAGACATGGTCAATTTAGACAAAAAGGAAAGCTAGTCTGCGATTGACCTAATCCATACAACTTTGAAAAGTTTGAGCTGCATTGCAAAGACAATATAGTATCCGAAATAACTTAACTAATGCGAACGGAGGGTGATGACGTCCGTCTTAGGAATATCTTGAGGATGGACGATAATCTGTTGGTATTCCCGCGTTGAATCTCTCTTGCTGAACACTTCCTTCCCATACCTAATGCTGAGAACTCTTGCGGAATGGGATACCTGTATGGGACGGACATTGCGTTTAAGCACATACAATCCCCTTATGAACTCCAACCTCCAGATTTGTTCTTCGCGACCATGTATAGGAGTAATACCTAGGTATTGCTGGATGGCCGTATTATGCTCAGCTGTAACATATGATCGAATTCAGCTTTCGCAACGAAAAATCTGTCGGCGCTAATCGCCGTGGTTGATGAGAAACCGGAATACCTGTTTTCCTTATCTTGTGAACAATCTCGTGCTTGACATCAATAACTTGATATGGCGGCGTGGTTATACAGTTGAGTTCCTTTAACAATTCCAGACATATTTAAAGGGTTTGATGGGGATAATCTGCGGACGTACAGATATAATGGCACATATGAATCCGGCCTTCGATAGTTGCTTATGCCATAAGTGATTTTACAGCGTTTGGGATCTACAATAATGCAACAATGCTGAAAAAATTCGCGGCATAGAATTTCGGTTGGCACTTTGGCCACAATAAAAGTCAAAGGAAAATGTTTAGTGAGACCAAGGTTCAGCGTGATAAAACATTCTCCGTAGGATCAGATCGGTTGCCATTTATTGTCTGAAGGCTGTAGACTGAGCAGTGCTTCAGTTACTCCTTACTTGGCGGACCAGTGTCTAAAAAGAATCGCATGCCAGATCTTACGTCCCTCAAGTAAAGGAGGCGACCTGACTCACATTTGTCAGCTGGTGTCTTCCCCAATACGAGCTTGCGTGTTCGTTACCCGAGTTGGAAAAACAACACGGCGTTAAGTATTTTCAAGCCCTGTTACAAATCCCATGGTGGTAAGAGCAAATGATATGGGAACGACAGCAATTCGATTAAGCAGTTAGATAGATTGAGAGTTGCTCTTTCGTATAACAATTGCAATGGAAGCCGGTTGTTATTGCAGAGAGCGCATAGCTTTTAAGAGATTGCGCGTCGCAATCCATCCACACAACGTGTACTTCAAATTGCCTTTCTAATCTGCCATTAACCGTTGTGCCAAGCTTTGCCCGTCGTGGCCCGGTGGCTTAGGGGTGGCGGTCACATCTAACATCCAAATGGTCCCGGGCTCGATGCCTGCTATCTCTATCTGATGAGAGGAAATAACCTCGAAACGCGTCATGGAGTGCAGTGGTTTCAGGCTGGCAACACCCAATTCGATGCTGCTTCATCAGCTACGGTCCTAGTGATCGAATGGACAAGGTTCACTTCAATGGGAATCGCGGTCCACTTTGAGATTGCGCGTCGCAATCCATCCACACAACGTGTACTTCAAATTGCCTTTCCAATCATCTCAGGTTCGTACCGACTTTTGCCGGAGAAATCGCAGCTGGCTAAGTTAGAAGTTGAGCACATCCTCGAACTCGGTATAATCCGTCTTTCAGAAATTTTCTGCTACAAGCCACTTCAGCTTATTCCAGTGAACCCTGTAAACGGCACCTTGCGTTGACTACGGCACACTAAACGAATTTACATTCGCCAACGGATATCCAATTACACATGCAAGATTACAAGCATATATAAAAAATAAGTCAATCATCAGCAATATCTAGATGTTCGTACCGCCTTCCTATATAGAAAAAAATGCTTTCCTGCACTGAAATTTACGCTGCCGTCGCCTTTCAGGACTACGCTTTCAAGAATAATGTTCGAGTTGTGCAAGTCTGCTTAGAAATTGCAAAGATTCATCCACGTTGTCTTTCGCGGGTGAGATTACGTTTCCCATTTTCGACGACATGCATCTAGCCATCCACTCTGGAGAACATACCGCTTCCTTGTGAATCTTCTAGCTGTTGAACCAAAACGACAACACCGGTAACTGTACTGATAACTTGGTAAATTAAGGTTATAATTTAATTGGTACCTTATCGCATCGTCTGTTATTGTGATCATGGGAGAAAAGTTGCAGCCTCTCTTAGGCTGCCTCGCTCAGAATATATTTACACACCTCAGTCGATTTTCACGTTTGAGTCAGTATTATTGACTCTCTATCCTTCTTTATGTTTAGCTCATACGATTCCTTGCAGCTCTTATCAAAGGAAAAGGGCGTAAGATCGCTTTCCCCAATACAGCAAACAATGCTTTTACTAGCGTGATCGACGTATCTCCGATAAGGTTTCGCTTTGCCCACTCTGAACTATCTATCCCTCTTTCACATAAGACTAGCACTGCAAACATTGCAGTATATAATGTGCTTTAACAACAACTTCGCTCGCGATGTCAAACAGGTTTTTACCCCAAGCATTAGCTACCAGCGGGATAGTGTCTCAGGTATCCGAAAAATAAAGCATTGTTATCCAATTAGAAACCCGTGACCTCCATTGATTCGAAGGCTGGAAAATAACGGTCATACTAACTGCTAGCCGCTCATATTTCCTTCAATTAATCCTCACACAATTAAACACCGTGGAAAAATAAATGTTTATGATATCTCACGCAGTTCAATGCTGACACACGTTATGTCCGAAGTGGGACCAAACCCGTCGCTGACGCTGTTTCGCGTCAACCTCAATTGTCACTATTTGCCCTTGCTAAACCATGATGATATTATATAAGCCCAGACGCAAAGAGAGGACCTATAACGCAATCTGCAGTCAAATGCACTGCATTTGCATCTCATTTTTCCTCAGATCATTGACGGAAATATCCTTTGTTTCAATGCCAGTGTCCAAAAGCTCTCGTTCGAGTTTATTTCAGTCTTTTTCATCGTTCACACGTCGTTATAACTACGCACCATTTCCATTTCAAAATCGGACAACCAGTGCTTCTTTTGCCCATGCATAAACACAAATATTCCATCTGTACTCTACCTTGTTTCCCTCCCTGCGCCTATAAAGTAAATCCACAAGCAGGTAGTCCTCTCGGCTCCTTCCCTGTTACACATTCGCCATTCTCAAGTGTTAAGTTGGAACCGGTAGGACCCTTGCCTACTCGCGCATGGATATGCATACTGACTTGTGTCGATCGCTTCAATAGATGGCCAGATACCATTCAAGTAGCAAATCGCATAGTCGACAGTGTCATCTGTGCTTTTTTGGAGCTTTGTTTGTCCCCTTATGGATCCCATCTACCATTACATCTAACCGTGGTACGCCTTACATAGATTGCAAGTTGGAACAAGCTGCAACTTCCAAAGCAGTCGCCGTACACACTTGACGGTATATAACCTCGCAGCCAATATCGAAGTTTAAAGGTTTCAACGACAGCTTAAGTAATCGACTTGTGTCCTTTTAACCATGACTGAGGCAAAAAGGTCGTCTTGTATTTCAAGTTATATGCAGCAACATACTACTGACATGCAGTACGCACCAAGAGATTTTATCTACACCACAGCATTTAACCTGTCAATGGAGTTCATCCACACTTACATCATCTTGTACACCACCGATAAATTCCGCATAATCCCTTCATCTAGCAATTGCTTTCAGGGCACCCGACCGCTCCTCGTGATGTAAAAAGTGATGTGCAGATGCACAGTGGACTTTTGACACCAACTCCCGTTTTGGTTAAAATCGAAGAAATTTCGTCGTCCTATCCAGTCGCCATAAAGCGGCACATTCAGACCTCACGAATGAGATTTGAAGCACTTTACTTAGGACGTGTCTACAGCCTCACCTGTTACATCCGCATATACACACCCAAATACAAATGCATCTCCCGCACCAGTCACCAATAACTCCTCTATTAAACTTTGTAAGCGTTGAAATGCTTTTAAATTAAGCAAGCCTTCGCCATTGAGATATTCGACCCGACCACGCCGGAGTTGATTTACGACGCTACATACAAAAATGAACACATCAACAAATCGATGCCTTAACGGTTTTCAGTTAATTATTTCAAAGTCCTCTACCCATGATTACATCAAAACTTATTCGCCCTAACAGTATTTAATGTTATGTCGTTCATAAATACTGCTGGTGATCCTCGTGTCTTTCTGGGTCAACCGTGTCCTGTGCAACGTTCGTAAGTTGCACGGCGGTGTAGGATCATACGCGCTATATAACAGTTGGCTTGTACATAATGACAGTCCGATGCTGTTCTCCGTGGTCCAGTTGCATAAGCTGCTGACTAGCGGTGCAGGCCACTGGTGGTCATGGGTTCGAACCCTGATGGATCCTTTGGATGCACACTACTAATGATGCCCAATAGGCTCAAACTGCAGTCTAGTGCTTTTCCAGGCCTGTGGACAACCATCTGTTTTGGAATTTGACTGCGACGAATCTTAATTAATTATGTCAAAATCCTCTACTCGTGAGCGGTCTTAATTCAATACATATATAAAGGAAGCGGAATTCAAAAGCTGACAATATACAGGGTCTGCTGAACGTTTGGCTAATTTGTCAATCAGGCGAATCAGTTCAGACAGAAGGATCGAAGAAATAAGCAAATAGGGGGCTAAAAATAAACGAAAAAAGCCGCCTCTCCGAATCACATATGTTTTAATCCTACGCGTGACAGGAGCTATAACTCCAGGATTTCCTTTCCTTCAAATTCTTCTGGACGGCATATCTGGTGTTGTCGTATTTCTGGGCGAGTTTACGTATGTTCAGATCGCAGCTTCTGGGCACGTCACGAATAACCACATAAGCAGACATGTCATTCGTGGTTATGCGAGGCTGCCCTGTCCTTTTGGCATGGCGCACACTCCCAGTATTCTCCAATTTTCTCACCCGCGTACGAACGTACCTTCTGTTGATGGGCCGCTTTACACTGTGGATATAATTAAGGAGTATTAGTGAGGATTTCTTATAAGTAAGCTAACTCATCATCGTCACTTACAATCAGCATTATTAGGCTAGTCTGGAAAAGAACTAGACGCCGGCGTTTCGATCTTCTGGGTCTCGTCAGTAATGCGCCTCCCAGCGGACCCCTGCCGGGTTCCGCCCCCATAACTTAAGGATGTCATCAGTTAATACCACTTCGCCTTTTGTGACAACCGCAGACCTGCGTGATTGACAGTTGACTTTGATATATCCTGGCTCATCTTGCACTACCTTTCCAGTTACGAAATATGCAGAGGACAATGGCTAGCCACGCGTTCTACTAATTTTCGCATTGCTAATATCTACTCAATAGAACGATGATGAATTAGCTTAATTATACTGAAATACTCACTACTACATATCAGTACTATAAAATTTGTCGGTATGGCATCTAAGCCCTATGTTTACATAGGCGCCATGCGGAAAGTTTTAACTCGTCCTCTACACAGTTCGTAACTGGCATGACAGTGGAAGATGAACCGGGCTATATCATGATTAACCCGGCAGGGATGCAGTGGGAGGCGCACTAATGACGAAACCACGAAGGTCGAAATACCGGCATCTGCTTTTTTAGTCTAGCATAGGCCTGCTGATTGGGATTAGCGATGATGAATTAGCTGAATTACATCAAAATCTTCACTAATCATCAGTATTACACAATCTGTCTGTATAGCTTCTAAGTCCTATGCGATGCATATGCGCTATGCGGAAATTCCTAGCTGGTGAGGCTAACCCTTGTCCTCTGTACAGTTCGAAACTGGCATGGCAATGAAAGATGAACCGGGCTATATCATAGTCCACTGCCAATCACGCAGGTCCGCGGCTGTCACCCATGGCGAAGTGGCACAAGCTGCTGGCATCCTGAAGTCATGGGGGCGGAACCCGGCAGGGGTCCGTTGGGAGGCACACCACTGACGAGACCCAGAAGGTCGAAACGCCGGCGTCTAGTGCTTTTCTAGACTAGCCTAAGCCTGCTGATTATAAGTGACTATGATGAATTAGCTTAACTGTGGATAGTGTTGCCTTTTCGAGCAGTTTTTCGGCGTTACACCCGCAATCACCATGCAGCCGAATGACAATCACTCGCGGAGTAAGGTGCCGTAACGCGATTCAAATTGATGTGGGTAACTTTGTGACTGTAGTATATGCTCGTGATCCATTGCGCAGCCAGCGATCCGAAAAACAAATGGCAAGCATTTTACCACGTCCCCTACTCAACTGTACCGCTCTCTTACCAACCAAAAAAAAACAACGACAAACCCTACAGTTACAACACAAAACACACGACAACCCACCACC
>OX104064.1:204134831-204183299 GCA_944474145.2 Dicrocoelium dendriticum | reverse complement strand
ACCCCTTTCCATACATCCCCGCCTCCACCACACCTCCTCCCATCTGGGTCGGGCTCCCTCCCACCCTCAAACCGCTCCCTCACAACTCCATGAATTCAACACTCCAGCCCCAATGTCAGCTATCATCGGTCCCAACTCGCTACGATACCCACTCAGTCACGTCCGAGTCCCCTTCTCCTCGAGCATCTCCACTACCCCCCTCATCCTCAATAGGGTAATTCTCCGAACCCACTCTCTAACCCTCACGTCCCACGCACTCCCCACTTTTTCCCTCCTACGCGCCTCCTATCCAACCACCTACTCCTCCAAATCCAACGTCACAGCAGACTCTCACCACGCTCAATCACTCGATTGCTCACTAATATTCTCTCAAGTCTCCGAGTCTGCCCAGTCATTCACTCTCAGGCAAAAATCTTAAGCCCCCCGTCCTCTTGAATGCTCCCAACACCAACTCCCTCCCAACTTCAGTACCATCCACCCTCGGATCTCGAGACCAAACCAATCCATCTTCCCACTCCTCGCTTCCCTTCTCCTCCGCGGTCACTTCGATAGTGTTGTTGTTGCTTCTCGTCCAAGCTCAACGCCTCCAACTTCGCTCCATCCCATCTCCGAACTCGTCCACTCTTGTTCGCCATCCCCACACAATCTCGCTTCTACGACGCTTCCACGCTGCATCCATCGGCATCCACTCCGCGCTCCCTCTCCGGTCCGACTCGCGCCCCCGTCAATACAAACCGGCCTACAGGGCGCATCACTCCGTACTGCTCATGCAAACTGCTGCTCCATTATCACTCCGGGACTACCAACTCCTTGCTTTATCTCATGTGCTTCCGGCGCAGCTACCCCAACGAGTAAGCGTAGTCGAGCACCGTCCAACACATCTACAGAGACGCTGGCGTTTGTTGACCAGAGCGAAGAGCCTAAGATCAAGAAGTACTCAGAGGTGGGAAAGGAAAACGTATGAAATATTGAACATAAAAGCAAGAGAGGAGTTAGGATAAAATCCGAATCGTCATCATTTCAATCGTAGCTGAATATGGTTCTCGATAGAGTCTGTCAACTGTAGAAACTGCTTAAGGACGGCCCAGCTGTTCTAATAGCAAAGATGCATGAGAATGCGACATCGTCATCTCGCGACTAATGCTTATCATTGCGAATGCAGCCGAGCCCATCAACGCTACCTCAGCTGAAAGGATTGTAGATGACCATGAATTCCTACAACGGATGAGCTCTTTACTATATGATGAAGAGGAACAAGAAATCAACATTGTTTCAGCTTTTTGGCTCTGCAAGAAAAAGGTGGACACCTTAAATATTCGTCCACTTAAAATTGTATGTCATAATGATGAAGGCTCCAGTCGACTTCTTTGACGAGTTTGGCGACTTAAAGGTGAATCATTTTATGTATTGCAAGATATTTCCACTGTGGATCAAGTGACAATAAAACAAACGGTTGACAAAATCAAATTCCTCCGAGACAACGGTGAGAAAGATTTATATATTGTGGATTTACGCGTAGTCCGAAAAGCTAAAAAAATTCGCTGGAAACCACTTCTTTTCATACCCAGGCGTTAGAGGTGAGGAACTGATTGCGCGTAATTTCCGCTAATTTGCGCAGTATTCGAAACAAACTCGTTGAAACTCAGTTTTTGCCTCAGCGAATCATCCTGACATAATGGCTTTTACCGAGACCTGGTTGTCCGCGGATATCCTGGACTCCGTGGTGCAGATCCCCGGGTATCACCTCTGCCGGGCTGACCGCAAAGAATGGAGAGCTGGTGACAGTGGGATCCTGTACAGGAAGGCAGACCTCACGGCTCATCTAGCTGAAGCTACTTGTGATGGTAATGGTGGTTTCGAAGCCCTGTGATGCCGGGTTTATGATATATGCAGATCTCTGATGGTCGGGGTTGTCTACAGAGCTCCATTAGGTTCCGGAGCTCGGCTGCTGGATTAAATTAAAATGCATGGTGGGGAAAGGACTGTGTACTACTGAGAGAATTCAATACCCCAAGTGTCGACTGGGATTTGCTGCATTGTGCTACTTCTTCAGATGTTTTCGCTGCGGAAATTTTGGAAACCGTTCTTGAGTGTAAAGTATTTCAAAATGTTACTCTGCCTACCCGTATATTTGTCGGATAAACCCCCCATATTCTCGATATTGTGCTTTCCCCGGCGCAATCATATGTTACATACATTATCAAACTTCTGCTTATTGGTAATAGTGACCATTGTATGGTTTCGTTCCTCTGGACCCGACGCCTTACTCTTCGCCACCAAGATAGATTCCGCAGAAATGTCTGGTGTGTCGATCCGATCCGCATGCAAGCGGCCGCTAGCGCTGTGGACTGGAATATCCGTCAATCCTTGGATGCAGATGAGGAGTGGACCTTTTGTACTTCAAGCTAATTTCCCTTTTTGAGAAGGTTGTTCCTATTTGCAAAGGGTGAAGGTTTAACAGATGCCCTTCATGGTAGACCTGGAATTGAGGTACTTAATGTCCAAAAGACATACATTATGGGACAGATTCAAGCTTGCTCACTGCACACTTTACTATTCGGAGTACAAATTAATCAGAAACGACTGTATCTTGAAAATACGTCAGATACGGCAACCGTATGAACGCAGTTTGGCACTCTACTCTTACTTGAAAAGAAATACCAAAGCTGGCGGTAGCATACCTGCTCTGTCTTTTGCAGAGCAGGGCGATTTACTTGACGACCATGGGACGAAAGCCAGTTTACTGGCCCTGCAATATTCATTTGTTTACTCGATCGAGATGCCGTTACCCGATGACTTTGCGCCAATTCACCACACTTCGTTACAGCACATAGAAATGAGTGTGGCTGACATTGCCAAAGGCGTTCGTGAATTAGATCCGAACCCGTCGCGGGGTACTGATAGGCTGCACCCGCTGTTCCTCAGGACCGTGGCGGACTACATTGCTGCTCCCGTCTGTCTGCTATTTTGTCACTTACTTAAATCTGGATAACTCCCGGTTGCTTGGAATTGAGAACCGTTAAACCTATATACAAGGGAGGAGATCGTCAAGATCCTGCAAGCCATCGACCTATCTGCCTAACGTTCGTACTGTTCAAGTCAATGGAAAAGATTCTCAAGCGCGCCCTGCAGCTTCACCTCGAGAATCTTAACATTATCTCCTGTGCCCAGCATGGCTTTCGGCAGACACGCTCATGTACCTCGTACCTGCCTGATGCTAAGGAAAACTGGGCGATGTCGATAGACGCTGGGAAACGATTGGATGTGGTATTTGTAAACTTCAGCAAGGCGCTTGACAAGGTCGCCCACGAAAGGCTCCTTCTTAAACTCCGAGCAACCGGTGTCTCGGGGAATAGCCTTTCTTGGATCGCTGAATTTTTGACTGGCCGGACCATGTGAGTTAAAGTGAATGAAGCCTTATCCACTCCTGTGCTGATAACTAGCGGCGTTCCGCAAGGGTCAGTACTTGGTTTAGAACTGTTCAAGATATGCATCAATGACCTCCCATCGGAGCTTCAGATGAATTGCCTGACTTGCGCCGATGATATGAAGCTGTGGATGGAAGTATCCTGTATTGAAGATGCTGACAGATTGCAGGCGTTTTTCGACATTCTACACCACTTGTCATTCAAATGGCAATTGCCTTTAAATTGTGGAAAGTGCTCAGTATTCCCCATAGGCACCCCTGAACCGTTCGGGATATACCATGTTGATAGGCTGTTGATCAGAACCACCACTCTTAAAAAAAGATCGCGGTAGGCTTGTCTCATATGGTTTTCGGACCGCAGAATACGCACTACGGTGTGTTGTCACTGCCAACGGGATGTCCTACGCCATAAGGAAAACCTTCCCGCGACTGAATCCGGATATCTTCAGAATCCTTTTTGCTTTTCATGTGCGCCCGATCCTTGAAAACGGACTACCCGCCATCTCTCTTCTTACCAGGTTCGACTGTAACATGATTGAGAAGCTTCAGCGGCATGCCTCGAAATCCATACTGGAGATAAGGGACTTGCCTAACCCCCTTCGACTCCAGCGCATGCACCTCTTCTCCCTGGAATATCGTCGACGTAGAGGTGAACTTACTTTTGCTAGACGAATTCTGATGGGGGATATGGGGATAGAGCTACAAGCGTTCTTTCAAGTCAACACTAATAGTTCCACTCTGGGGACCAACTGGAAACTACTTAAACCCAGATGACTCAGATTTCGTTCAACTCTCTCTCTATCAACCCGCATTTTAAATGACTGGAATGACTTGCCGAAACATGTGGTCCACGCGCAGACTGAGGAATGTTTCAAGCGGTGTTTTGATTCTCACTTGATGAGTAAGCTGGGACCTGGTTACTTTCAATGTAGCTGTTACGGCCCTTTGTGGATTACTGTCTCGTAACGACATGCGGCATCCTCGCAATGGTTGGGAAGTGAAGAAGCTGACAAAGGACTTTCATTCCGCTCTCGACAATCTAATTATCTAATGATCAGTGATCCAAAATTTGAAAAGTTCTAATCATTTTCATTCTCAAATAATTTAAAAATTAGGGCTTTGCATAATGAAATATTTCCGATCGATATCTTGGAAAATATTTGAAACCGATCGGAAAATCATCATTTCAGTAAACTTGGTAGACGACCGGTTAATGTATTAATGGTGATGGACAACGTTTCGCTTTTGACACAAAAGCTTCATCAGGCCCAATTTTACTTACACGTCTAGCCATCGCTATGTTACTTGCGCAACCCAAAAAGTTTTATCACGTTCAAGATTTCAGCCTATTAAATAGCAAGCAGAATAAAAGACGGTCACACAGTGATACTTTTATTGGTTGCATCCTTTTAAGTATGCACTTAGTGGCAGTTCCACTTCACTTAATACAAACAGTAGTAATCGTTCTGCATTTCTTTCCTTTTAAGCTCAGAGTTTTAATGATTATTTTCGTGGGGGCTTTTCCAAAAATGTTACAAGGTATTTAGTAGATTACATATAATGGCCAAGCTTTTATTGGTTTAAGTAAAGAAAACAATCAAATTTGTCAGGATCTATGCAGAAAAGTAAAATATACGCGGCATCGCTGCTATATTTTGTACAATACGCTGCGCATGGAAAGTAGTTGGTCTAAGGAATATAAGACTTTCATGATAAGCATTTGCCCGTCTCTTACATTGTCGCTCACAAATTAACGAATGAAATATAGGTAACCACATCATTAAAAACATTAGTAAAATAACATTTCTGCTTTTATGTCGCATGTATATGTAAGAAGCATAATTTGCATATTGGAGTTAAATTACCTCTTAAATGGGCGCCCAATGTTTTCGATGCAATACAGCCGATAACGTTTCTTTTACCTAAATACATATTTTACTATCTTAACACAATCCAAATTAACCTTGCATTGTTCATTGTTTTGTAGAAAACAATAACATAAATAGCCCTCGATTTTTAGCCAAACTGGTGAATATATATGAATAAATTTATTTAATGCTAAAGGAAGAGTCTGTTTGCCCAATGAACTCCCATTATAACGTGCTGTATCAACTTTGTTGTGGAGCTACGAGTGGAGTGGTATTTAGGAAATTTTGCTCTCACCGTACTTGAACTTATTTTTTGCACGCCTTTGCTTGCTGACTGCGCCAGCATTCCAAGGAATAATCTGTTGATTCCAAATTGGGCGTAATGCACTCCGGGCTCGTGCGTGTGAAGCGTTAAAAATAAACAATTGTACTGACGGTAATCAATAACTTTTCGTTGCATTTCCATTCGCTGTTAAATTAATTGAGTTAGGAAAATTGTGGCTGACATCGCACCGATAAAGAAGATGGATTATTTACTTTCTTGATTTTTAAATAGGAAAATGGATAAACTGCCCATATTGATAGAGAATGGAGGAATTAATTTACTTTTTGTGATAGAAACGTTTTGATCATACAAATGCAAAATGCAGAAAGGTAAACATATAGTATTAAAGCAAAAACCACCGTGATAGACTTATGGGTGTCGAACTGCCTTGGTTGCAAATTACGCTAGAAATTTTCATCAAACTAATCGTTTATTTTAACCGCAGCCGCCCAACCAAATATTCTGCGGCCGAGGACTGGTTTCGATAAGAAACATTTAGTAGTTATCGTTTATCAAAATAATTTAATGCAAGAAGTAAGTTAATTTTGATTAATGTGCATTGGTTTTGCCTAGATTATTGGCGTTGTTTGATTTAAGTTTGAAAGAAATGCTTACCAATGAAATCCCTATAAAGTTGCATAAAACTAACCAATAATATCGCGTTTGCTATACTCATGTGTCTTGTGCTCATAAATTGCAATTATTCCAACTCTTTAGAAAGCGATAAATCACTGCCAAAGTCAGTGACAAGCAATATCTTGTATTTTCCCTTTGTTCTGCAGAACTTCACAGTTATTCCTGAGCCCATAGCCTGTAAGGATTTAGGGCTTGCAAAGGTTTGTCGCTGGGAGGCCGTTCCATTTCGATGAAATTTTGAAGTGCAATATCAAATATATACTTTGTGATAAACCTGTCTGTTTGCCGTCAATAAAGTAACTGAAAGCTAAAACATATATTCATTGTTGCGAAGATTAGCAAACAAATTGTAAAATCATAGTTCCAAGATACTTGATGAAATTTGGCCAGTTATGTCCAAAATGCCGAGGTGCTAACTGGAATTATCATATGCCTAAATTAGGCATACATAAGTAGAATCATTAACATGGGTCCCAGTAAAAAAGAAAAGCATCGTATTACCTAAATTATTCTTGAATGTCAAAAACAATGCACTCATGCAAAAGTTGCACCTTACACTTGATGGAAGTTCCACATTTGCGCATCAAATTTCTTCATCGATGTACCAAGCAGATCAATTAATTTTCGGTTCGATTACATCTCCGACTGCATGTTAAATCAATCAGGCTCGCGAGAAACTCTCAAAACTAATGGTCATGCAAACACCCTCAAACAAAAAGCAAGCATTGTTTTGATTGGAAAAACACCACTGAATGTCAACTGAATGGCAGTTTTGTCTCGAAGGTTTCGTAATCAATCGAGCTGACATCAACAGTGAGTAGTTGAGTAGCGTGCAGTAGCTTACAGGAGCCTCGGTGAGAGTGCACTGAACGTGGTGTGCATGCACTTTTATACCACCGAGATCCGCCGTGGATCTGAGAAATCCTATTGGTTACGACTTCGATCCGCGTTCAGCTTGGTTGATGGGCAAATATCCTTTGACCTTGCCTCCTTGTGTTTCATGGCCTTCGTCTGCTTGTCCTTGCGAGCGAGTATGCCATCCGTTCTGGTTGTCTAGTCACATGTTCCACCGGATTCCATCTATCGAGTTGGCGGTCGTTCGCCAGTAGTGTTGTGTATACTGCGTCAAGTTCGATGTGTCGATGGATTGAATGCGTTGTAGAGTACCAGGCTTCCAAAAAACCCCTCGCGTGTTTTGTTCTTCCATGTGCTAGGAACTTGACATTCTCCAGATCAAAATTTTGGCCTTCTTGATCTTCATGCGCATGAACCAATGAATGTGGATCGTGTCTTCAAACGGCCGCCTTGTTTTTAGTGATTCGTGTGCCAAGCTTTCTTCCGGTTTTTCCGAAGTAGCTTTGATCTCAGTCGCTGCATTTTATCTGGCAGATTACATTGCATTGGTGGCCTTGACTTACTTTTCTTTTGGGTTTAAAAGCAAATTCCTGATGGTGACACTAGGTGTGTGAGCCACAGCGTTACCAACTGCATGTAGTATAATTCCTTTTAGTCCGGAGACGCTCTTGATCCGCCGTTGAACTTCGAGTCAAAAGCAAAATAACCGATGAAAGGTTGCCTTGAACAAAAATTTAAACAAATCGACTACGAGAAATGACTGCAATATCAGTGAAGGCTGGATCAAAAAACGTTCCCACCTCACTGCAACTGAAGTGGATGTCCTGATTAAGGTGTTCAACTGCAACGTCAAAGATTTTGCCCAAAGTTGAATTGGCTAGCTTGGCACGCACTTTGAAGTCAAATGGACTCTCGTAATAGTCTAAGCAACAGATAAGGCAAACGGTTTTCCCAGTGGTTACTCTAAATAATGTCACCTAGACCCTAGCCATGGTGGAACAGGATGCATTTAGATTTCTACAGAAAGACGGGAACATTGCAATCCTACCAGCGGAAAAAGGGCACATGATAGTTATACCTGACAAACCGAATTATATTAACTAGGTCAAGGAACTGCTATTTGAAACTACATATCGCCACGCAACCCTGAAGAAACTAAAAACAAATAACGAGTGCACCGCCAAAGGGCGTTGTAGAATGAAAGCTGATGATACAGCTATTGCACTGCTCTATGGACTACCAAAAATACACAAGGATGGAGTCCCACTACGACCAATCCTCTAGCTCCCCGGAACCCCATCATAAAACTAGCGAAGGATTTGTGGATGTGGTTGAATCATTTGGTTGCCGGATCCGAACATGGCATCCAAAATGCTACACAATTCCTCAAATAACTGCCCGCTTTCAGAATAGAAGACGAATAAATAATGCTTTCATTTGCTATGAAAAGACTCTTCACTTCAATCGGTCACGAGTTGGCCAAAGAAATCATGATGGCACTACTTGAGAATCAAGTAAGACTAGCGACCTTAAAACTTTTAGGCATTCCTAAACCTCTGCATGACCACTTATTTCCGCTTTGACGGACAGGTTTACCAGCAGCTGAGAGGAACATACATGGGGATCACCAATTTCGGGGCTCATTGCAGGAGCCGTAATGTAGAAATTGGAGCGCATTGCACTGTCATCTATTAGCCCAAAATTTGTTGATACAATACGTGGACGACACGTATGTCATCGTAAAACAGGACAGTGTACAGACCACGCACGATTTTCTCCAAAGCACATTCGAGAATACTGATTTTACAAGTGAATTAGAGTAGGATAACAAACCACCATTTGTGGATTTACGGGTCAGTGGGAATACAGACGGAGCTATGCAAACGTGCATATATAAGATAAAAACGCATACGGACCAGATATTAAAGTACCACAACAACTACCCGATATATCATAAGAAGAGCTGAATTCAAACCACGTTCAAGAGAGCAAAAACACACTACAGCACAGCAGAATCGCGGAACAGAAAGAAAAACACCTATATCTTTTCTTTACAAACCATGTTTATCGGAACAATTTCAATGAAAGAAGATAAAGAAACGAATGTCATAGCAACAACAGCAGCATTTATTTGATCAAGAACGTTTCCGGATTAACAGGAATTGTACTACATGCAGTTGGTAACGCTGTGGCTCACACACCTAGTGTCACCATCAGGAATTTGCTTTTAAACCCAAAAGAAAAGTAAGTCAAGGCCACCAATGCAATGTAATCTGCCAGATAAAATGCAGCGACTGAGATCAAAGCTACTTCGGAAAAACCGGAAGAAAGCTTGGCACACGAATCACTAAAAACAAGGCGGCCGTTTGAAGACACGATCCACATTCATTGGTTCATGCGCATGAAGATCAAGAAGGCCAAAATTTTGATCTGGAGAATGTCAAGTTCCTAGCACATGGAAGAACAAAACACGCGAGGGGTTTTTTGGAAGCCTGGTACTCTACAACGCATTCAATCCATCGACACATCGAACTTGACGCAGTATACACAACACTACTGGCGAACGACCGCCAACTCGATAGATGGAATCCGGTGGAACATGTGACTAGACAACCAGAACGGATGGCATACTCGCTCGCAAGGACAAGCAGACGAAGGCCATGAAACACAAGGAGGCAAGGTCAAAGGACATCTGCCCATCAACCAAGCTGAACGCGGATCGAAGTCGTAACCAATAGGATTTCTCAGATCCACGGCCGATCTCGGTGGTATAAAAGTGCATGCACACCACGTTCAGTGCACTCTCACCGAGGCTCCTGTAAGCTACTGCACGCTACTCAACTACTCACTGTTGATGTCAGCTCGATTGATTACGAAACCTTCGAGACAAATTGCCAAGGTTATCGAACTGTGCAATCAACATCTTTACAACCTGATCTACCAGTGTTCCATTATGCTGCCAACCACTACTTAGATAAAATAACATCGAAGTATCCAAAGACGTATTTTAAATGATCAAGATAATTCAAATTCTTCTTCTGCGTCGTGAAACTGCCCACATGGAAATAACAAGTATTATTACTGATGCACCCTTAAGTTTACGTGAAACTGTGAACCTTTAGTCTTGTAATTCCTATCGGATATTACATTTGTTCATAAAAGTTAGAGCGATCGAAAACATACAAACCTTTCTGGGATGTTCAATTAAGGGCAGGTGGTTTCCTTCTAGTCAACATGTTTACGACCCTTTTGCGTTTTACTGGTGTCCAATACGCTACAGCAATCAACACGCTTTTTAATGTTAAGGCAGTTATTTCTACGTGAATTATGCAATAAAGCCAGCATATTTTCATCTAATGAAACTAGGTCCTGCAAAGCTGATCTGATCCGAATCTACAAAGGAATAACAAAGCTAGATTACGGGACATATTATAATGTACATCTGTGATTCCTTATTTAACTTTTCTTGCACAATTTATTTAATCTTAATAATCTTCGCAAAGTTGACGCTTGCGATTCGTTCGTATAGTTTTAGGTGGGATGTACGGATGGTTGGGTATCTAACTTTACAGTATTCAACACTAATTGCGAATACAAGCATTCATAACTTTGCTATATAAATATAGTTTTTATGTTGAATATTACATTTGGGCGGATGAGACAGCACTACAATGTTAAAATGAGGTTTAAATGAGAGCTGTCTCCATTATGAAATATTTACGTCTATTAGAACGAAAGATATGTCTAACACCGTTGGAAATAAATACTAACACTGGTCAAATGAATTGCGTATACTAATTATGTGTGTTTAGGGAACGGCATCAGTAGCTCAACTTTAAAAGGCACATCACCTGCAGGCTTTCATGTATTTCAACTATTTTGTTACGGGGATAAAGTCCTATATGAAGAGCAAAGATAAACCTATTCTATCCAACTCAATGATGTTCGCATATTTTATATATGCCACCAGTGAATATTTAAAATAAACAAGAACAGGGTAAGAAATGGTGTAGATAAAGAGAAATCCTAAAATAAACACTGGTTATTAAACTCTTTGAATTGCTTAGATAATTTTAGAGAATCGATGTGTTATCAGTCTGAGTAAGACGAGGAAAATATCTGAATAGAAAAAATGCAATTTACCGGTAGATGTTATTTATCCAACAATTTGTGTGCTCATGTTTCATTGGTCATCGGTGGGTTGTCAGTTTGAGTTGTATTTATATTTTGAAAATGTCGGCGGAAGTATTTAGCTATGGGGATAATTGATCTTGCACAACATCCCATTATATGAGAACAAGATAGATTCATGTTGTATCGCAAGCAGTTCTTCTTATCTTCATCTGTATGTAGATATTGTGCATTCCGGAATGCTTAGATATTAGAAGTCCCATTCTCCGACACATATTCGTCTGGCATGTAACAATGTTATGTACAGCTAACTGCTATTTAGTTACATCATAAAGGTCAGGATCAAGGAGGAACTTCTGAAAGCCTGAGTAAATTGATTCCATTGAGTAGCATTTTTATGCGTAACCATGAACCGTGGACGTGCGCAGCAGAGGGAGAGGTCTTACATATATTTTGTTCCGTAAGTTATATGGTGCATATTCTTGGACTATCGGCTGATAACAACAAGTACATCATTTGGTGGATAAATTTAAAACAGACATAAATTCAGCTGCATTCCTGGAGGCCATAGCGGTTTATTATTTAACAGAGTATATCTATTTTATGGGCGAGTTTTGAGGTGCGCATCACGTTGCTTAATTCTGCTGACGTTTGTGGCACGATAATCTATTAATAATTTGGCGCACATTTTGACTGACAAAATCTCAACTTCGCTCGATTTAAACCGGCGATCTGTCATTCGAACAGACTGTGGTGCTTTGGCCACCTTGTATTTAAAACTGTTCCTTGAAATTCTACGATCCTAGGTAACGAACGAATAAGTCACATAGCAAGTCACATAAATGTAGCGGTATTAAATGCAACATATTCAGGAGAAACTCTGCATCCTTAGCACATAGCGTCACAACTAGAATTTTAAAATTTCATGGAAGATCCAACACAACGTAATTTTAGAGAAACTAGGTCACTTCAAATCTCATAGCAAAGAAATAGATGTTGTGTCTCAGCAGCATACAATAAGCTATATACGTTTCAAAGTGATAACGTTTACAGCACCTTTTTGCAGAGAAAAACTTAATTTACAGTAATTAAGAAAAGATGGATGCTGATCACATTATATTACTACTCAAATATAAATATAATCTGTCTCTGACAGGTACTCTTCAAGGTTGGCTGTCTTCTTTCCAACGTAGAGGCAAGCTCGTAAACGAGTTATTATTTAACTTGTGAAACAAATATTGTGAAGTCTATTATAAGTGTCAAGCATGAAACCCTGTCAAAGGCGTTCAAAAGTCTAACCAAATTACGATGCCAGCCATATTAGGACAAATGTGTTTCGCAAGATGATTAAATAAATCTGGTTGCAAAGTAAAACTTGAACTCGCTTGCTGTGATGTTCTATAGTGAGCAAATGCCCTTATTTCCACCATATTTTTGAAGTAGTTGGGATTCAATGAGGACGTGGATGACATGTCATATTTAAAGCGTTAGGCTGACACTTGATGGAATTATTATCGAAATCCATGTTAAATATTTGTCGCCCATAATACTGTGTTGGTGATCTTAATATGTATCAATCAAAGCATTGAGAGCTCAATCAAAATGCAATTTGAACGACTCATCTATAGCTTCATGATCATGCACGCATGATAATTTACAACTGTGGGTTTTGTTGTGTGCATCTCCGCTTATTTCATTCGTGTTACTTCAGCTACTGGGTTAGCGCTATTTTCTTACCAGTCTCTTCTTTCTTGAGACAGAATGCGCAGGTTTTTATAACTCATAACACTCTGGGTAGCCTGGATATTATTGTAAACTCATTAGTTTGTCGGAACGGTTTGTAAAATTACATAAGGTTGATGGAATTTGGGTGTTGCTCAACAGAAAACACCACACAACCACAACGGGTTTCGATGTAATTAAATCTCCTCAGGTGGAGACAGCAGGCCTCGATCCCGCGACCATTGGAATAGTAGCCGAAACTTTTAACGCTTTGGCTACCGGGTCACGGTGGGCAATGCTTTGCACAACGGTTAGTGACTAATGGTAAGGTCAACTTTGGACTACACGTTGTGTGACTGGATTGCGACGCGCAATCTCAATGTACTGGACTGTGATTCACATTATAGTGAACCTTCCTCACTGTCGATCACTAGGATCACACTTAAAGCAGATGGAATTTGGGTGTTGCCCACCAGAAAACACTACACCACCACAACGCGTTTTGATGTAATTTCTTCTCATCAGGTGGAGACAGCGGGCCTCGATCCTGCGACCATTGGAATAGTAGCCGAAACCTCTGACCCATTGGCTACCGGGCTACCGTTGTGTCAAGCTTTGCAAACCGTGACCCGGTAGCCAAAGGGTTGGAGGTTTCGGCTACTATTCCAATGGTCGCGGGATCGAGGCCCGCTGTCGCCACCGGATGAGATGAAATTACATCGAAACGCGTAGTGGTTGTGCAGTGTTTTCGGGTGGGCAACACCCAATTTCCATCTACTATGAATACGGTCCCAGTGATCGCCGTGACTAAGGTTCACTTCAATGTGAACCACAGTCCTCCATTTCATTGAGATTGCGCGTCACAATCCAGTCACACAACGTGTAGTCCAAACTTGACCCTCCAATTACCTAAATTTCTTGATGCCACAATTTTAAGCAGGCGACTGTGCTTTGATACATTTATTCCTATTTTCGTAAAACGCTTGTGTTGGAAGGAAAGGTATCGTGGATGTCAGAAGTAGGCTTTAAGGCGATAAACTTCCTGCAGTTTGTTCTACTAAACTTGCATATCTGTTTCAACTGGGTTTTTATTGCATTTAAATTTTCCATTTTTCAACTAACAACGTTATGATTACTACCGTGCAGATTTTCTAGTAGGTTGACAATATTAAACATTTGAGCAGCAGTGCATGAGGACGTGCGTGATATGCGACCGTGCAGGAGAGGCTACGTGCTGCTTCCAGACTATTTCTATCCTTCATGTCGAAATTTTACCCTGCTTTCTAAAACGCGTTCTATAAAAGAAGTGTTTGGTTAGTTGCAATTTCTTCCAGTTACTTCAGAACGAAATGAAATGCAGTGGCATATCACATCGCGAGTTGAAGCAATCTGTTTTCTATTGCACAAGTGATAGTGACATTCTGCTATTACCCAAGTATAAATCTATCCAAATGAACTCATGGGAGTGGAAAATTGTTTTTTGACTACTTCCTGAAGCACCTAAATTTTAAACAATAGATGACAAAAATACCTCTTTTTATCTAACCAAGATCCTTTCTAAAGTAGTAATGCCTTCGTTAGCAATGGTATTGTCCTTATTTTCACTCTGTGTCATGATCGGTAATAACAAGGAATTGAGGGTGATGAAGTGTCACGAAGTAGCATAGTAACTGTATTTTTCTTACTAGAGAACCGTCATTGAAAAGTATCAGTTTGGGTGCACTGTCTTAAAGTTAGAACCAAAAAAACTACATAATGTATCATTCAAGCAGCCCTCTATTCACCATAAAGTCGGGTAAATATGTCCGCGTTTATCCTTTGTTATATTGCTAACGGTTGGGAAGAATGTGGTTCAGATTCAAGAAAATTTTGTGGCAGCGTGCAATTAACGTTTAATTAATGTGTTCCCCACTAGAGGGAATAAATTGGAAATGACTTGTTAGGGCTAATGTGTTCACCAACCGGTTTCAGTACATGCACAGAAAAAATCACCTAGGTTATTGTGGTTAATTTTGCAAGCTGACAATATCTAACCGCATTTTAACAGGGAAGGTTGGACCGGACTTGAGCTGGCTGTTTAGCCCGGCTAGATTGCCTTGTCTTCGCGGTCATCCCATGAAGCTACACAAGCCGCATCCTGACCGGATCAGGGCGGATACTCGGTTATCGCGTAGAGTTATCTAGCGCTGGAACTCGCTTCCAGAAAGTGTAGTCAGTGAACCTACGGTTAAGGGTTTCGAGCGTCAGTTAGACGCAGTTGGATGGCAACACGAAACCATTCCTTTCTACTGACCAAATCCATCTTCAAAGTTTTAGTTCTTATTCTGTCATTATCTACATTTTTTGGTGTTGTCCTTCTATAAATGTCTTTCATTCCCCTCCATCTTCCATTTACTTTCTATTTCTTTCATACTTCACGTAACCTACAGAGCGGGGACTGCAAGTACAGGGAACGTGGACAGCAATTGGTTGATCTGGGTGTTTCGGGTGTTTCGTTTTAAATCTATCAAGAACTAGCATCTTATCATTTCCTGGCCAAACGATTTGCTCAAGAAGGAAGACTCAAAGAATTTTCCTATCGTTCCAGTACATCTGAATCTGAATTTGAAACCTTGGCACAGTGCTTTTAAGCGATATATTGTGGGACTAGGAGATGGTAGAATGTTCGCAGTAACTTATACGGGCCGGATCAGGGCCTCTATTCTGAGTGAAATTTAGTCCTTCACCATTGGCAAGCAACTGTTTTGTGGTAATTGATCAAAACTTTGTTGACACATTTAAATGTCTTACACTCTACGGCTCTTTAGTACTCAGCAACATACACAGAGAACTTCTTTGTGTTTACGATATTCTTGCCTACGGTAGCAGGCAGTAAAATTCCTGTAGTGTACCTCAGAACAAACACTTTCAATAGGAGGGCCATTATGATGTGTACGTGTATGTGTATCTTTTGTGATTGTGTTATGAAGCGCAATCTGAATTTAATCCGCGATTCACACTGAAGTGAGCCTTGATCATTGCGATCACTGGAAACGTACCGGAGGCAGATGAAATTGGGATTTTGGCCAGCCTTAAAACACGGCACAACCACGACGCGAATCGATCTGATTTAGTCTTATCAGCTTGAGATTGCAGGCCTGGCACCCGCGACCAGAGATCAAAATGAGTAAGGTTCACTTCAATGTGAATCGCAGTCTACACTGAAATTGCTCGGCACAATCCAATCACGCTACGTGTACTTCCAAATACCGTCCAGTCAGTCATTAACGGTTGTGCCAAACGTTGTTCTTCCTGACCCATTTGCCAAATGAGTAGAAGTTTCGGATACTATTACAATCTTCGAGGCACGAGGCTTTCTAACTGCCCCTGATAGGATCAAAATATTTTCGATGTTTTACATTGAATGTAAATGTTATTCGAACCACCACAACATTCACTTTTTTACTGACCCGACTTCCATTTTCACAAACTGCTTTCAGGAGTCCGGTGCTATACCGTTCATTGTCCGCAATGACTCGCTTCCTATTATTGCAGTCTGTACAATACACGTTGGCTTCAGTTGCCACTAATTTCTCTATTATCCCGTGTTTGACGGCGCTCTTACTTGTCATTATTACCGAATGTTAGTCCAAACGCCAACAGACAGTCCACGCTGTTCTAACTAGCGTGTGGCCAGCTCAATCGAAGAGCATATGTTGTAGCCTCCGTAGTTTCAGCATTTCCCTGCACAGCACACAAAAACGGAGATGTAGTTAAATTACTCAAATTGATCTCAATTTAAAGGTGCGCAAATTTATTCCTGAAAACTCAAGTAAACCTTTGCTTCTACCTACTTTGTAAAAACGCTACTTTTTCTCCACTCCACTGGTTTCTAAATTTCCTCATCACCTATTTAAATCTGTTATTAATTATCAACCATTCCCCACTAAAGTTTCCCGAAGTTTTCAAATGTACGTTAACAACATTTTTTTCAAATTTATGCTGCAATAAGTTTCTAAACTGCTGCTGAATGAATTTTTAATGATGATTTTAATGGTACAAGCCATTTTTTCCGCGTGCAATAATTTTCAAGTATTTAGCTATTTTAGATAAGTAGAAAATAAAATGCTAATTTAATTTCGTTTCAGATATGACCACGGCTCACTCCGTTTAAGGACATTGTGAAAACGAACCTGATATACTTGTTTTAGATGCGGCTGCCCACACGCTAGTCATTCAATATATTATATATATATATATATATCACATTTCAGATAAAATTTTATATATCTAAATCAATAATTTGGAATGCCCTATTTTGGCAAGGTCAACAATGGGCACCTCATATTTTGTGCCAACCTTGTAAGGAAATGTTTCATGACTGGGCATAAGTCAAACGCATGCGCCTGCCATTTGAAGTTCCCCTGGTTTGGTGAGCACCTAGGGACCACCAAACAGAATACTATTATTGTATAGTAATTAAAAGTGTGTTGGCCTGAAAAATAAGTCTAAGATCTCTTAGCTCGATATTTTCTCTGCACCTCTATCGAGAACTGCGTACAGTTGAGGTGAACGTCAGTCATTTAATTTTCATTAACCCACGGTCCTTCTGATCGGAATGACTGAAGTCCGCTTCAAGGGAACCGAGGTCTTGATAGAGGTTGCTAGTAGCAACCCAACCACACAGCGGGTTCTCCAAGTCTACCTTTGAAATCGTTTCTGCTGTACCAATGTTTGCTCGCGGATCTAGGTGGCATAGTGTTTATGGCATCAGCCGTGAACCGCTAAGCTCTGATTTCCACCCCAGCTCAGGCTATTTTGACCTGATGGATCCAAACCAGGACGAAATCGCGGTCGTGGGGCGCCAATTTTGAGATAAAAACCAGAAAATATTTACGTTTAACCTAGTTATTTTGATCGGAATAATTGAGGTCCAGCTCAAAAGAACAGAGGTATCGATAGAGGTTGCTTGTAGCAACCAAACCACACAGAGCATTCTCCAAGTCTACCTTTGAAAATGACGAAACATTACTACTGACTAGAACATGAGAAACATGAAATCCTAGCTAATGATACAGATACTCAAACCTAAAATTTGCTAAATATACTGTCATTTTAAGTGTATTGTTAACTAGTTCTTCAAAGTTTTTCCGTCATTTAGGGGGAGCTGTTGAAAGATGTGATTGTATGTGATGTGAGTTCTCCAAACCAAATTGAATACTATCCACAAATTTAGATAGTTTATCTGACGCCTTTATGCTTACCTGCTAATTCGATTGGCATAAGCTTTCAAATCTATTCCTAACAGAGCCAACGCATAACACACAATACATTAGAGGATAAACCGCGTTACATAGCAGTTAGAATTTTGTCGAAGCGGTCAGCAGCCGTCACTGCCGGTTCAGGTATACAAATCGCTAAACTGTTAGACTGAGTTAACAGGTTTGGATCTCCTAGATCTGCGCGCTACTGACGAGTCAAATTAGAACGAAAAAGCCAGCAAGCGTTTTCCTGAATGTGTGGTGGCTTTGTTGTAGGACGGGCTGGGAGAAAAAGGCTTATTGAATCTTCACGCCAGTTTTAATACGGATTATTACAGTCAATATGTGGTAAGGTCACAGACTATCACGTTTGACAATCCCAGTAGATGAACACATTTTGAAAACACTAAAATATTTTTATTTAAGAGACAACCTAAATTGCTTGCCATCATATGTGTGTAACATTAAGACCTTATTCAGCGGCAATGGAAAACGTAACTCAGATTCATCGGGATGGAGCGTCATCGCATAGAATATTATTGGTTACGCTGTTGCTCGGAGCAAAATTAGAGCAGGTGCTAAGAAGACAAGTGGTGCGTAAGTGTAGAATTTGTATGAAGCATGATTATTCTTGCACCAAAGTATATGGTTCCGGACCGCTTGGATAAGATGTTTATTAGACGTTTGCGATATTGCTAAAGTTTGAAAACGCACGGACAACCTCCGCAGATACCGACGTGGTTATTCCAGGTTTTCAAACCATTGCCTTCTAGGCTGAACAACCTTAAGTCCACCTGAAGCGCTGAACCAACTTGCATTGTTTTGACACATTACGTATGTGTTTACCGAGCTAAATCTCTTGTTTGGTTTATGAAATATATATACCACCAAGCATTTATTTATAAATATCGTGTGTAATTTCATTAGCAGAGAGAAGCAATGTGTAATTCTCAAATCGTAGGATGTGATCATCAGGACTAACCATCACCGGCCACGCATTACCAACAAATGCAGAAATTCGAATTGATTACAGGTGCAATGCTTTTAATAAAACCCACAAATAAGCGCTTTACAATTACCGATAATTTTGAATAATCGTATTTTATTTCATTCCAAATGAAAAAGTGTTAAACAGCCATCACTTTTAACTGCCGTTGTCCAAGGGATTTGTGGATTTAAACAGTGCCATAAATTTTTGGTTTTGTATAATTGTTACGTGATCAGGTTTGATGAATACTTTATTTCGGTCCAGCAATAATGCGCCTTGGTCTAGGTACCCCAAAAATCAACAGAATACTTTTGGCCGACTGGCTTGAGATAAACCATACTGATTGCGCATACAATGTTATATTTTCTAGATAGTCCACTATTGCCCTTGTAGAGATTCCTCTACAACCTTTTAACACAATAGCAGTAGGCATTTTACACCTTAAGCAATGAGTTCTAAAAGGTAAACTAATTCAACAGCTACGTAACTGATAATTTCAACAGCAAACTGCGGAGATGCAATCCATCAAGATAAGCATGTTTCATTAAAAGCGTTTAAGTAAACTTGTAGTCAATAACCTCCTCTTTGCATGGGGAATTTGATCTCTGAAGGGACAACTGGTCAGCAGGATTTGCAACAACCCAAAAACGTCAAGCAGTTGTTCTGGACAATGCAGATATCTATGTGACCGCGAGATCACGGGGCGTATTGCATCGAATGTGATTTGACCTCTTTCTCGGCGTTTTGTATCCGTCAGTAATTTGAGATAAGATTAGCGGTATCATTATTTTCAACGTCCGTAGAACGTTAACATGTTTATATTTTGGCTTATTAATTAACAGGAAATAATGGCTCACAACCGCCCATATATTTATTTATCTTCAAGGTTAAATGCCGTATGTTGATAACGCTGAACTATATATCATTAAGGTTTAACGAAGCGCCACACTGCATTTTGCTCTAATAGAGCTTACGCGAATGCCGCCCCGTATGCTACATCGTTCTATCGTACAACCAAATCTAATCATCCAACATATCATGACCAAAGTGCTAAACGTGCCACTGAACTCCATTCATACATTATCAGCGAAACCGTCATCAAATTTCTCACGTAGTTTCTTTAACACTTCGAATACAATTAAACTTTG
The DNA here is from genome assembly GCA_944474145.2 of Dicrocoelium dendriticum. NCBI lineage: Eukaryota > Metazoa > Platyhelminthes > Trematoda > Plagiorchiida > Dicrocoeliidae > Dicrocoelium > Dicrocoelium dendriticum. The sequence goes on along the minus strand of OX104064.1, from coordinate 204,162,959 downwards.
TGTTTGCAGGAAACGGGTATCGCATTCACCTAGTGTACGAGTTTAACACCAGCGTATATAAACCATACTATTAACTCTTACCAACTTTTATTCATCAGTACTATATACGCGCCCCTATATTTTTTGTCCGAGTCTACCCAAGCGTCGGGCTTCACCCTGTATGAACTGGCTTCCTCTTCCAACTAATTTCACCCCGTCAATTCACTGGCAGTTACCCACCGGGAATCGCACTACCGAATGATTACATACAATAAAACTCGTTTTTGAAAATGTGAATTTAAAATAATACTTTTCCTTTGACCATAGACGGAAGCGGTAGATGGAAATTGGGTATTGCCCACCCGAAAACACTGCACAGCCACGACGCGTTTCGATGTAATTTCATCTCATCAGGTGGAGATAGCAGGATTTGAACCCACGACCATTGGAATAGCAGCCCACACTACTACCCCTTTGGCTACCGGGTCACGATGGGCAAAGCTTTTTGTCACAACGGTAAATGACTAATTGGAGGGTCGAGTTTGGATTACACGTTGTGTGATTGGATTGCGACACGCAACCTCAATTTAATTGACTGTGCTTCACATTAAAATGAACCTTAGTCACTGCGATCGCTGGCACCGTATTCAAAGTAGATGGAAGTTGGGTATTGCCCACCCGAAAACCCTGCACAACCACGAAACATTTCGATGTAATTTCATCTCATCAGGTGGAGATAGCAGGATTTGAACCCACGACCATTGGAATAGCAGCCCACACTACTACCCCTTTGGCTACCGGGTCACGATGGGCAAAACGTTTTGGCACAACGGAATATTTTCCCCTTAGCATAACTTTTATTTAATAATCTTTCATTTAATGGCTTCATTTTATGTACATATAATTATCGTTTATTTTTGGCTGAAGGTGACTTTGTGGCTTACACGACTTTTGCATGGACATAAACTTGCTACAAGCTATTTTCGTGCTAAAGTAAGACGGTTGTGGTTTGGATCAAGTTTTTCAGACTTCTAAACGTAATTGTCATTTGATTGGCGTAACTGCTGTCTCCAAAGATGCGCGCGACCGTTTAGTCGAGACACACATTTCCCTGTTTGGTTAAATCATCCCCCCTCTTGGCAAAACAACTCTAGCTCAGTAAACATCAGTTACAAAGCAATATTGGCAAGTGTAAAGGCAGTCGCATTCTCTAGGAGAACCAATGTATTCCCATTTTAATTTTCATTTCTCCTGTTTTCCAATTGTATGGATATCGCACGCAACAACAGGCCTAATTCCTTTTAAGTAAAAGTACTTTCATTCCTACGGATTCAGGAGACGGCCACACAAGGTATATCAGAATAGATCGTATCTTTTTGTTGCATAGGTACAAGCTAACGTGTAATTAGATAAATCACCAAAAAGATAGATTGTAAAAAACCAATTAAATTGGATCATGAAACGTGCTGACGCACAGCATTAACATTGATACTTTGATCGCATGCATTTAGTTACCTATTCAGTGTCGTCTATGTATAGCACTTACTTGACGTTTCAGCCCAATCGATTGACAGGCAGATTATCTTTTTGTGTTCTTTGTTCCACTTCGACTACCTATGGCAGTACAATGCGAGGCAACTGTTGTAGCAAGCTAGATGCAAGGTACTAGGATCAGCAGGTCACCGAAGAGATAACAGACTGAGAGATTCACAAACGTATACAGCGATGCTAACTTTCTGAAAATGTTTAGTGCTAAAAGGATTCCGCAATTAGTAATGATGGTCCGAAGTTTACTAAATCTTGTAGCAATATACTGAGCATTACGAGGTACCAATTTGCCTGCATGGATAAAACATAATGTTGTGAAAACTGTCTATCCTTCACTTCAGTGAGACAACGAACAGATGGCCCACCACACAGACGTGAACCCATAATAATACCAGTACGCCATATTGGAAAGATCCGGTTGCTTGCATCCCTGTCTCCTGTTATAAGCCTCTAGTATAGTGAAGTCGTGAGACAGTAAATTAATTACGTGTACCCTTCTGGTGCGGGCAATTGAAACGCCACAATAATTCGGAAAGGGTGCGCTGCGATTTTCTGGGTTTCTAGAGGGGGGTCCGGATAAGAACTGATTATGTCGAGTGATGTTAGTATTCTACCACCCAAGCATATAGGTTTGCGTAACTTCCAAAATTAATGGAGTTCAACTCAAAGTCTCATTATTCTGTGCTTAATGGTGAAGTGTGCTAGTTAAGCGCATATTGTTTTATTCTGCATAAACGATTAGACTATATTCTGTAAAGTTACGTAAATATATATCTATCTAAAATAAAGGTTTTATCCCTCGACATTGCGAGGCACAGACCAATTGAGTGGTCTTATTGATATGTACAATGTGATCACATAATATAGTTATTTTGCGTCTGTTGTTCAATGGTTCCCATATGGTTTCTGAAGTGATTAGCAATTTGAAATTATAGGGAAAAATCATAAATGTAGATTTCACGGAAAGTTCAAGTAAAGTAATACAGTCGTTCATGGTACTATCCCCAGGAGACTAGCTTCCATCCAGGGTATTCCCATGATGGGTTTCACCCGCACTTCCATGCTTCCATTGGCTCTGTGCAAGTGTGGCAAAATAGTAAATAAGCCATCAGACTGGGTACCAAATATTTTTAAGGGCTGTATTATGTATACTTTATGGGCGATGTACCCTCAGCCCGTTCCGTCATGCGGATTAATCAAGTGCGGCGCCTATTTAAGGCCAGCGAGTCAGTAGCAATATGATTTGCATGAGTATAGTTTTTATTTTGGAAGCTGTAATGCATCGCTACAAGGGATTAGCCCCGTCGTGACCAACAATGAAACAAAGAAGCCAAAGTATGAGGAATAAAAAAACATAGTAACGAATACAAACATTGCCGTTAGGCTAATCACAATTTGAGGGAAAATATTGGCGAGTGACGGAGATGGTATAGAAGCATCCGCTTAAAGTGCGTAGTGTGTCTTTGTACCAGTGCCTCAAAGGAGAAAACAGAATAGGTTAGACGGAATGATAGGAGTGAGAACGTCGGATTTGTGAATTTGCCTCGTTGTCAGTGCAAAGCGCTTCGCGCTCACTTTAAATAAGCGCATTACGTTTGTACTCCTGAAAAAGACTAGCTATTCATTCACACGGGATATTGAAATCAATTGGAATTGTTGTAGCCGGAGGGCGTTTCATAAGCCTACTATCCAGCTTGCGTGTGAAGGCAACATCATGAGTCTGACGCCTTCTTCTCTTTTACTATATCACCAATATTAAGTCGAAGAAGCTCGAGATATTATTAGAAAGTTCGCTGACTGTAAGATCTATACTGTCGGAGAGGAAAACGTCAAGCAAGCTTGACGCTCGGAGAAGTGAGGAACATGTTTACAAGTTCATGCGTGGAAAAGCCGAAAAACTATTGTTAATTGACATAATGGTGATGGAATTTACGGAGCGCGAAAGACAGCTTCACAACGTTAATTGCGTTGCCCGACATGTTGTTTAATACCCTGGCGCATGCGGGCGACATAACGTTAGTGAATATTACGTCTAGTATGTTAGATTGTCTAGTCGGTGCATTCACATGCTGAGTATATTATTGCATGCAAATAGTATCGACCAGGGCCCTATACTCGGGTGTGGATGATTGACTGAGCCACGAGACATGAGGCATATTGAAAGCACCAGCAATACTTTACAGAGTGCAGCAAACAACGAAACCTGCTAAAAGAGCATAACCATTACGTTAGACATTGACGCACCTAACGCAAGACAACGTAAAATCACCATTCGTTCGGTTTACAATATTACAGTAGAAAAAGTGCATATGTAGAGCAGCGAAAACTGGCCGGGTCTTTTAAGGGATGTCCAGCGTAGAATTGTTTTTGGTCACTTCCGCCTGTGATTAATCGCCGGTGTAGGTTGCCAGCCTCGCTGTAGGGTTGTCGACATTCGGCTTCTGACTTTCATGTCGGACCGTCTCTGCCGACCTCTGAGAGACTTAAAATATTCATTCAATAAGGTCTTTCCTGACAAGATTCCAGTGCACCGAGAATAAATTTATAACCCAGCTTTAAATGTTCACCCTCCGTTTCATGCAGGTGGAGGGACCACATTCGTTGAACCCCACAGACTGTGCAAAAGACATGACATGACCATAGAAATCAGTAAAATCATCAGGAGAACGTAACCGATGCACTAACGACTTCACATTTAGAAAGACGCTAAAGTCAGCTGGTGCACGGTCTATAGATTACGGATGATGATGGAGTATTTCATGCCATGGAGCGCTCTTCTCTGTGAGCGACTTTGCTGTATTAGCAGGAGTATTCTCAATGTGGTGCAGAATAGCTATGGTTAGCAGGCCACAATTCTAGTTATTGATAAGCTTCCTTAGTTGATGCAGCGGTGAAGCACACTATGTTTCCATAATGCTGAATATTTGAAATGACGATCCATCATTATTACACTATGTTGGTCTCATAGGAGGTGTAGCCGAAGTTTGAACTTGTGTCATAGTTCGTAGTTAGTGAATCAAAATTTTCCCATTGTTTTGGCTGAGATTTGGTTGCTGGTTCATTGACATGTAACCATGGTTCAGCTGTTATAGTTTTCTGAAAAAGCAGTTTTACTTTTCTGACATTGATCTAAATATTCGGTGATGTGACATTTTTACGTCTTGTAATATGTGAAGAGCAAGGTAACCAAAAGGAATGACCTATTTCGCAGGTCTAAACGGTCGCGGATGGTATATTTCATAGACACCGCACTAATCATTAGATATTGGGGTTTTTCGAGCATATATACAGTGCGACCATAATGAATGGCGCTGGCTACTTTGTGCGAGGTTTCCCCATATGTAGTAGAGGGGGCGACCGGAAATGTAATCACTCGCCCCCGGAACTCCTAGCACATTTTAACTTATTATAGAAGTGGTAACAGTTATACTACAGTGCAATATCCCCTTACATCTTTTACAAATTTATCTTATAGAGGATATGGTGTTTGCCGTCAATAAAGACAGTTGGTAATTTATCTATATTCTGCTAGTTCCTGCAACCTGTAAACATATATATTGCTGTGTTAAAACACCATAATTTTATCCGGGAGAACGAGAGCTAGCAAGCAGCATGGTGTAGGTTGATAAGGTAATTCAACATATTTGATCATTAATACGCCATACAATTTGGAATTATGCATTTTTAGTATTTGTCTGTATTATAAAACTGCTGCCAACATGTGCCGCAGAAACAGAAGGATACTTGAAATAAGTGAACTAAAATGCCTTCTGCAAGACTGAGAATGGAATGTTATTCTAGACAGTAATCATATTTGTATGAAACACCATTTGTATAACCTCAATATACTAAGTAAGCGATTACTTATCGTTTCTGCTGAGAATATTTCGGAATACCATTAAGGCATGAGAGCCAATTATATATGTAACGCCGAGAGTTGAAGTACAGGTTTGTTAGAATTAAATTATACTCAGGAAGTAGAAACTTCTACTTCGTGCTTCAAACTTAATGCATTCTAGCTGGTAAACCGCAAGCACTTACGTGTACCAAAAATAGAGGTTTTGTTGAATTGAAAAAACCCATTGATTTATCAGAAGTCTGTGTAAGCAAACATTTGTTTTCGGTAATTCTTCATCAGGCTTTTACAATTACATTAAATGCATTTTGCGGATACGGGTCAAGCCACCAAGTCGGCTGATTCGTTCAATGTAATCTACCAGGCCGAAGAAAATCGATCAATTATTTCCGTAAGTGGATATTGGACGTCCCAGAAGCCATCGCCATTCGGCTGTACGAACCAACACTGTGCACGCAGAAAAGGTTCACTCATTCGTTGAGACTACCTTGGCCAGGACGGACTGCAGTTGACCTGTACTGGCGTACGACTACAACTGCAACCTGACCGACGGTTTGTCACAGCGCACTAGGATCAATTTGGCTGACTGACCACCCGTTAGGTCGCTATACAAAAATTTTGCATTTTATGTAATTGTAAAAGCCTGATGAAGAATTACCGAAAACATATGTTCGCTTACACAGATTACAGACATTTTGTTCTCTTTGGCTGTGAGAATTTGGAATATGTTAACGCGTATTATCGGCTAATCTTGTTGTTTAATCTGCAAAAATTTATGCGCGCTCAACCATGTTCATTTTTTAGTTAGTGATGCATCTCACTGTCATGCACGATGAGTTTTCCTACTTAGGGTGGTACAAAAAGGTAACCTACCCAATATTCAGTTTCAAGTCTCTCATAGTATGGAACGTACAAAGAGCTTACATAATCTAATTAGTAAGAATTTTCCAAATACAGTTTGCTTCTCTTGGATATACTGACTACTCTACATTACAATAACAAACGCAGTATACAGAGCTGCTGCTGCACAGATGATTCCAACTAACTGCGTCATCTTTGTCACTTTTATGCATCACTTAATGCAAAATAAATTTATTTGCAGTCAGTGTTTTCGTGCGCATCGTCCCAGCTGTTTGACAAAGTGAACAAACATCATGATGGTGGTGTTCTTGAGAACGACAGGAAGGAAGCATTCCGGGGCTACGAGAATCGGAGTAGACAAAACTGACGCAGCGTTTGTTAGATTGAGAAGAATTCTCGGAGTTGGACACAGAAATGTGACAAAACTCACCATCAGCAATTGTCATCCAAGTTTACAAGCAAATTGTTTATGCATTCACAAATAATCGGATATTCAGTACCCTCCAATAATAGACCGGAAGAGAGAGGTTTTATGAGGTTTAAGTAGGATGATAACAGTGGATAATTGCAATGAGAGTCACTGGAATTATAGAAGCTGGTTGAACACTCATAGTCGGGAAGCAATGGAGATTTGTAAAAAATTATAGCGCAATATGTAACACTGATATTTTTAGATTCAGTAGACGAAAAATTGTTGTAAACTGATTTATGCTCCCATCTGATTCGATACACAACTCGTTAATAAACGAAGAAAAAATCGTATTGTATGTTCGTATATTTTAAGTTCAGTATTTATAAAGTGAAACTAACAGGCCAACTAATGCCAACAGATGTCTACCTTAGAATTGCCTTGAATCAAGAGTACAAATTTACCAAGGTTTCTGTCAAATAATTATAACGGATATTACCAAATATAAGCTGATGACTTTTGGGCAACTTTTCTTTTCTTTTGACTTCCAAATCGCAGAGAAACAAGCGAGATTTTACTTTGCTGATATTTGGTGGGTCGTTAGCAAAGGGATTTATGAAGTTGGACAAATATTTTATTGCACTTACACTGCCGGTAGTAATAATGTTAGCTTATATTCGGTAATGTACGTAGTTTATACGAAACCAGGATAAATCAGGTGAAATATTAGAAATAAAGGGATAAATTATGATAACGGATAACTCACACTATGTTTACTTCAGTTTTCTTAGGCAACCTGGAAATAATATCTCAATATGACATTCGCGTACTTTAATTAAAGTAGATTTTGCAACCTCTCTTCTACCAATATAAAGCTTAAGTTCTTCCATGAGCAGTTGTTTATAACCATCGTATCCTTAGAGGGGGCGAAAGGTGTCATTACACATCGCTATTATGTTTAACCGAAATATAGTTCTGGGTTGTTCGACGTAAACTGCTGAGTCTATGGTCACGTACTCGAGGCAAAAGACAATGGTATTTGTTTTTAATATAATCTATTCGTTAGTGATGAATACAGCATCAAAGTAAGTGAGAAAGCAGTATGACACAGCCAGAAAATTGCCGAAATCTGTAATGAGCGGCCAAGAGCATGTACCAACCATTTAGGTAAATAGACAAATTATGGTTACGTCGTTATTCAGTCAGTAGACAAATTAAGGTAGAAAATTTGCATAATAAAGTTTCTCAACAACAGCTAACAATTCAACAAGAAAAGTTTACCGCTTTAATCAGAAAAGCAAATTCAAAATGATTTGAATATATTTTATGCTATAACAGCAACGGAAGTAATCAACTGCTCGCAACGGTTTCATGGACCGCGAACTACGACATGAAAATTGAACTTGATCAATCTGCACTTTAGCAAGAAGAATCTAGCACAGTTTTCTAAATACACTGCATTGCATGCGCCAAATCGGTTTTGCTTGAATCTAACTGTGGCACTCAAATGATGCCAGCGGCGCCAATCTATCCACACTTTTTCTATCATGCACTACGCCCACAAATCAAAATACAGCAGGGCTTAGGAATCAGCGCGTTCCTTGAGAAGATGGAAGATATTATCTATGTATCCAAAGATTTGCGTGCGTTACGTTGAACACCATCACCGAAATAGTAACAGTTCCGCTGTCGGCAGGTTGACTCAGAAGTGATCACTCTTCCAATCATGTCTCTCTGGATATCCCATAGGGTGAATGTCATCGGAGTGACCAGAGCTTAGAAGATCACCGAAAGGAAATTTTCGCTCGAACCAACATGAAATAACAAACCATGAAAAGGAACGATTGTTCTTCGTTCGTAAAAGACTTGCTTATATAACCTACTGGCGAAATCGTTGTCACGTCTACCAGCATCTACGAGCTGCAATGTAGTCCTTCAGTCGAAACAAATGACAGTACAGCTGCTGATAAGCTGGCAAGTGTTTTGTTGCAGGCTGTCTTCGAAGCTGTGGCTGAAAGTAACAAGCAACATATCTCCCAGAGAACCAAAAGTTATGGGAAATCTATTATAATAGCGCAACAGTAGTGTGTATGAAGTGCCTACACAACTTGATAATGAAGATAGTGACCAGACTCCTTATGCCGTATGTATAAAATTATGTTAGTTATTAATTAGGAATCCGATTTATCTGACGCCAAACCAGTCATCAAATACCAAAAATAAACGAATAGTCACCGGCCACATATTGGTCGGCTTAACTTCACGTCTGAACTACTCAATCTCTGAGGCATATCTAAAACCCTAGAAGCTTTCATGAGTGGACACTAAGGCACAAGGATTAACTTCAGCAGACCTACCTAACTTTTATTAGAGCAGATCGCCAAGCTTTTGGACCTTATTTCTATTACTGAAATCTGGCTGAACCAAGAACTTGTTGATGCTAAGATCGAGTTACCAGGAATGTCGCGCATCCGCAACAAACGTCCCAGCAGAGGAATTATGTTTCTTTTGTACTATCGCTGTGACCTGCAATGTGAAATATTTGATGATTCGGAAAATCAGATTACAGTGTTACTCTAGTACCGTCTCGGATTGAAATACAACGATGCATGCGTCGTAACGGTCGTTCGTTACCCTAATGAAGTTTACAATATCCTCATCACAAGGTATACCAATTTATACAATCTGGAGGTAACGCATCTCCAAAGGTACCATTCAAAGCCGACCTGCATGCAGTTATCGCTTCTATTTCATTATACTTTCATGTAGTCTCGCTCACAAGCTTCATATTAGGAAAGAAATCGTACGTACTACGCCTTGAGCTTGCAAATAAAAAGTGCGTGATCGGCCGGATGTTGTTGGAGTGCCCATTCAGTATCAGCGGTCATAAAGTCAAAATATTTAACTACGTTCGTTATGTTAAGCATCCATCCAACCTTACTGAATTAAATCACAAAATCACGCGCTATCACGTCCTAACAGAACTTATGGAATCATTCGCTTGCGTTTTATCGAACAACAGTCCACTTGACAAAGTTTGGACAGAGTTCTTTGAAATATTCAGGGACATGTTCAAAGTAGGATCGGGGAACATGCCAGTTCGTTCCACAAAGTGCCGTCAACTTTCAGAATTATAACTCGAGAATGCGTGGCATATCTGCAAGGTCAAGTTAGACCAAGAGAATTAAAGCAACTTCCTGACCCACCGCAGCCATTGTAGCATGCATGTCCTTGAGGACAAGTAACTTAAAAACAGTGACTAACAAAAATGATTCTGTCAAAATACAAACTGCTGTACACGCATGTCAACATCCTATGTAAAGTAACGCATGTCATCTCTCCACTTTTCACAACAGACGGCAGGGCACAAAGCGTCGATGTAGCAGCCGCTGCACTGCGGCTAGAAAAGGCTCAGAATTTTCATTTCCAATCCACTTCGTGTCGCATTCTATAGCACTACCATCTACGGGGTTTGCACATAAAATTTTCAAATTAGCAACGGTGCTCACTATTTTACACTTGGAAGAGTTAAACTCGAATGAATTCTAAACTGAACAACTCTTAAGCTCCGTTGAGAACAGTTGCAAAACTTTTGGTCTCCAACTTATATGATTACGCGAGAAATTTTATATTGACCATAAGGAATATAATGTTTTATGTGAGCACTCCCGCTAGGTCCTTTGCGAACACTGAGAATAACCGAAGTCCTGGTAACGAGCCTAGTGTTACAGTGTACCATTATCTGGTCGGAGATCGAGCTACAAACTCGCACATTTAGGCGGCATGAAGACAAATATCAGGTCACTAATCTCATGGTACCAAGGATATTAAACGTGAATACGGTCATGTGGGCCTAGTCTTCTGAACCTTTATTTGACCTTGGTGCCATTTATTAATTTCCATTTCTCATGAACACCACATTTTAAGCAATCCCCATTTCCAATGTACTTAAATCTGCAATTTACATTGCTTATGTTGGTATCTTTTATTATGATGGTTGGTTTTTACTTGGTGGTATCCATGCACATTCCATAAAAAGCGAACTTTTATTTTACACAGTCAAGCGAAAATCCACTTTACAACAAAACCAAGCAGCTTATTTTTAGTTACACTAAAGCCAACATTAATTTTGAATATTGGATTTTCTTATTTTTGGCATTTAATTGTTAGGCACGTCGTGCCTGATAATGAGTTGTAACATCATTCTGGTTGAGATATTAATGCGAGTGTCGCGCCCTAAGTGCTTGAGAAAGCTTCCTTATGTCCGGCTACAGGCAAGACAGCGAGATTCGAAGATCTCCTAAGGCAGTGATGTCAAAACATTACTAGATTTTCTCAGAGAAACCACACTGCTGATATCACATGCAAATATGTACCTAAATCCAAAAGTAAGGAAATATAGTTTAGCTGTAGTCCACGATTTGAGAAAACTGAATGACATCAGTCTTGATAAAAATATCTATTTCATATAGCATCTATCTGGATCTTGCTAGTGTGTCCCTTTGAAGCTTTTGCGAATTTCCTGGATTTTAACGAAAAAGTTGAAGGAATGTATATTAAATAGCTCTAATGCAAAAAATCGGGATGGCTATAAGTATAAGGTCATGAAATGCGCTATTCATAACTTTTCGGAGTTTTTGTAAATGACTGGCATAAACAATCAAGTCTTCAAAATTTAGCCCCTTCATGACTGTAGAGAGAATTGGGAAAAGTTGAAAACCACCTACGTCGGAGGTTTAGAGCATACGCCTCCAGCATTTAAAGGATATAGGTAAAAAGATTCGTTGCTCAACAGATTACTTAATTTACACTGAAGTGTATTGTTTAAATAGTCGTTTTTCAAAAATACAGCTATATAAAAAACGTCCGGCTTAGCTGTTAACAGTTTCCTTTAATGATTAGTTTTAGTAACGAATGTGACGATGGTGATTAACTGCAACAAAACGGCGATAATAGCTGCCATTAATGAGCCATCTAACATCCATATGCAAGAGTAGAACCTGTAAACTCACATTGTCCTAATTACACAACTGCTAGCAAAAACGATTTGAAAAGGGTTCGAATTGATATTTATGACTATCATCATAATAGGTGACAGTGAATCGTTTAAGCGCCCTCCCTAGCTTTTAGCCACTAACTGCTATCGAGGAAGCACACGATGGATTGTGTGAAGAGAAAAGAGATTTTTGATGGGCTATAAACCCTTCATGTCTTCTGACCGCTGCAGCAGCACCAACTGTTGCACGTGCAACTAGGTTCTGCACTGGGATGGAGTTTCCAGCCAGATAGCCTTTGAGTACTTCAAATATAGACTGGATCTTTGTATGATTTTTAATTATCCTGTCAGACAGCATCTCTTTAAGTAATAAGTTATCATACAAAGAACAGAACATTTTCACGGGAATAGCGTAGTTATCAAATAAAGCAAATGCACTTACATGTAAGGGACATTTTCCGGACTGTATAAAGTAACTATGGTAGATTCTATATCGTGTGACAATTCATCCATTCGCATGGACATAATCTAGTTTTTGAGAAGAATGACTTGAACTGGTTCTTGCGATTTTGTATGCATCAGGTCAGACAGCATTTTTATTACTGTTAATAAAATAACATTTTCTTCGAGATTATGCCATCTGTAATTTTGACAATCAAATTGCTGCTTTTATACAGCACACACGGCTTGTGAACGAGTTTGAACGAACCTGCATTCTAGTCGCTCATCAGTGAACACGTTGTTTTCCCGCTGTTCTCAGTTTCCTTTTCTCACACAAAAGTGTGTTCACACTCACTCTACCCGGCTTCATCAGCGCTATCTATTGCACTCCATCTTTCGTTTATGGCTTTTGTGGATGACTTTTTATCTCAGCATGGCAATTTTTGCGCCGTTTCCGCAAAAACACAAACGAGGAATTTTCCGAATCACGAAACACATATAAATATTTGTCTTCTCCAAATAAAGCGAATTCCAAATTTCTTCTGACGAACCAGCAACCAGAGATATGGAATTTACTTCAAAGTATATATCGTAAACTATGTGTCCGTATCGCTTAGTCGCTCTGCTTGCGGTGCGAACGATCTAGCCGCTTAAACTTGAGACACGTAGTCCAGACGCACCGAACGCGACGATCTTGAAAATGCAGACAATACAAAAACACGCGACAGGCAGAAAACTATAGGCTCTTGGGCATTGATTGGAATAGCGTCCATCCATTGTGGCAAACAAACATCATTCCATGTGAACGCATTGAGACCGCATCCAGTAATTTGCGGCCATTATTCATACTATAAAAATTAGAAATGTAGTCCAGTTTTCGAGCTTCTTGGCAAGTTCCATCGCAAATGCTTTTAGCTCACAGTGAAACAGTTAAATCCACATTATTGTTTAGCAAATTCACTGAGGTTCTCTTCGGTATGTATACACATCCCACTAGTAAAGAAGTATACGAAGCATCTCCGAAATAGGGAAGACTAGTGGCAATGATCGAACAAGTGAACAGTACAAAAAGCCCTTCATTTAAAGAAGGCGCGACAGAAAGTAACTCCCAGTCATTCCCAACGGCCCAGCATTAAAATCGAGGAAGAAGGCAGGAAGCCAGCTAAAAATGTATTGTCTGTGGCATTAAAAGCCAATACCACCAGTTGTTCAAATAAACCTGAAACAATTACCACCAGGCCGATTGCAATGAGCACGGTCAGGGATTCATTCTCCATGCCAAACGATTCAGAAAATGCAGAAGGGCTTGGACAACTGCGGTGGCTTTGACTTGGTTGCTAACAAAGGTAACCGAAAACATCACTCTTTGGCCAATCCCACTGGATCCAGATTGAATGCAGCAGATGAAGCCGTACCCATACAGCATTCATCGGCGACATACAGACAAGCTGGTTGTTTATTCTCGAGGTGCACGCAGCAAACCAGCGGTAATGTACACCATAGTTCTAGAATCCTGGTCAAATGCCTTAATAGAAACAACTCGGTGACGTGAACCAGTGGAACTCCATGTGTGACATTTTAGCTGTTGTAGATAAGCCCTTCAAATGGATAAGCTTTACATGTCACCCAAACTCGCAGCACTACGGTGAAACAAGACATTCTGCGTTGTGTTGACTTCCGCCAGTGATGCAGAAACTGTCCCATTATCGACAACTCACCTCCAGAATGGTTCATGTTCCATCCGCCAATTCGCGGATATTCGTGGAGCAAGCGCAGATAGGCGAAGCACTAGTCAAACAATAAAACCGGAAGGAATCCGTTTTCAGAACCACCCAGGTACTCGGCGTTTCCGAGGCTGAAAATTATGATGATTGCGAAGCGACCATTGATGACCAGGAAAAAGGCGATACATTCGCGAGTACACCTCTCTAGAATAGGTCATAGCGCAATCTCTCTTGATGCTGAGCCGATCGCAAAACTACAATGTATGTGGCGCGAGGATTGCGAAAGTATTCTTATCATCTAGAGAAATGTCGGCAATTGTGCTGGAGTGCTGTTATGCGGAGAGAAACATGCTTCCGGATTAAAACAGCATCTGCTAAGTAAAAATTAGGTAATCCATTTGGTAGGACATCTTACCGACAAGAGTTTGTATAACCGCTCTCAAGTAGCTGAGGCAACTGGCAAACGCACCCCATACATTGTCCCCACAGAAGGAAGAATGAGGTAATGGATGGGACAAGATGATTTCGTTATTCCTCCTGACAGAAAAAGATTAGTGGCCAAAATTTCACCGGTCAGTACAACATCATATCAAAAACACCCACCCAGCGATTAAATATAAAACAGATAAACGTTCCTGCATGTACACCAAAGCACAAGGTCTCCACAACAAGCTTGCTGAACTGCGGCTAAGTCCAGCGTCATATGCCTGAGACCTCATACTTGTTACGGAAACCTGGTTGCAATCAAAGAAACAATCGAACAGTGATATCTTAGGGGCAAAAAAGCGGATGCTTAGTAAGTCCATCAGGATGGACGAAAAAATACCACAACATGGTAAGTAGAAAAAAGGGATACAATGAAAATCTTTTTGGTGGACTCAACACAGTGTTGACACAGAGGCACACAAAAGGGCCAACCACAGCTTTTTAGGTTAGTTCTAGTTATGCAATGTTCATCGCATTATATCGTCTGTAAAACACGTAAGCTATATTCCCTAGTGTAGGTGGGTTAGGGCAACATCAAAGCGTCTTCTAAACACAAGTTAAGTGAGGGCTTTCCAATTCTGACACTCAGAAGAAAGTAAAATTTCCTTCGATATTCCAGCCGATTGTATTGAGTGGCTAAATTAAACTGGTGTGTCCTCAAATTCTTTTTGTGTCTCAGTTGTAGTAGGTGATGGCAGACGTAGTTGGGGTACCTTAGAATCTGTTGGGCCTTAATAAGGTCTCCACGGAGGCGCCGGTATTGACCACTGTAGAATTATTTGGTCCTCAGTCGAAGTTGATAAGGAAGATTTAACACATATTTAACTTGCTTCGTGGCTCGTCACTGTGGAGTCTCGAGCTTTGCAAAATCTTGTTTGTGCCAGGGCTGCCACACTTGGATCGAGTATTCCACAATGAGGCCGCACGTAGGTGTTAAGCAACTGCGAACACACAGTGGGATCGAACCGCCCAAATGACCTTTGCAGTATGCCAATGTGTTGGTTCCCGGTCTTTGACGTCTTCTCAGATTGTTCTGAGCAGCCCAGATCAGCCTGAACTAGTACCCTCAGGTCGAGCTTTGAGGTGACTGCTTACAGCATATCATCTCCAAGCTCGTATGTGATGTTTGGCTGCTGGCGAATGTGAACCACCTTACAATTCCCTGAATCGAACTAAAGCATATTGTGGAATGACAACTTATACGCTCTGTCCAGGTCTCGCTGAAATGCATCGTGATCTGCTGGGTCGGTGATCGTCTGCCACATCTTAAACTCGTCGGCGAACGGCAAGAAATCTGAAGTAATCAAGCGCGTAAGCTCGTTAGTAAACACTAGAAACAGATGTGGCCCCAGTACTGATCCATTTGAAACTCCACATTCGACATAAATCGGATAGGACAGCGCCATTCGAACTCTGACCTGCAGTTGCCGATCCTGCAGGAAATTTCTGATCCACCCAAGGACTGAATCACCAAATCCATAGCTTTCGAGCCTTTGAAGCTGAATGCGGCGGCCAATTCGGTCGAACGCTTTGGAGAATTCTAGGTAAATGACGTCTGTCCCTTTGCTTGTATCGGCCGCTTCCGTGAAACCATTGCGTGATATCAGTAGGTCAGTAGTGCTGGCGGAAACCGTGCTGCTCGGGTGCTATGATCTTGTGGCATTCTAGTTGGTCTACTAAAGCCTCAGCATTGATTGCCTCCATTCACTTTGAAAGCACTGGGAAGAGGACCACTTGGCGATAGTCGGCAGGTTCCGAGCGATTACCGCTTTCGAAAATTGGAGTGATTACGCCATGTTTCCACATAGTAGGTACAATCGGTTTACCCAAGCACGTTTGGAAGAAATGTGTTAATGGCCAGGCCAGCGTTGTTGCTGCTCCTTTAGCGGCCTTGAGTGAATATAGTCGATTCCAGATTAGCATCGTTTGCGTAGTGAGAGCAGTTTCTTTAATACAGCTGTGCCAGTAAAAGCGAGTTTATGTGTGTTGAAGTTGCGGGTATGGATATGAGTATGTAACACTGGTGGACGTTTCTATGGTAGGCTGGGACATAGTGCATTCCTAGGGCGTTGGCTGCCTATATAACACTAAGTGCCACTCCGACTGGCTTCTCAAGTGGAGGAATAACGAGCTTCACTTTCCGGATGGTGTTAAGATGTTTGTATATGAGCTTTCTGTAGTTGGCAAATTTACATGCTAAATGATCTTGGTAAGCCAATTTGTCCTCAATGACAAGCAGGTTTCTGTGGTTTCGCTGGGTCACGTAATCGCTCCAGTTTTTGGGACAAGGACGAGCACTATATGTGTGCCACGCGGGTTTCCTTATTGACATGCGCTTGCGAGTTCTACTTCTGATGAAAGACGAGGGATTGGTGAAGCGAAGTTTCTTTGTTTCTGAAGCAGTTGCCATTAGATTGCTGAGGCGTCCAACAAACCTAATCCAGGCGCTATCAGGTGAGCCACCTTGCTAGAACCCAATAGTAGTCTCAGCTAGGTTATCCAAGATGTTTTAATGTGTCATAGTACGTAGTAGTCCTGTGTGTTTCTCCTGATATTCAGCATAGCACACATAGTTATAAAGTATGGCTACGTGATCGCTTAACCCCAGTGGGGTGTCTATAAATGGTCTGTAGATCATGAGTTCCTCATTTGTAAAGACGAGGTTATGTACCGATTATTTTTATCAGATCTGTACCTGGTAGGTTAACTGATATGATTGTAGAGTTGGATATTGCGATAACGTTTTGCAGTTTGGCCTTGTATGCTTCGCTGGGGGATGACGAGCTTTCCAAGTCGTGCATGTTGAACGCGCTGGAAATAAGAACGTGGCTGTGAGTTGGGAGTAAGCATTTCGTTAGTGATTATATTATATGGAAATCCATCTCTGGAGTGGACGATGGGCAGCCATATACGACTGCCATGAAGCAGTTATCGTTGTGTAGGAGGTGAAAACAGCACCGTAACGAATCGATGACTAGGGCCTCCAGATAGTCCAGTGGTTCAGATTGTAAGTCGTTTTGATAGTATATTATATCACCACTTCCCCTGCTGGGGCGATCGCGTCGGAACAAGGACACACCCTGAATCGCGATCACGGTTTCCTTAATCCCTGAGTGCAACCAAGTCTAGGTTATGGAAATGAGATCTCCAGCTTTTGTTACTTGCGCAACCGAAGCTCCGCAATTTTGCTGAGGAAGCCTTTGGCATTCGTGTATATGCAGGAAAGTGTTTCGGTTCTCAGCAACTATCCGAGGCACTTGTGGCTATGATGATAGGTTGTGCCGACCGTTATATGGTCAGCGGATAGCTGTTTTTTGTGGTATTATCGGTGAGTCACTTAGAACTGGGTTCGATGGCATTTGGCGATGGCGATGGTTTTATTAGCCGCTCTGACAAATTAGTTTGCACATTGTGTGGGGAGTGGCTGCAGGATTGCATATGATTATCCCCACTTCCTTCAGACTCGCTTCCGTTGTGAATTCTGGATAAGCTCACCAACTCTTTTGCCTGTTGTGGTGGTGCTTTAAGTCGGAAGACAGTTTTGCTCGCTGCTCTGAACCGGAGCTCGGTTGACATTCTGTTCCGAAGTAAATGCCAGGGTTCCAGTAGCGTAAGTGTCATCTGCCTAGTTTGTGATACCACCTTGATTTTCCTTAGGCTGCACCCTTGGTAGCTTTCTGATCTTGGAAGTCTCGAGAGAGAAGTAGCAACAACGTCATTCAAGAGAACCTTCTCACGAATATAGCGCCACTGCTCCTGATTGTGTGCTCTTACTTCGAATTCGTTCTGCTCTTGAGACTAGGGGACGCCGTGGACAAAAACGTTTCTGGCTGCGGCATTTAGCCAGAAATCTTCTAACCTCAGCCTCGCTTTCTTGCGCTCGATTAAGGGAACGTCTTGAAATACGCGGACCAAACGTTTTACGTTCTGGAAACGAGCAGTCAAAAGCAACGTTGCTTTCACCTCACCGACAGAGTTTGGCCCAACCCGAAGAAGCATGGCTTCGTCATAATGTTTGGAATTTGAGTGGTAGGTTATTTTTGTCATGTTGAAGGTTTTAGTCAAAATACCGAGGAGTTCAGTTCATCTACTTGTTTCCCCTTTAAAGAATTCGATGATGTCTCAGGAACGTTGGTACATATCATGAATGGGGCATCCAGGTTTTTCTGAAAGTCCTTCTTAGGCGTGTGGACCGTAACTGGACGTTCCAGCGATTTGCTGTGCATCACTGCAGAGTTGCTTTTCACATTAGTTAAAGGTGTGGTTATAGAAGCAGCAGCGTCTAATCTTAGGGTGTATTGCATGCAACAATGGGCAAGTTGACACTGGAATTCGCATGTTTCCTGGGTTTCGGCGATATCTGGTGGGAGGAATTGGGTTTGGGGAAATTGTTGTATATGAGCTGGTGCTTAGGTGCTCGGATACGCTTAAGCAATCTGGCTTATTGGCAGTGCTTGCAGGTGGAACTTTATTAGTGTAGCGTTCGGCTTTATTGTATTGGCAGTGGAGTCAGGCGGAGGGGCCTGTGTCAGGCATATTGTTATTCTTGTTCCTACCATAGCTATTTTGGTGCCCAGCTTCTTCTCAACTAGTTTTGTAAGTCTTTCATACTTCTAAGACTGTGCAATGAAGATTTTAACTAGTGGGATAGTATTACAATTGGCTCAGAAATAATATGACTCAGGTCTGCTGCGCATCAGCATGCGCTAGTTTGGTGTGATGTTCCCGCATTTCGCATGGATATAGGTTTGCCAATTTCCACAGAAATCTCCCAGTCTACCCATCTTGTTGCACGTTCCACAGGCGCCTTTAGGCACCGCGGCTCGGTTATTTACATTCATCTGGGTACGTGAACGCGCGATAGTTATTCCTACCACGGAAGCTGGTTTGTTCGATCCGGCGTCAAGGTCAGCCTGCCGATAGAGTGGCTGTCTCAATATCTTACTGTTGCGGCCACGCGCAGATAGTGGGATTCAGTGGTGCACGCACAAGCACACGAAGGTGCAGCGTGTATTGATGGGGTCGCGTTACTGGACGACTCACGCGGAACGTTAGCAAAGTGCCCTAAGTGCCTCGGACGCGATGTTTAGTAGGTGGATGACGCAAAATGGCTCGTAACTGTTATACTGCCGCCTGTAGGGATGGTTGCATAGTTTATTGAGAATCCTCAGCTTCTTCTACTAAATAGAACCTAGATTATCTTGAAAAAGCTCGGGAATGATGTGATTTCATAAGCAGAACTCGACGAAGAATGTGTCGAAACTGAGAACGGGAGTAACCGTATGATCCGCACAAGTTAGATCCAAGAGAAGGAAAGCACGGAGTATGGCTCGTCGAAATGGTTCTAACGACCACATGCACAAGAATGTGTGTGGAGAACTGGAGGAACTAAAATGAATGAAGCAATAGCCGATATAAAGTGCTGCTGTACGAAAGGGTGTGTTAGTAGTAAATGGTATGTCTCATATCCGTAACAATCGATCTAGTAAAAGCTTGGGGTAATGTTACACTACCGCAACGACCTGCAGGGCGAACAGGTGGCCAAACTCGAAACGCTGATTATAGATTCACTCTGGTGTCATCTGCGACTGAGACGCGACACTTACCTTTCGGCCGTTGTTTATCGTCCCCAATGACCACCCCAGAGATGGACTCCCGCGTGTCATTATCCTTAGGAAGGGTCCTAAGATTACAATACAGTCAAGTTCTCATCTCATTATACTTCAGTAATCATGACTTGGAATTTCCGGCATACCCCAATGAGCAGTTTCAGGACGACCTGCACGAGTATCTTGATAGCATTCCGCTCTTCAACCATGTCAGTTCACCCGCCCGATTCAGAACCGGAAATGAACCATGTGTGCTTGAGTTAGGGCTCACGAACGTGGAGTACATTGTTGAGAAACCAAGGCTGTAGAGACCCCAGGGGCGGAACGAACACGTAACCATAGTTTACGACAACAAGTATTATGCGGGGTATATATAAGAACATAATAATTTGTTTCGAACATTCCCCCAATACGACGTGCTGGCTGGACTTATAAAAGATGACAGCTGGGAATTTCCGGGCATCTGTTCCGCTGACAGTGCTTGCATGGATTTTACTTACAAGTTCAGTGATCTGATTAAATCTGCATCCGTCACCTAGCCCCTTCCTTCTGCATGGGTGCAATAATTTACTAGGAGTAGACTCCGAAAACTCATGCCATGAAGATACGCCGAGTGGCATGTTAATAGAACGAACCGTAGCCATGACAACTGGAGTAAGTATGTCATTCATCCTAACCACCGTACGACACTTTCCGCAAGGACAAAGTAAAGCGCTAGCTTAGTTCAGCGGAAAAGTTTTGCGTCAACAAAAGACTTCTGTACGGACATGTAAGCAATATCCGGAATGTGGAACATGATGTTAGCCCACTAATATCAGCGGATGTATATGCTCAAGCGGTCGAAGAAGCAGTCAAATTTATAGAATTAAATGCGTCACAATTTGCCATAGTGCCGCTAAAATTTGTAACACACCAGTCATATGCTTTGAGATGCCAGTATTAACAACCTATGTTTAGTCAAGCGATCACTTTGAGCAAGCTGCTGTCGTTGTGCACTAATTGTTCCTCCGGAGTTGACCGCATCTCCAAGAAAGTGCCGCAGGTGGTAGCCCCGAATACAGCTGAACAATTAATGATATATTTCCAAATATGCCTGGATGGACAGCATGTACATAACATGTGGAATGAAGGCAACCTTACCCGGATATTCAAGAGTGGCATCCGTTCAGAGCCTGCCAAGTACCGCCAAGCGACTCTCCTCACGGTGCTCTCAAATGTGATGGAGACGATCATAGCTGAGGCTGTAACGGGGTTCTTCGAAAGGTTTAATATCATTGCACCTGAGAAACAGGGCTTCCATCAGCATCAGTATTGTGCAACTAAACTACTGTTGTTTGTAGCAGTTTGACCGAGATAGCCAATATTGGGACCGGCATTGACCTATTATATATAAACTTGTCCAAGAATGTCGGCCAGATGGATTACTGCATCCTTCTCCAAAAGTTGCAAACACACATATTTGGAAACCCTTACTTATATAGATCGGAAAATGCTTCTTTCAGCTTCAGGTTCGAGTACGAGGTACACTTCCTGACCAAGTTGGCGTGGACTGCGTTGTTCAGCAAGGGTCAGTGTTTAGGCTGCGGTTATTAATCTTATTCATTAACAACCGCGCGAATGCCAACATGTCAAAATTCTTTCTTGTTGCCGATGACATCAATATATGGCGGGCAGTTTACTGTCTGAAAGATCGCGATTTGTTGCAACGAGACTTAGACTGTGCTTCTGAATAGTCAAAGGTAAATCTACTTCCATTTCATATAGACTAGTGCAAAACCATGCACGTCCGCCACGTGCCCGCGGACGCATATAAGATGGGAGATGACATTCTGAACACATATGAGTAGGGGATTTGGATGTAATTAATTGGGGTTCTTCGCAGCCAGTCTAGTGTTTGTCCGAGCATATGGATGACAATCTGATTTGAAAGCTGGTTGTGAAGTACATCAATTAATTCTGAAAACTCCCTCATAAGAGCGAGACATGGCGGTTGTGATCCAAGACGACCTCGGCGTTACTGCTCAGTCCTTGAAGGGATGTAAAATCGAGAACTAACATGTTGTTTTGTAACGGACGGCGTTCGGGAGGTTCGATTTCACTATCTTCGTTTAGATGCTTCATGCATATGCGATGCCCTATGTACAGAACGCGAGCCGGGCTTTGCAATCTTGATTAAAAATCTAGCTGGTTGCACTGAAGACCGCACAACGACGGACAAGTAAAGATTGAAGTGGTTGTCACACCTGTACCAACATAGGCGACGGGAAGCCCTGGAAGTGTACAGCTAAGAACATTGCCTTCAACGGCGTGAACTCATCCTGGTGTTCCATACTTTAAAAAACCCCGGTCAGCTAGATGCCACCTCCTGAATCTTAGCTGCAACACAGGATTGAGACGTCATAAATTAAAACTGAAAACCCAATAATGTCTGCAGGAATGCTGCCAGAGTTATTTTTCCCTTTCGATTTTGTTAATCGCGCAACGCTCTTCCGACTTTGTCATTTCTCCGCCCATGCTACGCATTATTTAAAAAAACGACTCCATAAGGGTTTACAACAGTTATATTTATTGATCTGTTTTCTATTAATTGCTTGACGCCTAGAGGTAGATAAACATTGCGCTCACCAACACCAAGAAATCGGGTTAGAAGGCTATAACTATATCTTAACGTGGATATTGTGTTGAGCCTACTGATGTGCTTTACAATTTTGTGTAAATTTATTGAACTAACTTTATTCCCACAATCCAAGCCACGGAAGTTGACAACCATTGGCTTTTTAGCCTCTTGCTTCCATTGTTACGTTGTGCCATTAAGCCCATTCGACATTGTTGTACCGTCAAAACCGTTGATTTAGAATTGACCTGTTTCCGAAATTATCTCGCAGCTACAAGACAAAATCTACAAACATTCCGCTTTCGTCATTATCAACACTATTCAAATGATCTTTCTGTTTATTTGTCGCATACGGCAATTAGAAAGTTTTAGCGAATGAAAAAATAGTTATATTGGGTTTTGAGGTGATGCGATATATGCAAATGGCTGGTATTCAGCGAAGTACTGCCTGACTATTCTATATTTTGAAGATGTCTTCGTTAATTGTTAATATATAGTGTGACATTGCTATAATGTTAAGTTCAAAACTGTTCTGTCGTTATTATTATCCATCATCATCTATTATCAATTACCTATATTTTATCAATTATTAGATATTATTAACCAACAAGTTTGAAACACTTAGTTAGGACGAGTGATCCATGGCATCCAATTTATTCTTGTTTGGTCATCAGATTCTAAGATATGATGGATTGGAATAATACTTGTGACATAAGTAGGAGGTTAAAATTTTAAAACATGAAACTGTAGAAACACTTTTACAGGCAACTCAAAAGCGTTTTCTGAGAGTGCCTGAAAATACCGTGTATAGCCAACATGACTGAGCTAAACGTCTTGACAAATGTAAACAAATAAAACAAGTGGAACTCAGAAAATAGCATTGCTCAGTAAACACATACATTGCAGGAAAGTTTTAGCACAAATAAACAGGGAAAATGGAGCATGGTATAGAAAACAAGACAGAAAAATAGCCTGTATGGGATAGTCAACGAGGAACTTAATAATCTACATTGGATCTTGCAAAACACAGCAACAGATGCGTGTTAGCAAGGCATTCAATTATTATGAGTATTATAAGAAGCACCACTTAGTACACATTAGGTAATATATGCATACCAAAGAACTATGACTTTCACACGTAGAAACTAAGCTGCGAACATTTTTCGCTCTTTTGAAGACGTCAGCTGGACTGAATGTTAATAAAGCGCTACAACGCATAATGGTTTTTTCCCACCATTTGTCGGAACTGACCGAACTATTTAAAGCAAGCACTCACTCGTGCAGTGTAGGCAATCAAATTAGGAAGTTTTCTGGTTAACGTGACCTAACCCCGAGGACTATACGTAGAGTCTGAGACGGAAAACAGTGTAACGTAGCATGAAGGGATTGACATACAATAAGAAATAGGGGCCGTTAGCAAGAGCTATTGCATTGAGTAAGTCAAGACGAAGCATATATGCTACACCCCTTATATATTTGACTTATTAAAACAGCAGTTTAATGCATTACCCATAAAGGTAGACGGCTGTTGGCAAGGCGCATGGTTTATCACCTTGTGCTAGTTTCCTTAGGAAAACTCACCTCTGCCAATGGAGGCTTTTCGCAATAAATGCCGCAGTGTATTGAAGAGAGTTCAATGGGTTCACTATAACTTCACATTAGATACATCAATTTTCTTAGAAGAGCTCAGTGAGTTCACTCTAGATAAGCATCAAAGCCCCAAAGATGAAGCAGGCATTATTTACGCAAAGTCGTCATATAATGATTTAACGTTTGCAATGAGCACGGCTAACACTGTGCACTTATGGCGGAGCTGGCTCACAAACATTCGTAAACAGCCACTTGTGCGTGTGCAAATCTTCAATAACCGGTAGCTACCAACAATAATACTTGGGCAGAGAGAAACTGACAGCAAAATATTTTAAATGAAATTTGGTACGCGTGTTATCACAAACCCCCTTCCAAGCATGGTCCCGTGGCCTCCTTAAAATTTGTCTAAACCCACGGTCCTCCGGGAATTATCTATGTCTCACGGAGGGCCAAATGTCTCCAGTTGCGAATGGCTGATCTAAGCGGCCAAACACCTTCAACAGATTAAGCTAAGCCGCGCTAAGTACTTCACCAACATCAGCTGATTTTGTCCAGCTAGCAAACAAATGGTGCAAGACATTTGAATGATTTAGAAGGAAGTGGTGTTGCTTTTGTAAGCATTCAGGGCACCATACATTATATATTATGAGTATTTCCACATCGACCGATCCATGAGTTAAGCAAGAAGCGAGATGTGTAATCCAGTGTTAGTTAGCGAACACAGCACCATTGACCCACTGTTAAATGTGTGTGACAATTTCACTGTTCCACATAGTTGGAGTCTGGATCGCGATTAGACAGCGCTGGAAAAATTAAGATAACTGTTGGGATAAGCTCATGGCAGGTAATTTTGGGATTTAGGTGCACCTTATCTGGACCAGGTGAATTACAATTGTTTAGTAACATCAAGTGCTTCACCACGTCGGCAAATAGGGAGGAGATGTGGCTAGTTTCTAGTGCTAACCTGTCTGTGGGATAATTATAAGAGATGACGGCGCATACAAGAAATAACAATGAAATCTAAATCGAACAGCGCTACCTGCTACAACGGCAGTTTGCGCTTGTCCACATGCGGAGTTTAAGAAAGGTTAGCTGATTGCACTTTGCAAACTTTATTAACATGTCAGTAAATATGTCTCAGGGTAGAGTAAGCATAGTGATAATACTTGTTTACTTTCAATTTGTCTTCTCTGACGAGGTCGACACTTTCATCGCTCAGTTACTTGGGCATTCCAGTTTTCGACCTTTTGATTGGCTTTGATTTTCTGCCAAGTGAATTTCTCAGGGTAATTCGTTTAAGGCTCTTGCTCCTCAGGAAGAACTTTGCCTTTTCTGGCTAAGGTTCTTGATCTCTAATTAGTTTGTTAGTAAAGTGTTGGAATGACTACCGAACTAGTTCCATGAGACATTCATGTAACTCAATCCCATTCAATTCGGGGTTGTTCTGCTAGAAGTAATTAATTGGTGATCTTTTTCACGCAGGATAATAAGCTTTAATGTGTTACGTTATCGATATACTTAGCGTACTTGTTTAACTGTTCTTCATAGCTGACCTAGCGGTGCAGCAGCAGAATAATTCACAGCTTATTAAAACGTTTAAGGAGTTGGCCTCGCCTTCACACGCAGAAGTCAAACTTAAATCAGAGGGTTAGAACTGAATATGTTCTCAGGAGCATGCATATTTCTTCACTTTTTTCAGCTTTGCATGCTAGCTCTTCCAGAGAATCTGTATAACTTAACTGAAGCTGTGGAAGCTGGGAATCGACATAACGGACTAGAGCCGCTCCTATTTAGTTCTAATTTACAATCGAGGCTCATGTTCCGTATGCGCAATCATAGAGCAAACTACTTTCGCCGTTCACTCTCTCCATCGGTGTGAGAAAGTGTGCTCATTGTCTCCTTTCCTTTTTAACTTATCCATCGACAAAGCCATTCCAAACTGCGTTCACTTGACACGACCCAAAAGGCGCGGAGTTGCACCCAGATGATCGACTACGAAATATTAAGTACACCCATGACATTGTCCACATCTTTGATTGCTCTCAAACCCGCCAAGTAAAATTG
Source organism: Dicrocoelium dendriticum (assembly GCA_944474145.2). NCBI lineage: Eukaryota > Metazoa > Platyhelminthes > Trematoda > Plagiorchiida > Dicrocoeliidae > Dicrocoelium > Dicrocoelium dendriticum. Next base: position 204,136,782 of record OX104064.1, on the reverse strand, counting down.
GAGGAATTAGCACTGGCTGTCAGTTGTTTCGGACTATGCTTTGCACTGTGGAAATGCAAACTTCTCCAAGTTTGGTACCGATCAGCACCTGCGTTGACTTATGTTTGTGTGCAGCTAAACGTCAGTGTAAAATTCAAGTATCTACGCATCTATGCTATCGCCTATGGAACAGGAGATGATAGTCTGTAGATGATGATCTTCACCACTTTTGTCACTGGTGCGATAACTCACAAGCCCTGAAGGGCAAAGTTTACAAGTCGGCCGTTCGTTCAACGTTCCCGTACGGTTGTGAAACCTTGTCCAGCAAGTCAATGTAAAATAAGAGGCTAGTTGCTTTCGGTAAACGTTACCCTCGCTGTTGAGCTCAAGTCTGGTGGGAGCACCGCACAAGCAATGACCGCGTTAAGCGTCGCTAGTTGGTGCAGGAATGGAGAGTCAATTGCTGAGCACGATTATTTCATACTGCAAGCTCTGGTTATCAGACATGTGCTGCGTTTGCCAGCTGAACGACTATTGGGACGTATATTGTTTGTGCGCGAGGGTTTGAACGGAAGTTAAGGAGGGGAAGCCAAGCGATGACATGATAATAAGACTCCGCAGATGGACTGTACTGTTAATTGGACAAATAAGCCAAATATACGTAGGTTACCACAATACAATACATAAGGTTACTGGAATGCAAGTTATTCATTTGATGCTTCCTATACACCACCTTAGGTTGAGTGTTAGGTAAGCAAACACTTCAATAAAAGGGAGTGTACTTAAACGAACATGTCGCCCTCGGAGCCAAACGGTCTATTTCTCTCATTGTCTATGTGATGTCATAACCAGTGAGTAGCAGAATAAGAGCCTTTGATAAAACGCATTGATTTAGCTCATAATAAAGAGAGTGGAGAATGAGCCGCGCTATATCACAGTTAGATATCAGTCATGGCGGTCCACTGCCGTCGCCCATGGCTCAGTGACAAAAGTCGCTGACTAGCAGGAGTCAGATCGTGGGTTCCAATCCGGTAGGATTCGGCGGGTGCGCGCTACTCACCAGTAACAATCGGAGAAAACGGCCGTTAAAGCGCTTTCCTGGATGTTTGGTGGCTGTCTGTCTATGTCCAACTGCGAGGAATCCACCCAAATATTTTCCGATTATATCTTCTCCGTCATGTGGTCTAAACTGAATGTTGCACACCCGAAACGGTCCAGTTTATAGTGACTGTAAGCACAGGTAAACGGATTCTTTATTAAAGGAAATGAGCAATCCTATGATCAGTTTACGGGAGGGGCAGCTATTCATGTCATTTTGTATATCTCTGTGGTTTGAAAAGCTATTTCTACGGTTCCTGTCACTGAAAACGCAATGTGCTGATGGGGTCAATAACAACTTCATCGACTTAGGAAATACAAATTGAAACGCCGACCAGGTTAACTTGTTTATCCGATTTCTACTTATATCGGACGTTCTAGTGCGAAACGATTGGTGCGAAGTGGTATCAACGGATAAAATTCGCTTACTTAACTTTTAATTGGAAATTATTTTGGCCGACTTTAATCATAAAATGTAAGCTAAGCACACTTGATGAATACGGAGCTTTAGCACGGAATGTCACATTGCTGCTTGCGCAGTCAGTTGTACTTGTCTGTCTGGGACTAAGCTACAACTAGCCTGATGACTGACGTAACTTGATAGGAAAAGCGCTCTTGCTTTAGCCCTAAAATTAATTATCCTACTCTGCAAATTTATTAGCTTTGCGGAAAGCTGTTTAATTCATGAAGGCATTACATGGTTAACAACTGAAGACTTGTGCTACGACACCGATGATTAATGAGACAAATAAGGGCATTAATAAAAATTCCTTTTCCTGACTCAATTATAAATATGCGTAATGTTAAAAATCTCTTGTTGCGATAAGTGGGGTTGGTGGTGTTATCTTTCAAACGAAGACTCACAGTCTGTGTG